>JARHVA010002199.1:1457500-2057500 GCA_037957365.1 Torreya grandis | reverse complement strand
ATCACAATCGAAATTAATCATGTCGACGGTACAAGTATTGATGGGTCAAACTAACAAAGATGTGAACACATTGCAAATTATAATAGTAAAGGTCTTTTTATCAATAATGTTACTTTTCCAGTTGAAAGGGTATTATTCCAAGTGCTCTATGAAACAATGGACACAAAGAGTTAGTTAATGATAGTTTCTCATGATGTAAATTTATTCTTCACAAATCAAATGCTAACAATGAAGCTAGTAAGCTCTTTTCTTTCACCGTTTGACTTTGCACAACAACAACCACCATTCTTCCTCGTCTCTCCCCGTTCAATATTCTTCCTCTCTCCTCGTATGACCTCTCCTACCTGTCCCCATACGACCACTCCTCCTTGGACGCCCTGTAGACTTGCCATTGCCATATGACCTTGTTGACTCTGTGCATACACTACGCCCACCAGTTTGTACACCTATGATTTCATTGCAGTCTTACAATAGTTAGTATGCTCCATTTGCAATTTTGTAGCCATACATCTTGCCCAACTATACGCTTTGGCACATGCTAGTCTTCACTCATTGTATAACCCATGTTGTCAACCTTGTTGTTTGCTTGGTTCTCCTCCATTGCTGTACGGTTTTGCTTCATCCATGCTATTCAACACTCGAAACGGGAGCTTGTCGTCTTACGACCAACTAAAACATCATTTCTCACAACTGTTCATTTCATTTTCTGATTTTCTTAATAATTTTCGCTCCCTAGTTGAGGAGGCTTTACTGGATCCAAAATATTGCATTTTTATTACTTGGAGCAAAGAGTAGTTTGCGAACTGAGTAGGCATTGCAAGAGGTTCCCCGTATATTCGCTATCAACTACTACTTGTGGTGCCAAGACCTCCACATTGGGGAAAAGGGGAAAAAACTCGGAATTTATTAAAAAATAAAATCAGACTCTTGGTCCACGTATTTTCAGCAAGGTTGGGTGTCACAATTTCAACAACCACCACCTCCACATCGGCAGCTCATTCAGGAATGTTCTTCTATATTCCCTCTTCAAATTGATTTATATCTTGTTGTTTTTGCGTTGTATCGGAATGGACTCCAGCCTATCTAATGGGGGGATAATGCAGATCATCATATTAGTAGTCATTGTTATACGTGCCTTATTAATTATATGTTTGGGCAGCTGATGTTATGTTGTTAATGATTGTATTGTTGGCTTTAGGATAATGTTATAATGAGTCTCTTATTTATGTTTGGTTATGGCAGTTGCGTTTAACCAACAACTGTTGGGACTTATTGTTGTATAAATAGCATTATGTATGTCAGGGAAGGGGGCATTGGTATCAGGGCCTCTTTGAACTGTATGAAATGTATTGAGTCTATCTTTATGGCTACAAGCTGCTATTGTTTAGATACTTTGCTCTGCCATGCTATGCTATGCAATTACTATTATGTTAATGCTGTTATTGGTAGTCTAGTATCTTTATTGTCATTCTACATGGGGAAAAACTTTGAAGAGAGGAAGAGTCAAAAAGAGTTTGAAGAGATAAACTAGAAAATCCAAATGGAACACAAAGAATGTAGAAAGATGTTGCAAACTTGGAAGATGAGAATCAAGAGTTGCAAGAGAGATTGACAAGCTATGGAGATTGCCTCATGGGAACCATTGAAGAGTTGCACATGAAAGAAGAGATGTTGGCAAAGGTCCAAGATGATGGTGGTGGAGAGAAGAGGAGAGAAGAGCCTACCATGGAAAGGGGACTATCCTCTACCCAAGATAAGCACTCCACCATATACTCTTTCTTTCAATCAAGTTCTAGATGAACCATTCCGTAAATTTGAGAAGCATACTAAGGGAATTGGCTCTTAGGTGTTACTCAAGCTGCGTTATTATGGAAAAAGGCTTAGAAAGAATGACCAAGGAATGACAAATCCCATAAATGCTGAGGAAAGGCCTCAATATGTAGGTTTGGGGTATGTTAGTGGTGAAGAAAAAGTTGGAGAGTGCTTCAAAAGAGAAGCAGCAAGACGAGCTTGCAAACATAGAGAGCCACTAGCTAGGATGAACCCGGTTGTACCCAACTCTACTGTGCGGTACTTGAGACGAATCCGATAGGGTCCCACAGCAAGAATTTTTTTTTGATTTAGCATAAAAAGTTAAAGTTGGACTAAAGTTTTTATAAAAAAACAAAATAAATCATGGGGAAACCCTAAAAGCAATTGTCACCTTCATTTTATCAAAAGCAAACAACAACATAGTTACCTCTTATTGCATACTTTCCTCTCATTTGCACATTTGCTCTTGCACCTTCATTTTTTCAATTGCTTAGGGCAGAAACTCCATCCTTTTGCTAATCTTCAGCATGTTTTGCAAGATAAATTTGGACATATCCAACCCTTTCGGGTGCTACCGGGGGCGAATTTGATAGGGATCCTTAATAAGAAAATGTTTTTGTTTTTTTTGATTTTAGCTTTGAAAAGGTCAAAATTGGACTTAAAAAATAATTTAAAAAAATGAAAACACGAGGAAACGCTAAAAGCATCTTTCACATTCATTTTATCAAAAGGAAACAACAAGAACAATATATTTACCTTTCATTGGACATTTGCTCGCACACCTTCATTTTTTCAATTTATTAGGGCTGAAACTCCATCCTTTTGCTAATCCTCAACATGTTTTGTGGTTATTTAGCTTATTATGGCATTTGGCATTGAATTATTCGTATATTTTGTGTTTATTTAACTTATTTTTTTTAATTCTATGCGTATTATGTGGTTAATTTTGCTTATCTGGTTATACTTTTTGATATTTTTTGTACAGCTGTACCCAAGCTGTACCCAGGCCCAAAAAAACTGTTGTACCAGTGTACCCAAACTCCATACCCATACTAGTAACAGGATTGGCTACTTAGTCTATATTCAACAAAAAAGCTTGAAAGCATTAGAAAAAATTGTTGCACTAATAACAAAAACATGTGAGCTAAGTTGCCAAAAATTGGCAAACAAATATGGTATTAGTGACATAGACAGTGTTGGAAATGTGAGACCCCAAAATTTAGAATACAGGGATATCTATATATATATATATATATATATATATATATAGAGAGAGAGAGAGAGAGAGAGAGAGAGAGAGAGAGAGAGAGAGAGAGAGAAATACAAATTTGAAAAATAGTGACGTACCAAAAAAAATTAAAAGAGATAACAATGCATAGAAAATTATTGGAAAAATTTAAATATGATGTGTCTGCGCGTGCCATGTGGGGATAAATTGGCTCAGGGATAATTTCCAACTTAATGACCTACTGATGAAACATGAATGGTAGTCACTTGCACTTGCTTACAACGGGCATTTGATTTTTCTTTCAATCGCAATCTGAAACTGTTGTTGCATGGAGGTCTAACTTCACGCAACTCATATTCGATAAAACACTTCATTGTACATTAAAATAATCACAAGAAATTATAATTTCCATGCACAAAATTCTGCATGAATGAATGTGCAAGGCCCAATAAAGAACTGGCATAACATCTATGTATACCAAAACCCCTAAATTGGCATTCAGAGGTTTAGTGTCGTAATGGTGTTTGTATCAAAGACATACGAGGGCCTAATGAACTGCTATAGGGCAGCCCGTGTTACCAGCATGTTTAACCCTACATACGCTGTAGGGGCTAAGAATGAAAAATAACTATATGTTCATTTCCATTGCATAGAAAACAAGTAGATAAGTGAAAAGTACTGCATGAATATTTTAACATATTCTAATTTCTCAGCCTTAAAATTGGTTTGACGAGGAAAAAAATGCAGCTGAAATACTATAAAAATGTGGGCTAGATATTCTTATTTATTTTATATGTTAAATCAAAATTTAACCACCCTTTTTGTAGGGTTTGGGGTCCACCCACCTCAAACTGGCCTGAAATGCTTGTTTGTTGCAGTGAAATGCCCCTGAAACATTTCCATGGCATTTCCAAATTGGGAAACACCAATAAGATGTTTCAGGGTGTTGGTGCTTCCCCACTGCATATACCTGCAACAGAGAATTTGGAAAGTATTAGGAAGGCATGAAGATTGAATCATAATTCAAATTTCAGATTTGTCAATGTTTCATATATCATATTAATCATAGAAAATTAAGACAATGGAAAATAATTTCCCCTCTGAAAAACCATACATGTGAATTTCCTTTCATACGGCATAAATAAGAACACCTGAATACCTTTTTGAAAGCCACAATATATCAATTAGATTTGTTCCACAACATGATGTGTTTGCTTCATGGCATGTGTCATCTTCACCAACAGCTTCAACATCATCCCAAACACACGTGGTCATACTGCGAATTCCTAGCACCTTTTCTCTGATGCTGCACAACTTTGATAGTGTCAGTATTGTTTTGTGCAGCTCCACAGTGGTGTTAGCAGAAGATGACAAGGTAATGATTGGTTACAAAGCAGTTGTACCTAACTGTTGTAATGCTCCAACCAACCCTTCATCTTCCTCACTTGTATATTAATGTACACTTCCATTCTTTGTAGAAGTTAGAGAATATAGAGAGAGACTAGGAAGCAGTGATTAGACATCACAATAACATCTGACCTCTTGAATAATTGTACATAACTATTGCATAATGCAACTTTGCAGTTACAATTGTAATCTGGTGTCATTATTTGTCTCTTTTCGTGTCTCATTGCACTTTGTTATATCTCTTGGCCTCTATCATTCAATATATGCTTCCGCAATAACCCATTTAATCTGCAATGTGTGGTTGTCCACTGGGTCTCCTTGTGGGCCCGAGTCACTAGTATTAGAGCATACACACTTCATATCATCTCACAGTGGTATCGAAGTTGTATTTGCCTTCTCTATTTGTATTCCCACTGCTATGAGGTTTGGTTACAAGAAGTTAGGGCTTGAAACTTGTGACCTTTCATCATATATTCCTTCACAGCGTCAGATGGCAAACAAAATACCTTCCGAGACACCAACTTCATAAATGCTCTTGAAAATAATAGAGGATGCTTTGCAAGGGCAACAGGAAGAATTGGAAGAATGCCATGCACATGAATGAGTGAGGATTGTCGATCATTTTGCTCAACTTCTCAACATATTCACACTCCTTTTAATCAATCTCATTCTCAACGACCTTTTGGTAGTCACACACTATATGAGTTACAAGTCAATCTAGACATCCCTATGTTTGAAGGCAAGATAGATGTAGATGCCCTAGATAACTTGCTTAATCTAATCTATGCATTAAATACGGTTAATCATTTCTCTAACAAAGAAAAAATTACATTACTTTTGAAAATTTCTTGATTCGTAAATAAATGTTGGGATAACTATTGCAATGGACATGAAGATGATGATCTAGAGACATTTTTGGATAATTGGATTGTTTTTGTAGAAGCACTCAAAACAACCTATTACCATTACTTTGTTGGAAACTATGATGACAGTACATCAAGTTCACATGGTTATGCCAAGACCATGATCAATCTGTTCAAGAATACACATCTTTCATACTTTGGTTTCAAAACTGAATGTTTAGGAATTTGGACAAAATCTCTTTTTGAAGTGTAGGTTAGGGTTGAGGCCATATATCCAATTTGAT
This sequence comes from Torreya grandis, assembly GCA_037957365.1. Taxonomy (NCBI): domain Eukaryota; kingdom Viridiplantae; phylum Streptophyta; class Pinopsida; order Cupressales; family Taxaceae; genus Torreya; species Torreya grandis. The sequence goes on along the minus strand of JARHVA010002199.1, from coordinate 2,051,906 downwards.
ATGGATTTCATCCAAATCTCCTCCATGGCAAAAGCCTATAGATTTACTTGCAAGTTTGAAGCAAATGCTCAACACAAGTCTAAGAAAGAAGGTTCCAAGTCTCAGGACAAAGCACAGTCTAGGAATTCCAAGTTTGGAATTAAGCAGAATCCTAAACAAGGAAATGATTCATCGTACCATCCTTAGAAGAACATGCCGTCAAATGATCAAAATAAATAGTCAAGATTTGCAAGTGCTGTTCAGTTCACAAATCCAGTATTCACTCCAACGAAGAGGGCCGCGCTAGGAAAATTCTACTTGCACAACTCGAGGCAACAAGTACTAAAACTGTGACGGTAGATAAGGTAAGCAAATTATGGACTTTGAACCTAGTGCTATGATAGGTATCACAAACATCGCTTCTTTCTCCAATAGATTCAAAAAAAGCAAACAAATTGTTACATTGTCAAATGTGGATCAATGGTCAACTAGTACACTTCATCATTGACAATGGAATTCAAAAGAGCCTCATTTCTCCTGAAGCAATTTGTAGATTGAACTTCCCACTGACGTCTCACACACAACCTTACTCCATTTGATGGTTTAGTGTTGGCTCTGAGATATGTGCCACTCAACAGTGTCTCTTAGTGTACAAAATTAAGACTTTTCAAGGGTAGTCCTTTGTGATGTCGCACCATTAGAGGTATGTGATGTTTTACTTGGTCATCTATATCTATATCATCGACATGCAATCTATGAAGCAAATCCTAGAGATGTTGTCATAGATGTTGGTAATATGAGATATCGCATAATGAAAGTAGTTACTAAGCTATCACTCATTAGTGCCAAGTAGAGCAAAGAAAGTAGTTAGTTCTAGTAAGAGGTTTGCACACTTGATGGTGAGCTCTGAACCTAAGAACGCCTTTGTGACACCAATTCTTTTCGTAGTTCCTTTAGTAGGCACGCAATAGTTGCACAAAGTGCTGGGAGAGTACAAGGATGTATTTGAGTCACCTAAAGAAATGCCTTTATACTTGCATAATAAAGCATACCATCGAGTTGATACCAGGACTACCTCTACCTAATGCTTTTTTGTACCACAACTCATTTCTAGGGAATGAAGAGATCAAGTGCCAGATCCATGAACTATTGCGTAAAGGACACATTAAGCCTCGCTCATTGCCTTGCGGCAACCCATTGTGCTTGTGCCAAAGAAGAATGGCACATGGAGGTTGTGCATCGATTATAATCTCCGAACAAGATCACTGTGAAGAACTACTACCCTCTGTTAAGGATAGAGGACCAACTAGACCAACTTCATGGTGTCGTAGTTGTCACTAAAATTCATTTTAAGTTTGGGTATCGTCAAATTCTTGTCGAACCTACAAACATCTGGATGACAATTTTCAAAGCAAAGGAAGTTTTGTTTGAGTGGCGGGTTATGCTCTTCGGCTTATAACTAATACACCTATGACATTCATGTGGATGATGTGTAATAACCTCTCCCAAAATTGACCTGAATTTTTCAATTTGCTTGGTTTGATATTTTGTCAAATAGCTGGCATGCAAGGTCTGAATTTGTTTTCTGAGTTTGTTTATGTATTTTTGTTGATTGGTTTTGATTGGTTTTCAATGCCCAATTGTAGAAGAATTGCATACAAATGAAGAGTACAAATGCATTTAAAGAAACAACTTGACAATATAGAATAAAGCCTTGATTTTCAGTCACTAAACACTATGAACAAAAGGGCTGATCTATTATTTTCAGACTAAAATTACATAAACAATATGTCATATACATTCACAAATTTATGACAAACTATTATGCAAGCATACAACTGCTACATCTTCACTATAATAAAGCATAATAAAGCATATAGTGAAGATGTAGCAGTTGTATGCTTGCATAATACACAATTTTATAAGGTTGATATGAGCTATGAACACCTTCAAAATGGACCGATATAAATCAGGTCTGAAACTCTTAATGGAAATTGCTGCAACACATGTTTGACTGATGATGTTGATGTAGTATTGCTGAAGCTAATAATAACCCTTGAATGCAGTTCTAAAAACCCTACAAATTGGTATGGCCTCTTCTTAGGAATGATGATAAATGACCTAATATTGAAATGTGCCAATATGAGATGCCAAACCTCCTCAAACCCTAGCCAAACAATATGATATAAGTTGATATAAACTTGCAACCTCAAATCTGAGAATGTGCCAATTAAAAATGAATCAAACTCTGCAAACCCTAGGTGTCCCAACCTTCAAAAATTCATATAAAATCATGCACTTGTCCAAAATTCATGAAATCACTTCAAAATACTCCAAATGATGTCCTCTATCCAGTCGCCCAGCTTGGCTAATTTAACAAAATTCCTTGAAGTCAAATCTGCAATGAAGTCAATAAAAACCCTGGTTGGAATGAAGCCAAAACTCTTTCAAAATTCATCAAATTAGCTCTATGATGAACTTCACACGAATTCACCTCACAATGTGGAATGGGATCATCTCCAAACCACTCAAAATCAAGAGATCATCTCCTTGATGCAACTAAAAATAATTTTCAGCAAAGAGAAAACTCTCCAATATCAATTTGCCAAATAATTCAAGATGATACAAATGAACCCAAGAGCCTCTATTTATAATTTTCTTTTTCCCACTTTTGGTGGCTACATTGGTGGAGACTTCTTTTATTAATTTACTTTTCCCTCATAAAGTCACTTTATAATTTTCTTTTATTTTAAAAAGTGACTTTAATATTTTATTTTAAAAAAGTGACTTTATAATAGTTTATTATTTTATTTAAGTCACTTTTAATTAAATTAATTAAAAATAAAGTAATCCTTTTGATTTAATTTTTGTGAACAACTTTATAAATAATTAATTTTATTTATTTATTCCTGGTTGAAAATCGGGGACATCATAGTCCTCCCTTGCCGAAAATTGCTTGCCCTCAAGCAGTCCGCACCTACATGCAAAAGTTGAATACCAAGATCTCATATCAATCTCTGAAATATTGATTCACCCATCCGCTGTGCTACTTTAATAAAAATTCCAATACACCACAAATCGTGAAGCAACACAATGGAATCTATGTGAAACAATGCACCCAACAAAGCAATACCCAGATCCCAAACCAAAATATAAACCCTGCTGTATGAGATGGAGTAATCTAATATCAAAAAATCATCCTCAACCATCCAACCATTCATGTAGAACAACCAAAGGATGTGATAAACAACTCTCACATGTTCAAAAATCAACCTACTAGGCCACCAAATACTGCTGTTGTATCTCAGACCAGTAACAAATAGGATGGCAATGATGTCATCATACCAAAGCAAAAGTAGAAGACTCATCTTGTAAGGATTACCCAACAAGTAATCATGTTCACACACACTCCAGTGCATACCAAAAACTGATGTAGACCCAAACAATCCTGAAAATGTAATGAACAGCCATGTAGGACAGGTACTTGTCACTAAATAACCCATGTCATTTGGCTCAAATGCCAACTAATAAGCAGTTGTACAGTCATAAGAATTACGTGCCAATATCAAATTTGCATTGTAGATGTCATCGCCAACACCCAAAAGTAATTCATGAGTGGCTGGTCCACTAAGAGTAATACACATAAGGTCACTATGCACATCCATAATGTTGTCAACATCAACTACAAACTCAGAATTAGAGAAGTCTTGCTTCTCATCATAGATGGAGTGGTGTACGTTACGGATTTCTTTGGATTGATTTATTGCTGTTGTTCTAAAGTAAACAAATTCAGTCCTCTTGGAAGAATCATCATCAAAATAGCCATGCTTAATCAATGCATCATGTAAGCTATCATTTGAAAACTCATTGTTACCAATTACTCCATGAATAAGGATTGCAAGTTCATGTAAATGAAAGAGTATAACGTTGCTGGCCCTAACCAGAGATTTCGGCCTGATTGTACCTTTTCTTTCATTAGCTTGGAAATATTCAATGCAAGAGCACACTTGCATACACTTGACAGCCCAAACTTGAACATATTGAGTCTTGAAACTATGACATCCTTATACTCAATCAAAGTATCAACATCATAAGGGTGTGGCATCAACATATAATTTGTTTCATGTTCTTTTCCAAATGTTGTTATAAAATCAGATGGTTGGCGAATAGAAGTTCCCACCATTACCTCATGCTTGACTATCCTCTCATGAATGTCTACCATGCTACACTTCTTGTCACCACCATCTAGCTTGGATTCATGCTCATGTGATGTCAAAAGATTGCTGTCCCATCTTCTAATCCATACCATCACCTCCATAACTGATATGTTTTCGATTACTAGCAAACTCCAAGGTGTAGTATGCAAAACAAACCGAACAATATCAAAATGCAAGATCTTAGTATCCATAATCAGTTCTCTAAGACAAAATGCTTCATATGCTCTTAACAATTGTCCTTCCACCAAATTGGATACAACACTCGTGGCTGATCCATCAAGTGTGTATCTAATATCATTATTGTTTTGAGCCTTCAAGGGGCTCTCTAAAAGAGGAAAGTCATAAACTTCATGAAGCAAACTAGATACCCAAAAGGGGTTTTCTGAATCATACATTTTCTCTTGTTGACATACATCAACATATTCTTCTTGTGTGCTTACCTCTAGAAACTCTTCCTTTGCATGCTCAACTTGTATACATTCTTCCCTTGGAAGAAATAATGATCTAATGTGTAATTCTCTTTGTTGCCTTGCATTATCTAGCTGATTGCATCATTCTTTGACTTGTTGAGGGTGTTGTTTTGCATGTGCAGCCACTAACTTAGCTTTCTTGGCTCTTTGTAGCCAATTGTCATACAAGACTTGAGTCTTGTTCACATCTTCCAAGGTCTGATATACAAAATCAGAATGTTTGTGGCATAATTCCACAACACAATTCATCTTTAACACCCAAAACTTGAATACCAATATTAGAAGACTCTACAATACCATCATCCACATGTGAAATGATTGTTACCTGATGATTAGGACTGTTGTTGCAAAAATCGAAATAGGTGTCATACCTTGGTGTCATATTTTCAACATCTCTAATGGGCTGATCAATGATTGTAATCTTTTCCACTTCGTGATCAATATGATGACTCAATGGTGTGCCATGTGTCTCCTGATCCAACATTATTTCTTCTTTAGGACTCCCACATGATGATTGATTTCTGCATTGATTGTGATCACTTGTAGGCTGCAAATTGCAAACTAGTAATTCCTCTTCCTTTCCTTGTTCTTGGATATTTAACACTTCACTTTTCCCAATGCTTTTCTTTCTTTTCTTGCTGCTGACATGGACTTGAAAACGTCAAGTCATCTTCATCCTCATTTGGTATACTCAAAAATTGTGTATGAAAGCATGTCTTGTATTTCTTGAGGAAGAGAGCGATACTTATCATAGATGGCCATAATTGTTCTTTTAAATTTATACGAATCACTAGTGTGCCTAATTTTCTTTGAAAGTGAATTTTCAACATGCTGCAATTTTTGAAGCACTCTTTGTTGTGAATGGTGAAAGTCTCTCAACATTTGTTCCATGCTAGGCAACTTCCCCATAGTTCCCATCTCGTTGTCAACAACCACGACTCAAACCAAACTGAAGTACAAACAACCGATCTTTACCCAATAGGCTGGCAAGATCATGACTCTAATATCACTGTAATAACCTCTACCAAAATTGACTTGGATTTTTCAATTTGCTTGGTTTGATATTTTGTCAAACAGTTGGCATGCAAGGTTTGAATTTGTTTTCTGAGTTTGTTTATGTGTTTTTGCTGATTGGTTTTCATTTTCAATGCCCAATTGTAGAAGAATTGCATACAAATGGAGAGTACAAATGCATTTAAAGAAACAACTTGACAATATAGAATAAAACCTTGATTTTCAGTCACTAACCACCATGAACAACAGGTCTGATCTATTATTTTCAGAGTTAAAGTACATAAACAATAGGTCATATACAGTCACAAATCTATGACAAACATACCAGGGCATATAGTGAAGATGTAGCAGTTGTATGCTTGCATAATACACAATTTTATAAGGTTGATATGAGCTATGAACACCTTCAAAATGGACTGATATAAATCAGGTATGAAACTCTTAATGGAAATGGCTGCAATGCATGTGTTTGGTTGATGATATTTATGTAGTATTGCTGAAGCTAATAATAACCCTTAAATGTAGTTCTAAATACCCCACAAATTGGTACTGTCTCTTCTTAGGAATGATGATAAATGACCTAATACTGAAATGTGCCAATATGAGATGTCAAACCTCCTCAAACCCTAGCCAAACAATATGATATAAGATGATATACACCTGCAACCTCAAATCTGAGAATGTGCCAATTAAAAATGAATCAAACTTTGCAAACCCTAGGCATCCCAACCTTCAAAAATTCATATAAAATCATGCACTTGTCCAAAATTCATGAAATCACTTCAAAATACTCCAAATGCTGTCCTCTATCCAGTCGTCTAGCTTGGATAATTTAACAATATTCCTTGAAGTCAAATCTGCAATGAAGTCAATAGAAACCCTAGCTGGAATGAAGCCAAAACTCTTTCAAAATTCATTAAATTAGCTCTATGATGAACTCCACACAAATTCACCTCACAATGTGGAATGGGATCATCTCCAAACCACTCGAAATCAATGGATCATCTCCTTGATGCAACTGAAAATAATTTTCAGCCAAGAGAAAACTCTCCAATATCAATTTGCCAAAGAATTCAAGATGATACAAATGAACCCAAAAGCTTTTATTTATAATTCCTTTTTTTTCCACTTTTGGTGGCTACATTGGTGGAGACTTCTTTTATTAATTTACTTTTCCTCTTTTCCCTTATAAAGTCACGTTATAATTTTCTTTTATTTTTAAAAGTGACTTTAATATTTTATTTTAAAAAAGTGACTTCATAATAGTTTATTATTTTATTTAAGTCACTTTTAATTAAATTAATTAAAAATAAAGTAATCTTTTTGATTTAATTTTTGTGGACAACTTTATAAATAATTAATTTAATTTATTTATTCCTAGTCGAAAATCGGGGACATTACATGATGAATGTCATTCTTTGACCTTTCACTACTTGATTTGTTGTAGTCTAACCCTGATGACATCTTAATCTTCAACAAAACATGGGATGAACATTTGCGTCATATCCAATGTGTGCTTCACACTTTGCGGTAGTGTAAGTTGTATACTAATATAGAGAAATGTTCGTTTATAATGAGGGAGATACAATATCAAGGATACATTGTAGATGCAAAAGGAGTTCATTTTGACCCAGCGTAGATTTTTATCATCTAGGAATGGCCTACACTAAAGAATGTCATAGAGCTTTGAAACTTTGTGGGATTAACAAATTTCTACAAGAGATTTGTACTTGGTTTTTCTCATGTAACTTTGTCTCTAAATCAAGTTACCAAAGGTGGCACCAAAGCAAGCTTCATTTGGTTAGTCGGACAAGAGAAAGCATTTGAAGTAGTGAAATGCAAGCTTTGTTCCATGCTAGTACTCGTGTTTCTTGATCTTCAACAACCATTCGAGATAGAGATTGATGCATCTGATTATGCACTCCTCAACCAATTGCTTACCATAGTGAAACATTCACTGTGCCAATGAGGAACTACCCCACATATAATTGTGAGCTTTATGCAATTGTCCAGGCATGCAAAAATTGGAAGCAAGCATTGCATATTGGGAAAGGAAATAATGTATCCACACATATTACAAGTTGCATCAGTTCTTGTAGATTAAGAACAAGTTGCAACAAGAGCAACATCAGAAATAATGTTCGTATCTTCAGCAATTCTATTTGAACATCAAGCATAAGAAGGGGAGTGCCAATCCAATAATATATTGCCTGAGGCGACCTCCAGTTCAAGCTCTCCTTAATGTGCTTGACGCATGTGGACACGAAGCAAACACAATGTCAGATTTGTGTCCATCTGACATAGTCTTTGCAAAAATCTATCAAAAGTTGCATAGCGGTAACTCAAGTTTCAAATTTCTACTTGCAGGTTGGAATTCTATATCATCTTGGGAACTTGTATCGCACAAGGCAGAGAGACAAACTTATGTAGGAGGCTCATTTTAGCAACATTGCAGGATACTCTAGAGTTCAAAAGACCCTATTGGTATTACAAAAGTATTTCTTTCGGCCACACCTCAGGGCAGATAGTGCGAAATACATTAGGTTTTGTACCACATACAATTGCCAAAATGGTCAATAGGAAATTGGGTATGTACACACCTATGTTAGTTCCAACAGAATTGTGGGAATCCATTTCCACTAACTTTCACATAGGCTACCCTACTACCAAGCATGGTAATGGTTGTAGTAGTTGTTATATTCTCAAAGATAGAAATTTTCACACCTTGTAAGAAAGCAATTTCAGCTCTAGAATCAACTCATTTGTGTTTTCAACATGTTTGGATCCACTTTGGAATCCCAAAAACCATCATCTCTGATACAAATACAATATTCTTGAGCAATTTCTGTGAAGCAATTTGGTATATGCTGGATATAAAGTTGAACAAGTGAACCACATTCTATCCTTAGACCAATGGATAGATGAAGTGGCGAACATGATGATCGTGCATCTTCTAAGAATGTATAATTCCAAGAAGCAACACACATATGGTGAAAGTCTCTAACTTTCTTTCAGCATAGCTACAACAAAGCTTTGCACAACTCTGTTGCACACAACCCTTTTTAGGTTTGTTTGGGTTTCTAACCTCAGGCACCCATTGATCTAGCTTATGCTTTATTGTCATCAACAATATCAACTCCTTTAGGTCAAAACGAATATGATAAAGTTGTTAAGTTCATTGAGTACATTCAACGCGTTTAGCAACAAGTGCACACCATTCTGCAGAATGTCAATGCTACATACAAGTAGCACCATGATCAACACCAAACAACACACACCTTTCAAGTGGTTGATTGAGTATGGCTTCATTTGCAGAACGAAAAATTGTTAGGTCCTTACTGCAAGATTCATCCTCTTCAGTATGGGCCCTACACCATCACCAAGCAAGTAGGAGATAACACTTTTAAGCTCAATATTTTTTCCTTGGTTTACATCTAGTCATCAACACAAAACTTTTGTGCCATTGTTTTCCACCTCCGATGGATACTTAGGATGTTGCAGAGACACTTCAACTTTTAGAGATCAATCCTTATTCCAACGCACCAGCAGAATCGAATAAGAAAATTGAGCTAGGGTCAAATAGGCACATCAACAAGAGATCCATCTCTTTCAGATCATCAAAGCAAGTTTCCTAGTTACAAAATTGCAAGTTGCCAACAACTTATGACATCTTGTTCTGCAACTGCGCATAATGGGAACCATTGCTCTTTAAGGAGGGGCCACTAGTCGTAGTGGATATGAGCCACTGATCATCTCATGACATAACGGTTTTGCTCTGCTGCATATGTCGTCTTCACCAACAAGTATAACATTATCCCAAGGCACATGTGGTCATATCGCAAATTCCTGGCTCCTCTTCTTGGATGCTACACATCTTTGACAGTGTTAGTACTGTTTTGTGCAACTCCGCAATGGCGTTAGCAGAAGACAACCAACTAATGATTGGCTACAAAACTGTTGTAACTAACTATTGTAATGGTCTAACCAACCCTTCGTCTTCCTCACATGTATATTAATGTACTCTTCTATTCTTTGTAGAAGTTAGTAAATAAAGGGAGACTAGAAACTAGTTCTCAAACATTACAATAACATCCTGACCTCTCGGATCATTGTACATAACTATTGCATAACACAACTTTGCACTTTCAGTTCTAATCTGGCTTCCATTGTCTTGTTGTCTTTTTCATTGTCTCATTGCACTTTGTTATATCTATCGACTTCTGTCATTCAATATATGCTTCTAAAATAACCCATTCAATCTATTAAGGGTGGTTGTCCATCGAGTCTACACCTGGGCCCTATATCATCTGACATGAAAGGGTTTAGGAAAGAGATAACAACGATGGTTTGTAAGCCCCAAAATGAAAGCAGAAGATATAGAGGATTAACTCCTTAGGCTTCCAACATTTTATTTTATATTTTATTTGGATTCCACTTGTGTTGATATTTTAGTACCAGAAACATCAACATAGTGGTTAGAAATAAAAGAAAAATATGTAGAGAATGTCAGAGAAGATACCATTCAAGTTCCCATCCCATGCATTCTTCCAAGAAGAAATTATTGCTGAAGAAAATTGGTTGTAAGCTCCAGGTGTTTCTGTTGCATGATTAGGATTGACTCCCTGAAAATGGCCTGATGAATGGGTTAAGGCTATTACGAATCAAGAAAGACAAACTGTAGCCAAACAAGGAGCCACTTGCCTTTTCAAAATTGTGTAGAACCTTAATGTATCATTGAGGAAAATGCTTGAATTTGAATAAGAAAAATATGAAGTTAACCAGCACACAAACTTCAAAGTTAAATGGGACCATTGAGTTAACTAAGACCACATAACTGGAAACATGGAACCTGTTTCAATATTTGGGACCATAGAGCTAAGTGAGCTAAGCATGAGAACCTTAGGAATGGTCACTGAAGTAGCCACTGGCATGTGAGGGATACAAGCAAGCTAAAAGATGCAAAAGGCAATGGTTTAAGAGGTTGAGGAATTATTGACTCACATATGAAGATGATGACAATTTTTTTGGCTCCATATAGGAACCCCCATGAGGTGGAGTTTCACCATTAAGTGCTATATATAAATATACTTAAACGGAAGGTCAATTGAAATTGCACATTAATAATAGAAATAAATTGTCTTGGAGACAAATTCGTACTTTCTAGATTTTATTTTTTTGGAAGATGCTTCTTGAAACATGCCCCCAAGGGGCTGCACCACCTTCATGAGCTTTCTTTGGCCAAATTTCTAGATATGAGGGTTATCTATTCCACCAAAATATATCTGGGACTTGCACTTGACCATATCCCTTTAAGTTTTATAGCCCACACGATTTTTATCATGATGGGTGGCTTGAAAAACTACCAACCCTAGTACTTGCACATATTAGCTTTACATTTCACTTGTTTTGACACATGCACAACAATTTTTCATGTTCTTTTCAGCCATACATGCAAGGTGCCTACTAATTTGTTTTTTGTTAATTTTTTGCCATATTTTTTTATAAGTTAAGTGCAATATGCTTTTTGATGAGATAATTGCACACACAAGTCTTAGGATGCATGGCCATATGGTGGTGTATGCGCTCTTTGTTTTAAATACTCTTTTGTGATCGAGGCGGAAAGAGGGTTGGTGCCGCTGCCGTGTGATTGAACCCAACTAATATTGGGCATGCATAATCCTGTAAGGGAAAACTGGTGTGTAATGGCTAAAGGTTGTGTGGGAGGGAAAGCTGGTGTGTAGTGGCTTGAAAAACTACCAACCCTAGTACTTGCACATATTATCTTTACATTTCACTTGTTTTGACACATGCACAACAATTTTTCATGTTCTTTTCAGCCATACATGCAAGGTGCCTATTAATTTGTTTTTTGTTATTTTTTGGCCGTAATTTTTTATTATTCAAGCGCAATATGCTTTTTGATGAGATAATTGCACACACAAGCCTCAGGATGCATGGCCATATGATGTTGTATGCACTCTTTGTTTTAAATACTCTTTTGTGATGGTGGTGGAAAGAGGGTTGGTGCCTCTGCCGTGTGATTGAACTCAACTAATATTGGGCATGCATAAACCTGTAAGGTAAAGCTGGTGTGTAATGGCTAAAGGTTGTGTGTGCCTATTTAATTTCTCTTTGGTTAGATTGTGTGCCTTATTAATCTATCGGGTACGGAATATGATCCTCTTTAGTCTGTGTTAGCTATGAATCAGCCCATTCCTTTCTTTACAATCTGGTCTTCCTTATTCCAAACAGCCATAGGCTGATTAGTTATAGGGACTTCATTGAACTGGAGGCTCTGGCCTCCTCTTAGGGACCTCCTCCTTACAACTTAGACCAGAATTTCAGATTTGTTGCTTCTATTGAAGCACCTCAAATCTCCAAGGGAGAACTATGAGGATTTATACAATATCATGGTAGAAGAACAATCACTGGATCCATTTTTCCCACAAAAAAAGGAAAATGAATACTATCTCCAGATGTACACCCCACCAAAGATCTCTATGTTAATATATTGAATGGAAAAATGATTTGGATGTTAAAAGAACAGGCACTCATTTGCATATTCATGGGAGTTTTCCCTAAACTGAAAATAAGGATCGAGGTCTAGGAGAATTGGAAACCTTAAGGCTTTGTAAAGATCTTAATAATGCCCAAGGGGTACTTAATGATTGTCTTTTCAACAAAGCAAGAGAAAGCTTAAGTCTTCCAACGCGGCTATCCATAAGGATCCAAATTAACAACCCATCCATTAGACAAAAAGATCAAACCCTGTTTCAATCATCGGCAAAGTTCAAAGGGAGAGTTCCAAGCTTGGCGACGAAAACGCCATTTCATGTAGGCAGTGGTTATGTAATCCACCAGTTCTTGTAGAGTAATGGTTTCGAAACTGCCGGTCTGCATTAAGCAGCAGTTTCACCTGCTGTGACCGTACAGGGACAGTACTGACAGGAAAGTTGTCTCTTCAGATTCTAAGGCAGTTGGAGATCCTTTAGTGCAGGAAAGGACATCTCTGAAAATGATAAGGTGGCATGCATAGAGAGTTGGTGTTCAGTTATTTTTAGGAGGATTGAAGAAAGGAACAATGAGAAAAAGCTGAGTGAGCATGATAACAGTCTATTGTACTTGTTCTAATATTCTCATTGTAGTTTGTCTTTGGCCATGGTAAGATAGAAAGCAAATCAATTGCCTATTCCAACTGGTTTTTCCCCATCCAGGGATTTTGCAGATCAAACTCTTAGTGTCTCACATTTCCATGTTTATATGTTTTGTTCATGTTTTTTGCATTCATGTTTCAGTTCTGAAGTACTGATTATCTTCGAACAACATGTTGCATTAATTCTATGTCATTTTAGTAAATTGAATTGTCATTTTGAAGTAAATGGAAGTGTTGTCAACCTGGAGCTGCGCCCTGAATCGAAGACGTGCATGAAATGGCCACTTCTCTATCTGGTTGAAACAATGAGATCTTCTCACGAGGGTGGGTGCCTCAACGGTGAGAAGAACCTCTAGAGAAGGTTGGTTCTTGTAAGATGTATCAATGAGGATTTTTACTCTATGCTGCGGACTACCATGGAAAAGGGAGAAGGAAACTTTAAGGGGAAGTCCTACCAAATAAAGGTGATACACCAAAAGATTGATCCACTCTACTTGGAACCTTGAACATTGAACAAACAAAGGAAAATGAAGACCTTCGATTTCAATCGACCACTATGCATAAGTATTTTGTGAGAAGGTTCGATCCAATAACCAAAACATGAGGGAAAACAATGGAGAGAGGTCTGATACAAGACACTTTGCAGCCACCTAACATCCACTTACAGCTTCAGCAACATACATAAAGAACACTTAACATGACTTGCATAATGATAAGCTAGCAACTAGGTACGAATCAGAATTTGGAAATGGAGAGAAATCTACCACATGCATATTGCTGAATGAATATACACTATGCCAACACTTGAAATTTGAAAGTACAGTCCTATTGATCAAAGAGGTTACACAACTCACCAATGGCAGAGTCTGGTCTTGCCAAGAGAGGGATGATTTTAACAAGGCTGAAAAGCCATCTTATAGAGAATTACAAAAGCCAAAGATTGGTGTTGAAAAAAAGAAGAGGAGGATCAACTTAGATTAACTCAAGGCTGACTTTGCCTTTCAATGAAATATGTTTTCCCTTTGTCTTTGCATGAAGCTCCTTGCGCTAGAGGAAGTGGACTTGTCTTTGTTTATTGAAACGCCCACCTCTATTTGCATGGAAATCCATGCCAATGTCAATTTTAGCTTCTTCGTGAGCTGCTAGAACATTTGAAAGTATGAGATGATAATATCATGCATGAAATCCAAAGCCAATGTCAATTTTAGAACTCTGACTTGATTTGTTGGACGCTGAGTTGGACGTTTGAAAGGCTGAGTTGGACGAAGAGATTGTTCTCCTTTGCATGGAAAACTCCTAGTAGATGTGGCATTTAACAATTAGTTAATTCTAAATTTGGAACAGTCAACTCGACGTCCGAATTTGGAACTCCGGTTGAGCTGTTGGAACGTTACGAGTTTGAGACGGACGAAAATGCTTGCATGGAAAACTATCTTGTTGAGTGAGACATAGTTTTAATTTATTTCCTGGCTATCTATTTTCTGTTTCTGTTTCTATGCAGGCGTTGCCCTTGGGTTTATTCCCATGGACTTTCTTGTCTCGTTGTCTATCGGGCTTTTTTTTTTTTTTTTAACTTTCCTGCGGATGAAATGTTCGCGGGAATTGTCTATGACTTTCCCTTTGGTCTCGGGCTCCTTTGGACTTGTCTTATTTTTGGGCTTTCCTTTTCTTCAGCGTTTGTCTATGGCTTCTCCCGCAGACAAATGTTCTGAAATGTCTTGTCCGAAGTGCAAGTGCCCTTCAGAACTTCTTGTTTGTGGCCTTCCTGAAGGGTACCTATCCTTCGGGCTTTGTTCCTTCACTTCCCTTGTGGCTTTATTTTCCTCAGCTTATCTGTGCTCAAACCTTGCCTTTGGCTTTACCCTCCGAAGGATTTCCTTTAGACAAATTGTCCGCTTGAATTGTCTTGACTGGCGTTTGTCTTTTGAATTTCCACGGGGTTTTTACTTTGTGGGCTTTTCCCATTTGTTCCTTTTTCTGAATTAATCCTTCGGACAAAAAGTCCGAAGGAATTCCTTCGGACTTTTGTTTGAAGGATTATCTTTCCTTTGTTTTCTCTTCTCTTTCCTTCGCACTTTTTCTGTCGGGTTTTTCTTTTTGTTTTGTAAACTCTTTGAATTCCTTTGGACTTTTTGTCCGAAGGAATTCAAAGAGTTTACAAAACAAAAAGTCCAAAGGAATTCAAAGAGTTTACAAAACAAAAAGAAAAACCCGACAGAAAAAATTCCTTCGGACAAAAAGTCCGAAGGTATTTGCTTTGTCTTCTTTGGCCATGCTTGGAAATGTCCTTTGGAAAATTTCAAATGTCTTGACACTGACCAAGTGCCCTCCGCAAGGGCTTGTGTCCTTCCTTTGTGCCCTTCGGGAAAGTTGGAATGGTCCTGTCACCGACCAAGTGCCCTCCGCAAGGGTTTCTGTCCTTTCTCTGTGGCTTTTCGAAAAAATTGTAGGGCACCAGGGCTTTGTGTAGGGCACCCAGGTTTTTTGCAGGTGTCCTTATTACTTAGAAAATCAGACTTCTCGTCTCTCGGATCTGAAGGAATTCCTTCGGACAAAAAGTCCGTAGGAATTACTCATTAGGCTTTTTTTACTTTCGGCGGACCTTTTGGGAGGCTGCGGGTCTTTCCTTTGTAATTCTTCGAAGTATTCCTTCGGACAAAAAGTCCGAAGGAATTACTTCCTTTGTTGTAGGCTCCTTCCTTTGTAATTTCCTTTGTTGTAGATGGCTCCTTCCTTTGTAATTTCCTTTGCTGTAGAGGGCTCCTTGGGTCGCTGTCAATATGCATTTATGCTTGATTCAACTTTGCAAAACCTTTTCCTTTTCATTATTGAGTACTCGAAACTGATTCACAAGACAAAATGGTACCCATAAGACCGTCTTCCGAATAGTAAGGTTGACAATTTTTGGCCTGTGGAAGGATTGTCAACAGGAAGTAGAACAGAAAATTGTGATTCTTTGAATTGTAGCAAGCATCTACTTGAGAGTTTACAGATCAGGCAGTCTATGGTTCTTGAACAAATCAGGTTTATTTATAAAACACTATTCTTCAGATTTCAACCTAGCTGAGGACTTGCCAAGCACTGTCCCAGTTTGGGCAACCCTACCTCTGTTTCTGAGCTAATACAGGCAGGAAAATTCCCTGAAAAAGATGGGGAATACTATTGGAGAATACATAGCAGCCTCAAAATTTACAAGAAATCTAGGAGGTCCCAACTATGCATGCATCTCCACCATTATAGACTTGGAGAAACCTCTGGCTGATATATTAGTCTAGGAAATGGGAGGAATTGAATGGGAATACCTGCTGGACTATTAGAGTAACCCATTTAGATGCTGAATCTGTCACAAGTGAAAACACCTAGGTAAGGTCTGCCCTGCATAAGAATCACAGGACCAACTGGTGCAAATTAAGCAGAAAGAAAAGAAAGAACAGCCAACATCTGAAGCTAATATGGCAACAAAACCCATGCAAGATTTTTCCATCCAACAAAGTTTTTTACAGGAGCAGCAAATTGAAAATAAATTCCAATGGGCATATTTAAGGAAGGGGAAAGAAGCAACGAGCAAGGTTTGTCAGATTGCATTAGAAAATCCATTTGCAGACTGGCTTATCCAGAAATAGTGGTTATAGAGAACGTCCAAGTTACCCCAGAAAATGTGAATCCACCATTTAATTCTCTATTGGAATCTGCAACAAAGAAATCCAAAGAAAATGGTAAATCCTAAGGCCGTATTCAATTTACATCAAAGGCTGCCAATTCTAGGCCACAAGGAGTAAGATATTCCAATCTAAGAATATTTCTCAAGAAGAACTGATCCCTACAAATATACAGATCTGTGAGCATAAGTTCGTACCAGAGAACAAGACAAAAAGGAAATCTTCAAATGAAGCCATAGAGTCTGATGAAGAAACAAATTTGGAAAGGACAGTGACAAATCTAACACAGACTTAGACACCAAAACTATCTTTCTCAGAGATGCCCTTAGGGGAAGGCACTATAGGGCTCACCACAAACACTTAAATGCAGATTTTATCATTGATAAGAGGCATGGGCGTACCCATCAAATTCCTGTATCTAAAAAACAAATTAGTCACAGAGGAAGTCAATTTTATACTCCTTTAAGAAACCATCAGTGCAAGCACCATGAAGAGCTTGCAATATGCAGGTATTTGGGGCAAGAAACAGACTATACTCTGCCATTATACCTGCACAATGATTTACTGGGACCCATCCAGGTATGTACACAAATTTCATCAAGCTTTCAAATGGGGACTGGTAGCCAATCTTCAATCAGACGAATTTCCAGTGGAGTTTTGAATAGCAAAGATTTACGTTCTTTCATATGGGAACAATTACTTCTATTAGATCTGATAATAGACTGGATTCTTACAGTTCCTCCCCATGATCTCTTTCTTGTTGGGGATTTCAATATGGTCAAAATCCTTGAGGAGAAGAAAGGAGGGACACAATTCAATTGCAGAAGTGCAGAAGCTCTTATAAGGCTGGAAACGGACAGTCATATGGTAAATAGGGACCTTGCTCAAGGACTCTATACCTGGAGCAACATAAGAAAGGGAGTACAATATATAGCTGAGAAATTAGAGAGAATTTACATGAGTGTTCTGTGGATTACAGAAAAAAAGAAAATATCAGCCAATGTAAGTGATAACATACTCTCAGATCACTGGTTTGCTACTCTTACCATTAAGCTATGATCCAAGGAAAAAGGTAGCCCAAATTTAGATTCAAAAGATGTGGCTTTTACATCCAGGGTTGAGAGACAAAATAGAACAATGGTGGCATGGCGGAGGTTAAATTTAGGGACATGCAATGTAAAATTTCTTGGCAAAAATATATCTTAAACTTTGTCTGAAGACTTGGAGCAGGAATGAATTTGGAAACATCCATACACAAGTATCTCAAATAGTGGCACAATTTGCGGAAGTTCAAAAGAGAATTGGAGAGACAGGCCTTTCTTTAGACTTGGAAAGCCAGGAACAATTTCTTATCGAAGAGTTCACCTGCATGCAAAAGAAGGAAGAGCAATGCTGGAGACAATGATTGATGGATGAATGGGTACAACAAGGAGATATGGACAAAAAATACTTCCATAAATCTGTATTGAAGAGAGCATATAGATTCCATCCAAAAAAAAAAGAAAAAAAAAATGATAGAATAGTACTACAACAAGAGGATATAATGGAATATTCCACAGAATTCTTCGGTGACATTCCAACCAGCAACAGTGAGAAGAAAACAAACTTAGAAAAGCTAGTCAACAGAATCCCAAAACTTGTTGATGAAGGAGACAATTTAAGCATAATAAGCCTGCAATAGAAGAAAAACTAAGCTCATCATCTTCTCCTTTGATTTGGACAAAGCTCCTGGCCTCGGTGCTTTCTGTGCTATGTTCTATCAGTAATTGTGGGGCCTTGTCAAGAAGGATTTAATTGAGGTCATAGAAGAATCTTGTAAGAACAAGATGATGTTCCAAATGAACGCTACAAAACTCATCTGGATCCTTAAGACATCATGTGGGGCAATACAGGCCAATTGCACTTGGCAATATGGCATACAAGATTCTATCTAAGTTTGTTGCTTCATTATTCAGCCAATACTTCTATAGCTGATCTCAATCTCCCAATCAGCCTTTGTATGGTATAGACAGATCACAGTAATATTATTGCTGTTTGGAATATTGTCCACTCCCTAGAGATTCAAAAAAGCCCAGGGATCATGATAAAACAGGATATCTGTAATGATTTTGATATGTTTAACTGGGTATAGGGCAATCCCTCAGAGCTTTTGGGTTCAATGAAAAACTTGTTGGATAGATCAACAGCTGCTATACTGCTCCTCCATTCTCAATATTAATCAATGGGGGCACATAACACCCATCACCCCATCATGAGGATAACATCAAGGTGATCCCCACAGCCCACACCTTTTTATAATCATGGGTGAGATCCTCTGCAGAATGATGGAAGAAGTTAAATCAAAAGGGAGCATCTATGGACTCCCAGCTATCAAAGGAAGACAAACGTACACCAACTTCCATTTTGCCAATGACACCGCTCATTTGAACTCTCATTAGGGAATTCAGCTAACTACAGCAATTTAAGGATCTATATCAAATGGCCTCCGGTTAGAAATTAATAAGAGAAAATTTGATATCATCTTCATAAATATCCCAGCTAGATACAAAAGGGAAATTCTTGACATATTGGGATTTTGGGAAGGCAAACTGCCCTTGGAATGCTTGGTTTCCCATTTGCTTATGTTATTGAAACAGGGAATCTAGGATGCTGTGACTAGTCAGCTCCTACCAAAGCTAATGCAGCGGACCGAGAGATGGCTTACACTTGCAGGTAAAATACAACTTCTACAAGTAGTTCTGCAAGTAGTACCGATTTACATGCTTACTTTCCTGCCCCTTCCCCATCATATGGAGGATAAATGGATGCAAATCGAGAGGAACTTCCTATGGAGAGGGACAAATGAGAAACTCAAGCACCTCTTATTTCATGGGCTAAAATATGCACTTGAAAACAAAAAGGGGGACTCCAAATAAGGATTCTTCAGCTTTTCAATCAAGCATTAGCAACGAGAGCAGCTGGAAATGTGGCACACTACCTCACTATAGAGCATTATTCTTCAACAAAAATACCTTCCTTGACCTTATGAGAGCATTTTAACTTTGCAATGGCGTAGTCCACTTTCCAGTATGTCTTGCCTCAGAAGACAGGTATGGAAATTCTCAAACATAAGATTACCTGAACGGTGGGTGGTGGCAAGAACATTCTATTTTGGGAGGACAGCTGGAATGGACATTTGCCATTAATGAGCAAAAACTTTTTGGAGTTGCAGCATAAGCTCCAAGGTCATGGCTATTGGCGTCTTTCAGAATACTGTCAGGGCAGTCCGGGACAAATCTCTGAATGGTCCTTTGTTACAATACAAAGATTAGGGGCTGACCAGCCAATGTAGACTTTACAATTGATGAAGGAATTGACAGAATGACCCATATTCCTTAACAATCGGCAAGATGCATTCATAATGCTGGCTACCAATCATGGGGAGTGTGCATCAATCATGGTACTCGTGGAAAGAATGTTACAATCGAATCTTCAACAAGACACCAGAGTCTGCAGACCAGACCCTAAGACAGATAAAGGTTCAGCTCTTTTCCATAACCCTTAACAAACAAGGAATGTTTGATTCTTCAAACATGATGGACTACAAAAATGCACAAGAATGACCTCTACCTTTTCATGACAAACCTTACTAGCTTACCACCCATCCGGGACATGGTTGCATTCCACCTGACAAGGGACACTATAAATTAAACTTTGATGGAGCATCAGGAAATAAGCCTGATCAAGCTGGTATTGGGGGAATTATAAGAAATGATGAAGGCATTCCCAGCATTTGTTATCACCAGTGGATAGGAACCCAAACCAATGATTTTGCAGAGATGTTGGCATTCCATGCGGGAATTCAGTTAGCAATCAATAGTAAATGCATCCATGGGGATTCTGGAGTCACAATAGAGTTCATTTCAAAACATAACCAAAGCAAGAAAGGACTCCCAAAACTGAATGCTGTATAATTAGATTGCACAAACCCCTTGGAAACTGAGAAACATAATGTATCAAATTTGTAATGATCTGGATCATATTTTTAATTTCCAGCTAATACACAGTAGAAGACACCACCATACAGTGGCTGATCACTAGCAAATGAAGCCCTCGATCATAGAAATGAAGGCCAGATTTAAATTTACAAAGGAATGACAAATATGCCAGCAAGGCCTGGCAAAATGATTGAGTGGGGGAAACACTATGCATTCCATTACACAAATGAATATCACAACACATAACAAACAGATGGCTTTCCCTTAGGGTAAGCCATCGATCCACCTTAGCAACCAAATTCAGGATAAAATACATCACACTCAGTAGGATCAGCATCAGTTGGCTATTTGAATGGATAACAAATTGAATTGGGAGTCTCATAAATCCGTGACTCCATTCCCAGCTCATGTGGACATCACCGATGTTGAAAAGCATTGGATGCGGCCGCTAAGTTGTCACACCTCTTCTCCTTTGCTTTCCCATTTTCATATTTTCAGCTTCTTTTTGTGGCCTGAGTCCTAATGTGAGTACCATCAGCTTATGGGCTTTACAATTAAACAATTAAACATGGACTAGTAATTTATTCCTCCCCCGTCCTTTTAATCGACATTACTATCCCTTGATTGGTTTGTTAAAAATGCCTGTTCACATGGCCATTTTGTCCCACCACCACTCTTGTGTATATTATTATATTAGTTCGTCAACACCACTTTCTTCTTTCTATCTCAAAGTCTTTTACTAGGTACATGTCCTGTAACACCTTTTTAACCTCCCCTCATATATGCTTTGTGTCACTTTACAACATATGTTTTTAAATCCCCTCTTTACCAATAAAAATCCACTCCATTTGCTGCTCATGTTTTTCAAATATTTTCCATCTGCCCCCCCAAGCCATGTCCCTTGTTGAGCACGGTTTACAAGTGAAGGAAAGGCTGCCACATTGCCATTGGCATTTTTATATCATTGTGAACTAGTTTGATCATAATCATTCTGGCCACGGCAATCTTATTTACCCACAACAATGCTGGTGCATTTACCCAGTCAGTGATCTGAAAAGACGAATTCATGCATTTTTTAACTACCCTCACCCAAACATGGCTGCTTCTTTATGGGATATGAAAGCTGATTGGGTGCCATTGAATGGTGAAGGCGACAGGGTAAATATTTTACGTGTGAGAACACCCGCACTTCAGATGTTAACATAGCGGTACTCGATCTACCTTAGGATCTGCAAGAGGCAAAAACCCCCGCCTACTTACGTCAAGAATAAATAATGGAAGTTCTTGGAAAACAGAATTGGCAGCAATGAGTAAAGGCTGAGAGGATGAGGAGAGTTTTACAATTTCTGTAAGGCACACATTGAGTCACATCAAAGCAATATCAATTGATGACCTTTGCACAGGTTTCAGAAAATGAAGTTGAGGAGAAGCCCTAGACTACTGAAAAAATATATAAATAGGACCAGACAGTATTGAAAAGAAGATGCCTATTTGAGGAAATCAAGCCATTAACAGTCTATAAGAGGAAAAATTATTTATTTGCCATTATGGCCTTCAATTTTCAACAGAATGCATTCAGAGTAATTCAGATGGGATCACAGGGAGATGATAGTATTGCATAAAATCCTTTAACTCTCACTGCTGGTCCTAAGTTACATTTCTCTTCTCAATTACTTCATCATATAAACTGTAATTCAATACCTTCAGCAAGGCTAGGTATCATTCCCACTTATCCTCGCCAGCCTACAAGGTTTTAGAATGTTGCCTGCTTGCATATTTCCACAATGCATATTCATAATGATACACTTCCAGCAACTGCTAGGATTGATACCCCTGTTTTCTATTACAATGCCACTTGTAGTTCTGTATTCAACCCTTATGGCATAAGCAACAGAGTAGGATTGATACCCCTGTTTTCTATTACAATGCCACTTGTAGTTCTGTATTCAACCCTTATGGCATAAGCAACAGAGTCTGGTAATTCTTATCATCACAAGGATAGAACCCCTCCTAAAGAAGCCCAGAAGCCAGTCCAAATGACCCACAGGGAAGCACGAACTCTATCCCAAACTTTCCTGATTTCACCACAGTACATATTACCTTGGTCAGAGCCCTCAATAGCCTTGAGGGATGTATCAAGCAATTAGGGGAAAAGATAGGGAATCATGATGCTCAGATTCCCCGTTTAGGGGATTGCATTATTCAGGCACATTCTTCTTTTGCTAAGCAGAATGTCTCTATCAAGCAGCCAATGAAGAAAAACAACTATCAGCAACATTGGCTTGTGATGCTTTCATTTTTTATTTTGATGTATGGTCCCATAAAAGGTTTGTTGCTGAGGCCTTCCGAGAAAGCACGGGCATGCAGGAAAATATGGTGCATCATCCTTTTTCAAAAAGGCAAGCCACTTAGGCTGGGGGTAGCAGAGCCACACAAGCCTAGGCTAATGATTCTAGGGTGCCCAGTTTACACACTTAATGCAAGACAAACTATTTCACCAAATGGGCATGCTACAAAACCCATGCAGGTGCTGAATGATATTGATCACAAGCAAAAAGGGTCACTTGAAGGGCCCTGATCGACCAACAGACTTTTCATGAAGTGGTGCTCGTATACAAGGGAAAGTGAAGCTGATCTACAAATATCACTAGAGAGGGTTCCAAAGCCTCTAGTCAAACAAAACCACACAATAACCCTAGCTAGGTCGTATGTTTTCTTATGAAAATAAATGACAAAGTAAAGTAAATCTAATCTAGTGCTACCAAAGTGTGTGACACAAAATGGGGGTAATAAACATAAAAGTAACATACAAAAGAGAACTTTACTCAAGTCAATGTAGAGGTAATCCTAATGCATGGAGAGAGAAACATATTCATAATCTAACAAATGCAAATCTATCTACTTTAATAAAGATGAGCAAGAATTAGGAATACTCAACTTGAAGACGAACCTGTCGAGCCTCAATTTCTCCCTTGGCCAAGGTATTTCGCAAGAGGTTGTTGTGGCTTGTAAGGATGCCAAAGATAGGTTAGTTCTAGGCTACACGACTTCTCCCATGCATCCAAAGACTTCTCCCACAAGACAAGATTCTTATCTCCAAGTGTAGTATGATACCCTAAGCAATGACTCTTCAAGTAGAATGGTGGATAAGTAGATGCACAAATAAATGATTAACTCTAGGCGAAAAAGATGTTTTTATATAGTCGGATCTAACCCTAAACTCTTTTGAAGGTTTAGTCGACAGAGTTGGCCCAATCGTCCCTGTTCTTTAATAAATAAAGCAGTTAGGTCTCGAACTAGGTTGATTGAGGCCGACTTTGTTTGATAAATGGAAGAAAGAGGTTTTGGCTTAGGTAGGGGCTGCATGAGGCTGTGAATTGTTTGGAGGAGTGTGTAAGGGAGGTGTCAAAGCTTAAAGAAATGTATAGGAGAGGTTTGTGTTGGTTTCAAGTGGTGGTATAGGGAACAACAATTTTGTGAAGCATCAATGGCCTATCGACTCCTTTCCAGTGCACCCTTTTAGGTGAGCATTCAAAGAGATTGAATCTTGATGGGTTCTTGCAAGAGAGAAAGCATTAGTAATTGATAAAGTTTAAAAATATTGTGTATACATATGCCCCATTTGAAGTTCCTCACGTGTCACGCAGTTGCAACACGGAATGTTGCTTCGGGAAAAAAACATAGCAACACACAACGCTGAGCTAAGTAAATTGTAGTAAGAAGCGAATAAGATAAATGAAAGGACAAAGTTGAAAACTACTTACCTTTACTTACCTTAGTGTTGTAGAAGTGGAAGGAAGAAATGTGAAGGTGTCCAATGTAAGGAACATTAGGTGACCTTGTAAAATAAATGAAAAATCAAAATTTTTGCAAAATATACATGTAATATGTTAAAACATTTTCTACGACGTTAGGATTCCAAAACATCTTTCCGTTCATAAAAAGAGTTAGTAAAAACAAAGTTATGGGCTAAAAATAGAATCTGTTGGTAAATAATTGACAGGTAAATAATTTTGAATATTAAATATAAACAGGGTGAAATTTAATTTATTTTTTATTTTTACTATTATGAGAAAATATTGCTTTGAGAGACCCAGTTGAGCCCCGAGAGTGATCACGGTGAGGAGATGACAACTTTGACATGGAGGACGCCTAGCGGTTGTAGCTAGTGTTGTTCAGGTAAGTGATGCATTAATTTCAAAAAATTTAAGCTAGATGTAGAAAAATAGAGGTTAGGCAAACTGTAGATACTGATAACAACTAGATTTTTTAGGTAAACTAGGGGTAGAATGAGATATTGGGTAGGGAAGAATCAGATCGATAAATGCAGAAGGCATTTATGGTAAATGGTTGAAAAGTTGTTGCAAACTAAGAAAAGAGTCGGCCCTGCCGACTTAGTTTGAAAAGGCGAGAGAAGTCAAGGTGGCTGACTGCGTAGCAGAGGGCCAACCCAGTTAGAAAAATAGATATGGCTGACATAGTACATTTTGGGCAATGCAGTACGTAGTAGGTGGTCGATACAGTCTGTTAAAGGAGGTTGACTACAAGACAAAGTGCCAATAAAGTATGCAAAAGACAAGAAATGGCTGATTTAGTATCAAAAAGGCCGATTGTGTTTGTAAGAATGGGTTGACTGTGTAGTAAAGGGCTGATTTGGTATGACAAAAAGGTGATGGTCAATTTAGTATTAAAACGACCAACTGTAGGAAAAGGGAAAAATAAGATAAACAGGTTGATGAAGTAGTTAATTTTGAGTATTTTGAGAATATATAAGAATGTATTTTATAATTATGACATCAAGATCTAATACATTCTCTATTGTTTGATGTTTTGTAGAGGCGAGAGATTTTGACCCTTGGTGGATGCGTCCTAGCTATCATATTTGTTGGAGCGGCTGTCAGACGTGGATTGAGCTCGATTGGTTGCCTTGGGATTTGGAGGCATCATGGAGATGAGGAGGATCCCGCTTGGTGTTGATCTAGCCATCTTGTTCCTAGGAGCATGGAAGTGACTGATGAACACATTCCGATGGGAGGTGGAGGGGGACACGATAGAGGTGGGCATCACCTTGGAGGATGTCTATGTCTTTGCTTGGACTTCCCATTGTCAGGACTTCGGTTATATGTGATGTGTCAGAGATGGAGGATGAGAGGCGAGCCCTAGCCTATTGGGCGACAGGGTTAGAGAAGATTTATCTTGGGTTGCGTGTTTGTTTGATGTATATTCAGAAGGCTTTGATAGGGCTTGTGACAGCATGTGTGCTATGCCACAAATCAGATGGGAAGATACTGTTGTACGCGATAGTCTTAATCTCGTCCATCTTGGAGCAAGGTGCATTGTACAATCTTGGCTCTGTCATTTGGGTACAACTCATGCACGATATGTATGGGATGTTGACCCAGGGTAGAAGATGACAAGTCTCGTCATTTTGCTAAGTGCATGGATGTATGAGAGAATCCTTATGTATCTACTGGTTGGGTTGCCTCATGCAGTCGATGATAGGTTACCTTATGTTCTTAGAGGGAGACATGATCATGTAGTGCGTGCCATGCCCCATATTCTGGTTTTACAGATTGGTACACGAGGGCAGATAACATGGCAGATTTACAATGACATAGCTGTCATATGGCCGTCTTGGGCGATTGTTGCTACCAGTGTAGCATGCGTTTGGATCACGGGGCACTCTATTTCATGGGTGGAGTCACATCCAGTAGCTTGTGTACTCGGACAAGTAGGCTTACCACATTCAGCGGTCCTTCTAGTAGTGCCTGCTTATCAGGCACGACATGCTAGAACGCTGAGAGGGTGAGGATGCATAGGGGTGTCTGCCAAGGTACTTGTGATTAGGTCTCGATAGGCGAGACCATGGACAGAGCAGGCGTAGCTACGGGAGGTGGCTAGACCTGAGGCAGAGGATGTTATGGATGTGGATTCTGTAGGTGGGGATGCGGGGGCGGAGCCATAGTAGGGGTGATAGTGGCCACCTTGAGCTCATCAAAGACGGAGGCACCATTGACGAGAGGGCGCACAGGCACGAGTAGTCGCACATGGTGATCCTACGACGACTACGGGACACAATTGGTCAATAGAGAGGCCATTGAGGGGATCGCAACGGGTTCGGGTGGTGACACTTGGTTTTGTGCTTGTGCGGAGGCAGCTGATAGAGAAGGTGTTCCGCAGTCGAGCAGACGGGGAGGCCATGGTCGGCAATACCAGCACTGGTAGAGATGCTTTGATTTATTAAGTTTTTGACATAGATCACTCGTTGCATTGTCATTTATGTATTTAGTGATAGATATTTTGAGATATATATATATATATATATATACATGAGATCTGATGTATATTTGGTTTTTGTTTTGCAAGTACTTCAGCAGAGGAGATTTGATGGGGAGCCATGATCATGGTTGCACACCATGATAT
Source organism: Torreya grandis (assembly GCA_037957365.1). Lineage (NCBI taxonomy): Eukaryota > Viridiplantae > Streptophyta > Pinopsida > Cupressales > Taxaceae > Torreya > Torreya grandis. The sequence goes on along the minus strand of JARHVA010002199.1, from coordinate 2,025,014 downwards.
TTTGGATGGGGTGTTGTCGCATTATGAGCCATCCACCTTGGTAGACCTTGTGGTACCATCTGCGTTAGCGTATGCTACTTGGTTTAGATTGATTTTTCACTTTTGCTTGACTGTTTGTGCATGGTTAGTATGGGCTTTATGGGGAATGAAAATTGCAAGACTCTGAAGACATCAATTGGATCATGTGGATGATGAAATGATCCCTTCTGTCACTAGTGATTTGAGTTGGGATCCCAAACCTGGTAACTATTTGTTCATAGATGAACTTTGTCATGCTCAGAGCACTGTTGTTGGGCAATGCTCTCGCTTCTGCCCACTTAGTTAAGTATTTAGTGGTCACAAAAATGTATCTACAATAGTGAACTTTACTTGTTTTCAAGGGCTTGATGAAATGTAAGCCCCACCTTTCAAAAAGTTCCTAGGGTTGTGATGGCCAAAGAGGCATGAAGTCTCTTTTTAACAACTTCCTGATACATTGGCAAGTGTCACCTTCCATCACCCTTTTGCATCATGGTACAATGTTGCCCACCAAAGTCTTGCCAATAGTACTTTCCTTATAGTAGCATCAGGTCCCATGTGGCCTCCTGCTGGTCCTTCGTAAACTTCTATGAGTACATCTTTGATTTCCTCTTTTAGTACACTGATGGAAAATTTGGTATGGACCCATCTTATATACCAACCAATTTATTAGTTGGAATGTTCAAGCCTTTAGTGCCAATTTCCTTCTCTTCCCAGGTTGCATATTCTTTTGGAAAGGATGCCAAGGATAAATATCCCCCAGTATTCTCTTACCATGCTGGTACAATTGCAATTTGGAATAGATGAGCATTTGGGAAGACTTCGTTGACACCCTCTGCCAATTCTCTTGATTTTATCCTGAGAGATGGTCGACAATCACATGGATATTACATGTGTCACAATAATCTTGACTGTCAATTCTTGTAACGACGTCACATATTTGATTATCTTGCCTTGAATGATCAGTCTTTTGATTAAGTACAATAGTGCTTGATGATCCACATAAAAAGTGAAGGGTGTCGTTAGCAGGTAATGCCATAAATTTTGTATTTCGTATACCATACCTAAAGCTTCACATCCCATGGTGCTATAGTTTCTCTCAGCAATGGACAAGATATCTTAAAAATAAAACTAGCTGCTGATCCAACTCTAATGTTGCCCCAATATCATAATTGGAAGTATCTACATGGGCATGAAACTCTTTTTCCCATCAATTGAAGCGTCAATTAATTTAAATGCGTGCTCTTGTTTGTTAGACCATCTGAGATCCCTTTTCTTGTGAGATTGTCGAGAGGGTGAGATTTGAGATTTTTTTTAATGAAGTGTTGGTAATAGCTGACATATCCCAAGGAGGATTTTATCTTGGTTAATGTACTTGGCTGCCTCAATTTCCTCCAATACCCTTATTTTGTCGGGATTGGTCTTAAGTCCTATTTTGCATACTATGTGTCCACAAAACTTGCCCTTTGGAATCATGAACAAACACTTATTTGGATTTAGAGCTAACTTTGTTGCTCTGCATTGTCTCATGCATTTTGCTAGGGCCCGCATGTGAGATTCTTGACCGTTGTAGATTGCCCAACCATTAAAAAATAGCTTTGGAGTTACTTGTCGCGATCTTGTCAAAAATGTGTAGTACGACCTACTGGAAGGTGGCCGCAACATTGCGAAGCTTGAATGGGATTTGGATATATGCATAGACTACATCTTCCTTTATAAAGTGGTCTTCATTTTTTCTTCGTTTGCAATGTTGATATGATTGTAACTCAAGAATCCATCCACGATGGAGTAGATCTCATGGCCGGCTACTTCTTCTAGTATAAAGTCTATAAATGGTATTGGGAATGGATCTTTAATAGTAATCACATTTAGGCTTTTGAATTTGAAACATATCCTTATTTGTTTTGAGTGTTTCTTTAGACTAATAATTTTCTGGGACACCCACTCACCTATTTGTACTCTAAATATTATCCCTGCTTAAAACAGTTTCTCAATCTCTTGGTCGTTGGCGACATAATTCCAATTCATTCTATATGACCTCTGTACTAACTGAGCTCCTAGCACCAAGGGATTCTATGTACACACAGCTCCGGTGGTACTCCCTTCAAATATTTGTAGGTCCAAGAAAATACATCCTTGAAATCTATGAAGATCTTGAACGTGGCAGCCTTCAACATATGATAAGGGTCATCTCCCATCATGATCATTTGGGGTTCGTAATCAGATCCAAGATTTACCTTGAATGTAGTTGGTGCTTTGTCTTTCATGTCGTCTACACCTCCGAATTGGTGAGCAGGTTTTTCATCTATCTTTGCATCACCTACTTAGTATTTGGTGAACTTTGGAGGGTAGGTTGGGCACGATGATGATGGTTCTACATGATCAAAAGTTACAAACTTTAGTTTCTTCGCAACATGTCCCACCCTTGGTTTAGGAGCGTTTGTCATATTGTGCCCTTTTCCTTCGAAACCTTTACATTCTTCTATCTCCATGATGTTGAAGAAGTTGCACCCTTGTTGAAACACTTCTTAGTCCTCCATTTGGCAATGGAAGAGACCGTTGCGGAAGTTTGTTTCATCCGCAAAGCATCATAATAACTCTAGCAATCCCTCTTCATTCGGTTTCATAGTGCCTTGGTACATATGTCGTGAATGTTCATCCTTCATATTTTCCTTATTAGAATCTAATGAATCACTTGATGAGGCTGCCTCTTCATTGACTCCCTGACTCTTTAGATCTATGATGTATTTCTTGTTGGAAGCATAGCCACTGAGAGAGGAGGGGTGAATCAGTGAGCTCTTAAAACTTTCTTCAAATTCTTTTTGTTCGTTAGTCAAGGATCAATGCAAAATCCATAGAGCAATCAAACCACAACATAGAACATAAAGACAAAACACTTGATATAGGTGGAAAACCCTTGAAGGGAAGAAAACCCACATTGATCACGACATGGACTACATATCCTAAATCAGATATGCAATGAGTCAAAAAGATTAGTGAGCACCAACTCTGCTTGAGGCACCAACCCCAAATAGTCAAGCACCAACTTGACAAAAAGATTCAGCGAACACCCTCTTGTTAGGAAGCACCAACTCCCTGATTTGTAGAACACTCTACAGGGGGCTTCAACCCCCTTTGCCAAGCACCAAGTCAACTACTTCAAATCATCCACCTTTCTCAGTTGCTTTTGTCAACAATGATGGTACAATTCTACTTTCTCTACTCATCGATCTCAGATTCATTATGTTGTTTTTCTGCTTATCAATCTCAGAATTATAAGGCTCTCTTTCTCTGCTCTTTATTTTCAAACATTGTCCTCCCTGCCTCCTCTCCTCATCTCTTTTAGCTGATTCTGTATACTCTAGAGTTCATCTTCTTATGAATCATTCAATGTTTTCATACTCACGTCTATCTAGCCATCCGTTCCTTAGCAGACCTTTGCTTTGCTCCTTAGTGAATATATTTCTCTTTTTTCACACATCAAAAAGACAATTTGATCTTGCTTATATACAAGACGTGGATCAACAACCTCTTGAAAGACAACCAAACAAAACTATATAGACAGCTATAAAATGATTTATTCTCTTTTGAAAACATAATCAACATTAGGTTATATAAAAGCTCACTCACATAGGCCAGCCTGAGTGAAACGAAACTGGGATAGACCAAGCAATCATTAGAATACATTTAGAAATACTTTCCAAACAACTCTGTAGTGCTTTTGCTGAAGTCTATAGAAGTCTTGATGCAGTTTGTAGAAGCTCTGATGTAGTCTATAGCACCTTTGATGTAGTCCGTAGCAAACCTGATACAGGCTGTAACAAACCTGATCTAGTCCATAACAAATTTGATGAGTCCGTAGCTGCTCTCCCAGTAGCTCCAGACATGATCTTATTCTCCATAATCCTTAGATCACCTTCCTTCACACAAAGTAGCTTATTCAATGGTCTTTAGTCTGAATTAATTTTGCAATCTATTTCTGTGTCTCCATATGATGTAAAATATAGATAACAAATTTCTTGGCTAATTGTCTACTTCACTAAAAACAACTTTCATGCCAATCTACAAACTCAGTCAGTAGCTATGGACTCTGTAGAAATTTCTTTACATCAATGACCATATTCTTTACTAAATAGCAAACCCTTTGACATCAATGACAACAGCTCAACAAAATCCCCCTTTGTCATTGATGGCAACTTTTACAAGCTGATGACCTGAGTAGATTTTATCATTCAATGAACATACTTTTACACCAGAACTCGACCTGGGTTTACTCTTTCCCTTGTCATTTTTTCATCAAAGGCAACTAAACAACAGTTACACAACTTACTATTTCTCTTATACAACTATATGTTGCACTATTTCTCTCTGAAAATAGTCAGCTTGCTAATCTCCTACTTTGACATCAATGGCAAAGGGTAGCACAACCTAAAGTCTATTTAATTTCAAACAAAGTGCTGCTTCTCCAAAGTTGATAATATCCATCTTCATTTCCTTGATGAGAAATCCATAAACTTCTCTATAGAAAACTGCTAGATACTACTCATTGCCACTTGAACATCTTTTGATTGTCATAGACTCTTGACTCTTTGATCCTCGAAGCTAAAAGATACCCAAAGGTTAGCTCCCCCTCAGTCCATACCTTTCTTAGTGACTGACAAAAGAAGGAATTACTCCCAATTTCTGCCTTAAGAACTCAAATGTTGCTCTTGGTAGAGGTTTTGTAAAAATGTTTGCAACTTGTTCTTTTGTGGTTGCATACTATATTTTGACAATCTGATTAGATACCTACTCCCTTAGAAAATGACACTTGATTGGAATATGCTTAGTCCTATAATGCATGACTGGATTCTTAGAGATGTTAATGGCACTTGTATTGTCACAAAATATAAAAATTGGACTGTCATTTTAATCTTAAAGTCACTCAAGGTCTGTTTCATTCATAAAACTTGTGTGCAACATGATGTTGCTGCTATGTACTCAGCTTCAACTGTGGACAAGAAAACTGATGGTTGTTTCTTACTCAACCATGACACAAGACTCTTTCCATGAAAGAATGTGCCACCACTTGTGCTCTTTCTGTCATCAATGCTACCTGCTCAATCTGCATCAGTATATGTTGTTAAAGTGAAATCTTTACTTTTTGAGTACCACAAACCAAAGTCCATAGTACCTTTGAGATATTTGAATATCCTCTTGAATGCTTGTGTCTTTTTTGGTTTTGCTTGAAATCTGGGCACAAGACCTACTGCCTGCATGATATTAGGTCTTGATGCAGTAGTATACAATAGACTTCCAATCATAGATCTATACAAAGTCCGATTGACTTTTGATGACTTATCTTCTTGACTCAACTTGCAATTTGTTGTCATTGAAATTCCATATCAAACTTCTTCAAAATTTCCTTAATGTACTTAGCTTGAGAGATGAAGCTTCCCTTATTTGACTTAACTACTTGCAATCCAAGAAAAAATGACAGTTCCCCTAACATGGACATCTCAAATTCTTGCTGCATTACTTTTGCGAACTCCTTAGACATCTTGTCATAGTCTCTTCCAAAGATAATATCATCAACATACACAACTATAATTAATTGATGTTCATCTTTTGTTTTGATGTAAAGGTTGCTATCAACAACACCTCTCTTGAAACTCTGATCAAGCATCTGCGAAGTCTTGCATATCACACTCTAGGGGCTTGCTTTAGCCCATATAATGCTTTCTTTAGTCTACAGACATAGTCCTTATTTTCTAACAAAGGAAACCTTCAGGGTGCTCTATATACACTTCTAAATTTTTACTGAGAAATACAAACTTTACATTCATTTGATATATCTTGAAATTCTTGAAACCAACATATGCCAAAAATAGTGTTATGACTTCCAGTCTTGCCACAGGTGCAAAAGTTTATTCAAAGTCAACACCTTCTTCTTGAGCACATCATTTACATACTAGCCTTGCTTTGTTTCTCATGACTTCACCATCTTTATTCAATTTGTTCCTAAAAACCCATTTGGTTCCGATGACATTCTTGTTCTTAGGTTTGAGAATGAGTTCCCAAGTCTCATTTTTCTCAATCTGATTGAGTTCTTCCTCTATGGCATTCATTTAATGCTTATCACTTCTGGCTACTGAGAAAGTTTTCTTTTCTATTTTTGAAAATAAAGAGAAGTTTATATTTTTTGATGTATTCATAAACTTTCTCCTAGTTTGCACTCCAACATCAATATCACTGATGATTTGACTTTTTGCATGATTTTTTTGAATGAATGTGGAAGGTGCCCTTGTATCTTCTCGTTCTTCTTATTCTTGACTTTCTTCTGCAACTTCTTCTTCTGATGTTTTTTTTTCTTTGAGGTCAAGCTCCTCTGCATGAACTCTTGGTTGTGTACTAACCTTTTTAAATTTGGTTTCATCCACTCTCACATGTGTACTTTCCACAATCTTTTGTAGTCTCTATATGCAAAACTAACTGAAGAATATCCAAGGAAGATGCCTTCATCAACCCTTGAATCAAATTTTCTAAGATCCTCTTCATCTCTCTTGATGAAATACATGTTGCCAAACACTCTAAAGCATTCCACTGAAGCTGGTCTGCCTTTCCGCAGTTCATAGGGGGTTTTATTGCTATTTATTTTGATTTGACCTTTGTTTTAGAATGTGTACTATTGTGTTTACAACCTCTCTCCAAAACCTATTAGATAATTTGGACTCATTTAACATTGTCCTGGCCATTTCTTAAACAATCTTGTTCTTCCTTTCTACCACACGATTCTGCTATGGTGTCCTTGCAGTCGAAAACTATCTCTTGATTCCATGTTTCTTACAAAATCATCAAACTCATTTGACCAAAATTCTCGTCTATCAGTCTTAGACACTTGATTTTTAAGTCTATCTCATTCTCAACTAGAACCTTGAACGTTTTGAACTTATCTAGAGTCTCAGATTTCTCCTTAAAAAAAGCAACCCAAGTCATTCTAGTGTAATCATCAATAAGAAGCATGAAGTAACTTTTACTTTGAATTTTAATTGGACCACATAGATCTGTATGAATCAACTTTGAAGGTTTTTTGTATTTGAATATTCTTTTGTCTTGAACCTTCTTGTCTATTTTTCAGGTTGGCATGCCTTACACAGGGTGTTTGCAGGGTTAGTTATGTTAGGCATGTTCATAATTGATTTCTTAGTACTTATCTTTACTAAGTTGTTAAAATTTAGATGTCCCATTCTTTTGTGCCAAAGCCAATTCTCATCCACTTGACTCATAAAACACCTATCCTTCTTGATCTCATTCAAAACATACAAATTATTTGCAGTGTTGTCAGCATCTACTATCAATCTTCTTGAACTTGCTTTTCTTATTTCACATCTTTTAGCATGAAAAGTCAGAGTATGTCTTTGATTGCACATTTAATTAACACTTAACAAATTATGCTTCAGTCCTTTTACATATAACACATTCTTAGTTTTTAGTTTTCCCATTGTCAAGACTTAGTATTCTTTTGCCAACAATATTAGTTGTTATATTATCTCCAAATTTTATTGTACCTTCAGTAGTCTTCTTCAAAGATATAAATTTATTCTTGTCACCTGCCATATGGCTTGAACAACCGCTATCAATGTACCATTTCAAACTCTTATCTCGAATGTGAAAAACAATTTGTGTTAACATGGATTCTTCTTCCTTTGGACCATCATTTTTTTGCTCTTTTTTCAGTATTTTCAAAGGTTCTGACTTCTTATCAATTTGAACATATACCTTCTTGTTTTGATTAGGGGGTTTTGCATAACCCAATCTACAGAATCTTGTAATATGTTCAATTCTATTACAGTTGTAACAAATCACACTATTTCTATTAATATTTGACCCTTGGACAAATGAATTTGAGAAATCTTTTGGAAATCCATGACTATTCATATCACTTCTCCATTCATGATTGTTTCTAGCATTTGATTTACAATCTACAACTTTATGTCCAAATTGATTACAAGAAAAATGTAGCCATAGAAAGAATTCATGTACCTTATTGCATTCGGTTGTTGGATAGAAAATGATCTCTGAAGATTTTTGAAAGGCATATTGACACTTTTGTTATCTCTGAGAGGAGTGATAATCTTCTTGACTTGCCCTGACCTCTGACTGTCATTAACAATCTCAGGTTTTTTGAGAGCATTAGCATGTCTTTGATGTACTGATATTCTGCTTTTCCTTGCTATTCTTTTGGTCATCCATGTATCCAAGCCTTGTTTTGATGAGTGGTGACCTTTGACTATTCAATATGTCATCAAGCATTCCATTGCTCTTTTCAAACTTTTGACAATTTTTTAATTTGACTGTGAACTGTTCCAAATTTGACTTCAATGAACCTATCTCAAATTTGTACTCATTGCACTCTCCTTCCTTGGACTTTAGACTTGCATTTACTTCTTCTGAGTGTTGAGATTGTTGATGACCTTCTTAACTTCCTTGGTACTCTTAGTTATCTTAGTTTCCACGATACATATCTGTTCTTCATGACTTTTGATTAGAGATTTCAACTTTTGGTTTTTCTTTCTTGGACTCTTCAATTCATTCAAAGCACTGATAAGTTCTGCCTCAAGATCAACCTCGGCTTCTTCTTCATCCACTTCGTCATCATCCATGAAGACTTGTTCTTTTGAACCATTCCCATCTTCAACTTCAATGGCTATGAACAAAGCTTCATCACTTCTATGGTCTGAACTACAATCATCATTGTCTGAGATATCTTTATCACTGACTTTAGAAGAGTTGTTGTCTTCTTTAGAATATAGATTTCTTTTGTTATTGAAGAAAAATTTCTTATAGTCACCTTGCTTTAAATATTTCTTGTTGATGTCATACTTGTCAGACTTCTTATTCTCTTCACCATGTTCTTCATCATGATCATGTTTTTCGTTTTGAGGACACTTGGCAGCAAAATGACCAATTCTGTCACAATCGAAACATTTGAATGGTAGCTTGCCTTTGTACCTACTTGAATCTTTTCTCAGTTTCTTCACAAGTAAAACCCAAAAAAAAATCGTGATCCATTGGTTTATTCCTTTTTTTAAATTAAAAAAATGCATCTTCCGAAATTTTTGTTGTTTGTGTGTAATGTTTTCCTGGCATTGTTTGTTCCATGTATTTGGAAACAAAAATAAAAACAATAATAATATACGGAGTATATTATTTACACAGGTCCGTATAGTCTTTAGATTATAGTCTGTAAGATTTCTTTTGGAAAGGTTTTCTAGGTCTTTGCCTTGAGTCGTGGAAGACTCCAAACTCTATTGGATCAATGTTTAACTCCTCCACAACGTTCTTTGCGTGAGCGAAACTCCAACCGGATATGGGAAGCTTCTCTCCTTTATGCAGGGAATGTTGACGCCACAATCCTGTCTTCCATTCCACCACAACCTTTTCACACCCATCTTCCGCTCATGGTGGCGATGGAAGACAGTTTTGTTTTATGGTCTTGTAAAAGTCTTTATGCTTTAGATTTTAGGTTATGTTTTTTTTGGTTTTATGAGCCCGCAGTTTTCTAAAAAGAGTCATGGTTTTTTTGGTTATTGTGAGTGGTTTTAGGTTTTTAAGTCTTAGTTAGGCGTAGTTTATGTTTTAAAGTTTTTTTTTGGGTTACTTTTTAGGTTTGATTTTTTAGTTTTACTTTAGTTTTATAGTATTTCTTGGTTATCCTTTTTTATGAAGTGGTAATATTTTTTTAGATATGTATTAAGTTTTTAATATTTAATTTAATTTTATAGTTTAGTTTTTATAATTGTAAGGTTTTGTGTTTATTTGTTTTTTTTAAGTTTTAATCTTTTATAGTTATTAGTTTTATTATGTGATGTATGTAGTATTTATTTTGGTTATATAGTAGAACATTCGATAATTTTTATAATTTGAATTCAAGATTTATGTTTTAAGTTTTATAAGAGACTTTTTAAGCCATTTTCAATTTGTGAAGTATAAAGTTTTTTGAAAATTTTTAACAAGTCTTGGTTAGTTTTTTTTTCTTTCCCGTATTTTAATTGTTTAAAGGTCTATAGTTGAAAATATTTAATAGGCTTCTTTTTGTTTAAAATATTTAATAGAGTACTCGACATTCACATTGTACTCTTTTTTGCTTAGAAACTAATATAAAGCATGTTTATGCCTCTGAGTTATGTTTTCTCTGAATCTCTACAATCATTTCTCTAAATTCATTTCTTTTTTTTATGTATTTCATTGTATTTGATGAATTTATATATATTTTTAAAGTAGCGATAAAAGTGCCAAGTATTGCCGAGTATGGGTCACAATTTTTGGTTGCCGAGTAACCGTGGTTCCCCTTTTTTTCTACTATGAGCTGTCCTTTTAATAAAATAAGTCACTGGAACAACTTAAAATATTGTTTTTATTATTTCCTTAGCTTATTCGAAAAAAGGGGATATGACAGTCCGCCCTTCCCAAAGATTGCTTGTCCTCGAGCAATGCTGGTTCAATTCTTAAACTCCTTTAGATTGAGCCTTCATGCAAATACTTGGATCCCAAATCAATCTTAGGAATTTACAATTCTGAATGCTCGATGTAGTTGGCTTCTACTGCACTACTATGATATATTTAGGAATTGGAAGCCTTGCATTAGGTGATGTTTCTCCCACTGTCGTAGTGAGTGAATCATCTGAGTTTTCCCCCATGATAAATAAATCATGAATCAATTGGGACATAGAAAGAGTTTGAAAACTATCTCCGTTTTCAACTTGGAAATCAGTTTCTTAACTAGACCACTCTTCATGTTATCCCAATACTATGCAATTGTCTTCTATATCCATTATTTCTCATTCTCATCCAACTGTGACATTCTCATGTTGCTTTGCTTGTTGATCATCAATTCCTTGTAAAATTGTCTCGGTTATGCCCAACCCCTGCAAAAGGACTTTTCTTTGCTTGTTGTTGGCTGGGAACTCTAACATCTCTGCATAACAATGGCTTTGAAGTATTTCCATAGGTGAGAATAAATTTGTTTGTAGGTGCAACACAATCTTCAAGACTTGCTGAGATACCTTTCCCTTTGTATGAGTGCTCTGCATATCCTGTCAGATGATATTCTGAGGCTGCAGATTTCTCATCAATTACTGCTTCTCGGGTGGATGTAGTTGCAAATCTCATGTGCTCCATCAAACTTGACCATCCCAAGAAGATCTTGAATCATTAGAATTGGATTCATGTCTTTGGGTGACTGCACTACTTGTCAATTTATATCTTCACAAGCATCACAAGCATCATATGTTCGGCCATTAGCTTCCTCCTTCACATTCTTTTCATTTCCCAATTTGGAATCACAGGAATGCTCAGAGTGCCTTTCTTCTATTGTTGATGCTTCTGAGAGAACAATACCCTCAAAAAGGTTCTTCCCAATTTCATTCTTACAAAATTCCTGCAAATCATCCCTATGTAGCATGGACTCAATCACTGGTGGATGGATGGGTGTGTACGGAAAATGAACAACTTCCTCACTTGTGCATTCATCAAGTGATGCTTTCTCCTTGACTTTATTAAGATAATACTTTTGCCAATCAGCAATCTCAAAAGTCAATAAAATATCTTTTTCTACATTAAATTGCATACCTTCCACCTAGATGGCTGATTCCTCCAAGGTTTGCTTCCATTCAATTTCTGGCAACTCTGATTTTTATTTTTTCTTATGTTCCACCATCACAATTTCTTCCTTGACCTTATTGGGTGATGTAGATCCTCTTGTTGGCAGGAATGGTTGAAAGGTCAAAGTTAGATGATCGTCCTCCTTTTGCTGGCTTGGTTGCCCTGGTGGCTTAACTTGTTGGTCGCTTTTAGAGGATGCGAATATTTTTTTCTGGGGTCCCTTGGAGACTTGGAATTTATCTTTTTTGTTCTTGCGGTTTAACATACTCTCTTGGGTTGTATGCTTGATTTGATAATTTGTAAATTTTGCTAGACCTTTCTTGAGGTTAATTCTAAGAGTTTTTTATAGAAATCCAAGGAGTCATCCAGATTTTTTTGATTGTCATTATCCACAAGAATTCCAAGAGCCGGCCATAGGAATTTAAGGAGTCATTCAGAATTTTTTTGGCTGTCATTATCAACAAGAATTCCAAGAGCTGGCCATAGGAATTTCAGTGCAACCTCAAAAATTGCAGGAGTTACCCAAGTGATTGGACAATTAATGTGGTGCGAGCAAAATCTAGGGCTTGTGCATTCATTTCAGTGCTCACTACTTTCTAATTATTTTTATTTGTAGATATGCATTGGACAATTAATGTGGTGCGAGCCATAGGGTTTATGGGTATCGGGAAACTATACCTAAAGTTTAAGGGAAGATCTTTGTGTCTATTAATACAGAATACCCTGCTGTCCTAATAGTGAAATTTTATTCTCGAGTGTCATAAGCTATGTTACTGGATTCTTTAGAACCATCCTCCTGTACCATAACTGGTCTGATTTCCCTTGGAAATGTACCGGGTGCTGCAGAATCGTTGAGTCCTTACCAAAAATGTCCTGATATCATATTTCATTTTTTATTTTGCTCAATAACGGGTCTTTCTTAGTCATGTGGTTTCTAGATCGAAATTCCAAATTGCCTCCAAATTGTGCATTGCCAGGTTTGGAAGATAGATTCAAGTACAGAACTGTTCACAACGTTATTGAAAAACTGATAGTCAAGTTATCCATTTAAGCAGTTTCCTGCAATTAAGGAAATTGGTCATGCAGCACATAATAAACACGAAGAGAGTATTAACATTGTGCCTCTGCATTACTTTGAGTAAGTAGGTTCAATGGGATCGTAAACTGTTGGTGTCTAGGAGTTTGGAGGAAGAGAGGAAGGTAACTTTATTCACTGTTTGTCTATGATCTTATAAAGATTGGTTGATCAGTAAATAGTTTCCTTGCTATGCCAACAACGTCACTCAACTATGCATATAATAAATGCTAATTATTCCAATGGGAAATGCCTGTCAAATCAAAACTTGAAGAGTGAGCAAAATGGAGACCCACAGCAGCAAAAAGGAGACATAATTTTATAGAATGCGGTTGCCTAAAATTAAGGTCCAGGCATGAGATTGTATGAAATGGCATTTATTGTTGCACAATGATCCATCTAACAATAGGTCTTATGCACCTTTGCGGCTAAGAATATTATGACCTTTTGATAATCTAGAGGTCAAAATGGCATGGCCGAACATAGTCCACTGCTTGATCTCCTGAATCACTATAAATGCTGCAAAAGAAAAGAGACAACTTGGTAAGAATCTCTTTTTTTTTTTGAAATATTTAGTCCAATTGAAAGTCATAGTTATGTTGGTTGTCTGATTAGAAAAAATAGCTATACCTCTATCCAATTCAATGCTTGTTAGTATGTTGAATGGTAATACGTGTGTTGGGTTAATATTTAGCATGAAATACTTAAATTTTAACGTATTCTAATGATGATTGATTTCATCTCTTGAATGCCTGAGATTGTATGGTAAAGTCGTACCTGGCTTTTCTTTGTCAAACTTTGGTAGATGATAAACCATATTCAACTAAAATATTGAGGACTATAAAATAAATGAGATAATACAATAAAAAGAAACCCTTCTTATCATCTAACATTTGCCCATTGTAAGATGGGACATTTAAATTTTCTCAATTTTAAGTTATGTACTGCCTTAACAAATGATTTTTAAAAAAAAAAAAAATTTAATAAGATGCTTGTAATGAGTTTAGGCATAGAACATTGGCGAGAAAGTGACAAGAAGCACAAGTTTCTGAAGAAGAACAAGAAGAAATGATAAAGAACCTAGAACGTAAAGAAATTGAAATACATGCGACTACAAAGACATAAAGTAGGTGTTGATGACTTTGAGCCACTAACCATAATTGGCAGAGGAGCATTTGGAGAGGTAAGTATATGGAGTCACATGTTGGTTGGCATCTCTATTTTTTGGTATTTGTTTTTTATGTAGTTTTTCACTATTGTACTAGGATGTTGATTAAAAAGGTGCATTAATTTATGATAATATTTTGGTGAGATATAACATGATAATTCCATCATCTTAACAAATAGATTTGGCTTACTACACTATAAATAAATAGGTATGTGATGAAGAAAAATTTGTTTGCACATTTGAAAGATAGGCTCCCATGAGCTGGAGATACATATTACAATCAAGAGAATAATCATAGCATGTGATTGCGCGAGACCTATTCAAAATTTAGGGGGTATTTTATATATGCATTCAATTTTGTTATATTGTTGATAGTGGATTCCACAAGCATTCTTTATGATTGACTAAATAATATTGTGTGATTCCTTCTCTAATGGTTTGTTCCATGCGATCACAAGCCACATTGCTTAAGGACCATTTTTACAAGAAGAAATGCTTCTAGATAACATGACCTTGTTAACATATAATGGTTGATATAATAACCATTTAGCATTATAGTCCACATTATCACCATGACCTTTCGTCAAAGTTATTTGGGATATAGTGACACAATAAATGAATGAGCTAGCTGAAAGTCGATGAAAGGATCAAACACTAATCATCTTATAGGAGTTTGGGTCTCTTTCAACATGTTGCCTTTGCACTAAGGGTCTTCTTTTTACTTGATTGACAATATCAAAGTAGTCCATGTGGAACTTTGTTTTTGAAACTAGACTTGAAGTTTCACATAATCCATAGCGGACATTCATGCAATAAGTGATTTTTTTTACATAGCTCAAATCTTATATGAGAATAAGTTTTGCGTCATCAATGCTATCAAAATTGGCACTTGATCCTAGCTATTTGAGTACTGTGACTCATGATGTTAGTATGCATGCGAAAATCTAAATCCACATTTACATGTTATCATAATTATGTGTCTATTAGTAATCTAAACATATGTTATAGATTGACATTTCACAAAGCCCATATAATCATTGAGACATGTGAGTCTACTAAAATATGGTTTATTCAATAAATATATGCAAGGTATAATTGAAACGTTATCAGATGAAGTCTTGAGAATGCAACTAGAGTAGCATGCCAAGGAGTTCATTAAGTTTTCAGAAAAAAGAGAAGGAAAAGAAAGAAATTATATTTACGGTCATGTTATTAGATGAACTTTTGAGAATGCAACTAGAGTAGTGTCAAGGAGTTCATTAAGTTTTTAGAAAGAAAGAAATAAATTATATTAATCTCCACAAATTACCAAAAGTAGGTCAATGGGCATCAAGAATACACCCAGTTACAATAGAAAGTGCTAGGGTAAAAGGACATTAGGAACAATAATTAACTAAATAACAAAAGAATAAAGGCATCAAAAGTAAATGTGGGGTAAACCCAACACAGTAAATCTTGTAACACGTGTGGTTACGGTAACAATACAAATAGCTATGCGGGTGGAGTAATAACCCCCAAAGAGCATGGGTTGATGAAAGTTGAAGGTTGAAAAGATTGTGTGGTAGTCTCATTGAATATTTATGATTGTGCCTAGGATAGAGGAATCAATTGTGTTTTCATCTATCAATGTGAATGGGCCAATACAGGATTTGATTACGCTGGTCAGGGAATGTCGAGCATTGAGGGGTCTAGGTTAGGTAATCCTAGGAGGAAACAAAGAACTGTCCCTAGAGTCACTCCAAATATCCAAGGCCAAAGAAAATCTTGTGGCAACAAAGAAACTTATCATGTGTGTTTGTCTTCGCAACTTGGGAGACGGTCATGAAGTAGATCCATGATGTTGAGAAGCAGATCCATGATTCTGAGCACGAGCAGATCCCTATTGTCGAGCTAGTGTTCTAGGGTATCTTAGGGGTAGTGTTGTGCAAAGATGAGTGTCACCTCACTGATCTTGGTGTGTGAAACAACATTATCCAAAGGGTGCTTGATGCCAACAACATTTCTGAGGGGCTAAAAGAATGAAGTGATCAGCTTGGGGGCTTTAGGCCCTCCTTGTAGGGACCTACGTTGAAGGATTTACCTCCCATGGAAAAAGGGTTAGACATCGTTGATTTGGGTATCGAAAGAAAGTGGATAGAGAGTTACTCGAGTCTTTGTAAAGATAATGGTATCTCCCCCAAATCTCATAATAAATAGGGCATCCAAAAATGAAATGCTCCTTAGTCTCCACCTCTTGGAGGGGGCGAGGATGACAAATCCAGCCCCCACATGGAATAATGATGAGTATTCTCAACCCATAACTGGTACGAGCCTCAACCAGTTGAGGGGAAACCTCAAGCTATGAGACCAACGATGATTGGGATAATCAGGGTGACGAATGACATCATCCACCACCTGCAAGAAATGCTCAACGTAAAAGGCAAGCGTGGGGTTGAGTGGTGTAAAAATGTAGGCTTGATGACTGTATCAAAGAGACACATCATTGAAGGGATATTCTGGTATTGAATCTAGAAGCATTTGTGCTCCAAGACAAAGGAGGCATGTCCCTTGCAAAGGCATGAACAAGAGGTAGGGTTCATACTAAAATATGGTGTGGAAAACTAGAACTTGAAGTAAATTTAGGTCGATATGATTTCCAAAAGTTCCCCTTTTTGAAGGAATTTGAATTGGGAAAGATAACATTTGAAGGTGTTGAATATCATGACCTTAGTTTTTCTAAGGTTGACCCCTAGTTGATGAAGCTCGCAGAAACAAATAATTACATCAAGTTGTCTTTGTAAACCATCGATAATGTGAGAGAGGGGAACACCATCATCGACAAAACGGAGTATGGCTATCAATACATCATGTAAAATGCAACCATCATCTGCATGGGTATGCTGTCGACGAAAATCCTTTAGCTCATTGATGTAAATGTTGACGAGGATCGGAGAGAGAGGACATCCTTGCTTGACCCCAATGGTACTTGTCACAAAGCTGGAAAGATTGTGAGAATTACAAAATTGTCCAACAACTTTTTCATAGAGAGCCTCTAGTGGCACTAATGAGTGGAACTGGAATGCCGATATCACATAGCTTCTGGAAGAGATGTTGCAAAATTGAACCAAAGGCTTTCTATAAGTCTGCAAAACAACAAAAGACTTTGGAAGACTAATGACGATCCTCCTCAATGAAAGCTCAAAGTGTAAAGATGTGATCGGTTGTGTGGAATTCTCTCCTTATGTTAGCCTGCCCCCTGTTCTAAGATTAATCCTCTCCAAGATATTTTAAAGTTGCATGTCTAATGCCATGGCATAAAGCTTGGCAAACATATACCCAATCGTAATGGTCCTATAGTTACTAGGGTTGGAGTTATCCCCAGACTTAAGAATGGGATGGTTTATGTGTTGGGACCAAGAATTCCTGAAAACATGAGCAAACAACCTCATTAAAAACATTCGCCAATGGAAAGGCAAGGGAATCCACACCATACTTGAGGAACTTAGCCTGAAGGCCCTCACAATCTGTTGCTTTATTGGTACATAATTTCTGAATATCTCTCCTAACTCTACTTGTAGAGAAAACAACAAAGGATGATGGTGAGGTGGAGACAATGATAACAATTTGCTCTTAGATGTTGTAGAGAGAGCTACTATAGGAAACCCATGCTTGGGGATCGATGTAAGAAGTGGGTGTCTTCCTCCGAAGAAGAGTGCACCAAAAGGTCTTGGGGGAATGGTGGAGGGAAACAAGGAGAGCAATTTGTCTATAAGTAAGAAACTCATGTTTATTTTGTTGGATAAGACAACTATAATCTCTGTGAGTGGCAAGTATGGAAGAAGGACCATGGGCCAGGACAAAATGAAGTCTTAGATGAAGGGATTTACATTTGTCATTGTACCAACGACTTATAGGGCAAAACCCATGGGGACGAGGTGAGCTAGACTAGTATATAATGTGGGAGTAGGAGTCAAGAATTGCATCCCAAAGTGCATGATGTAAACAAACATATGGAATTTGTGGTGGAGAAAGGAATGGAATAGTGTCCAGACATAAGTTGGGAGAGCCAAAAACATAATCAATGGCATACTCATCATCAAAGCGGATCGTGGTGTTGTGAGTTTTGGGCGTTGGTGGGGGAGAGTAGTGAGAAGCAACATTTAGGGTGAAAGTGAAGGTAGCATGGTCAGAAAGTGGGAGTTGATGGGAACTAAGGAAGTCCCGAATGTGGGGGATAAGAGATTTGCAAGTAAAGCCCTTCAAGAATGTGGGGACTCTTTGATTCCCCCATTTGGAGAATGTGTCTCCGATAGGCTCTGATTGGAGTATTCCCATCTGTTGATTCTCTTTGTAAAGCAAATTCCTCAAAATCTAGTTGGAAGGTATAACTCGCATTGTGAAAGATCATGAATAGGTGTTTGGTGGGTCCTTGTACGGGCACTAAAGTCCCCTAGAAGGAGGACATTGCACGCTGAGGAATAATTGAAGATCTTTGGATAAAGGTCAAGGTATTGGTCTACATCAATCTGTAGAATGAAGGGAAATGAAGCAGGGGCAAGTAGCATATTACAATGAAGACATCACCAAAGGACTTGGGCCCCTATGAACATGCAACCACATGTATTTGTAATGGACATTAGAAGCTAATGACACTTTGGACCTGATCTTCTCATGAATGAGGCAAGCCACTTCACTTGAACCACAAAATCCATTCAATGCATGGGTCTCACGTCAACACGTTGAGACCCAAAAGTAAACTATAGCTGGAGGGAGCGCCCTCTCCGGCTCTCATGGGTCTCAGTAAGGAAGATGGGCTCTCACAATGCAATCACATCTTGGAAGGTACCTGGAGAAGTCCACAAAGTTACCATTATAACTCCAACAAGCAATGAACATGCCATCATCACTGTATACGACCTTAGCATGATGTCATTTAGATGGTGAAGGATGTGACCAGCTTGGGTGTGGAAAAGGATGAATCACAACCCTGCAATCCCAAATGTCCGACCATTTTTTTTCTTAACTAGTAGCGACGACCAAGGCCCAAGCTTTTTAAAGCTCCTCCACTTGGAGTCTAGTGAGATCAACATCTAAATAAACTTTATCGGGGAGGAAAAGAGCTGCCTTTTAGATTTCAGATCTCTTAAATGATTCTTTGTTGATCAGAACTTAATAATAAGAATGTTATTGAGAGTCATCCAACCCTAGTCGAGAGAAATGTCATTCAAGCCTAGGGACTCCTATTAAAAGGTTTCCCTGACTTGTAAGAGATCAACAGACTTAGGTAGGCCACAAACCCAAAGGTTAAGGGCCTTGGCTTGTTGTGCTCTCTCCTCATCAAATTAGGCTTGGACAGCCATTTCAACAATTGGAGCCTTCTTCTCTTTAGCTATTTGGATCCACAATTTTTGTTCATCAACTTGTTTTTGGATGGAGTGTGAATGAGTTGTGGTTTCCTGCTTTAGGTGCTCTTGTTGGGTAAGTATAGCAAATTGTTTGTTTTAATCTTGTGAACTAAATCTTGAAGCTACCAAAAGTGTGGAGCGTTTACAAGTGGGCCTTGGAACTGCTCAAGTAAAGTAACCCTCATCATCATGTTGGCAATGATGAGGTCCCTCTCTTTCAATTGTAGTTTGAAGAGTGACATGGTCTGGTCTTTCTCTTGCTACTGCTGTTTGAAAAGTGAAAGGAGTTCCTAAAATGCGACACGCATTTTTTCAATAGCAAAAATTATGCTGTATAGTTTGCTGTATTAGATCTTGGGGGTCATGACATCTCGGATTTTGGGTCCTTGATGTATAGAATGAGATGGGGGAGGAGGATGTCACAATTCTTGCATAAAAAATAGATGCTTCTGAAAGTTAATCTGTTCAAGAATCAGTCTCTTAACCCCAACTTGCCTCACCACTGTGTAAGTAGGATGTTATTACATGAATTCTGATACATACTTGTGTATCTGTTCCATAATCAAACTGTTAATCCCCAACTTGCCTCACACCTGAGCAAGATTTCATTACGTCAATTCTAGTACATACTTCTGTATCTGAGAATAACAACATTATCACCCCTTAGCATTCAAGGAACAAAGCTAATGTAGCATGCAAACATGTTTTAGAAGTTTTCGATTATATTTTTACCAAATAATCTTGCATTGATCTTTGTAAAGAGGCATAAGATAAGATGACTTTTAATGTCCCTTAGGCGATATTGGTCTCTAGGACCTCTCAAAGTGTCTACTTGTTTAGAAGATTTTTTCCAGTTGCTAAGTCTTAAAATAAATTCTTCGAGTTTGTTTGAAAGTCTTGATTTAAGATTTCATGTGCTTGGTTATGACTACAAAAATGTGTAGTTGTGCCTAATATCATCAAACATTAGGCAGGGTAAAATAAAATTTGTTTAATCTTCTACACGGGGGAATATTAGTGAATAGGTTGTATTTATGGTTTATGATATTTTCTTTATATTTGCTAATAATATTTCCACAGCTTAGTCTATCATTTCCTAGTTAGTCAGTTGCTATTAGGAATAATCTAATAAGGCTCATCCAAAATTGGCATGTCAACTTGACTTGCCTGGGAATTAGTCAAGGAGGAATCGAACTGGGAAAGAGTTGGGATCGATGGTCAAGATTAATTAAGTCTTGGCCATCTTAACAAGTATTTCAAAACATATTGAGTCCTTTGGAAAGAGTCACCCATGTTGAGTCCTCTGGCTAGAGTCACCCATGTTGATTACAAATAAGAATTCAAAAGAGCACATTCATAAAGTCAATTTCAAAATATCTTGATCTTTTAAAGTGTTTTTAATCTACATTTCTAATGAAGGCAATTTCTTGCATACGAGGACTCAAGAGGATAGGAGTCAAAAGATGTTGAGTTTTGATGAGTTTGTGAGAGATTGGTTTTTTTTTTCAATCAAAATCATCTTTCAGAAAATAAGTCTCACTCAAATTTTCTTTTACAATAGAGTATATGATTTTTTTGCGAGAGATTTTATTTTCTGGTTCAACACCAAAATCAATTGTCAAGAAAAAGAGCCTAACCATGGTCCATTGTCCTTGGCATTTGAATTTTGCCATTGTTCAGAGATGACTTTTTAAAATCAGAAATTAGGAATTATATTATAAAAACAATGTATACAAATATAGCTATTTGAATGTAGGTGTTTGGTGCCACCAATACAAGTGTGTTGTCTAGAACTGATAAATAACTTGCCTATATTGAAGATCCAAATTCGGATCCCTATTCTTGGTTATAGCATTACATAAATGCCTCTTTTATAGACTGCGTGCTACATTTGGAAGCTTACCGTGTTCATATAAAGATAAAGATAAATATATTAATGTCCAACTAATGACCACAAAAGTAGGTCAAAGGGACTGCAAATTACAGAAGTGTGTCAGTAATAAGTGGGAAACCAAAAAGGGTCTCAAAAAACAAGAAAAACAAAGCTGAAAGAAATAGTACAAATCATGGCAAAGAGCAACCGTGCTCAGAGCCAAAGAACCAAAGAGCCAAAAATCCACGACCAACCACACGCAGATCCAAAGAAGGGAGTAAAAGGAATGAACAACCCCCAAGAATCTCTAAACATCAGTAGCGCAAGAATGAACCCTGCGAAAGAAGAACCAGGAGGGGGTCCATCAAGAGTTCGATTTAACTCTCCTAGCATCCAAGGCTGACGAGAAGAAGCTCAGAATAGAAGTATGACCTGAAGAAGGGGAGGTAGGATGTCTGGTCTGTCCTCCAATCATTTGCCTAAAAGGAAAAATCCTCTGTGAACATCTGGTGGATCTAGTCTGTTCCCTGATGCCGGGCATGAAATGGATATGTTGATGAAATCTCAGCGCACTGTGGATAATGTCTTTAGGCCGCACTGATCTGAAATGTGACGCTGTAGTGATGTCAATATGTCGCTTAGTGCCTCTCCTCGAAGGTAGCACCGTGAAAAAGGAAGTGATCTGCTGAGTGGAGGTTGGTCTAGTGGGTCTCTAAATAAAATGATCACAAAGCTTAAGAGCTTCCTGTATATATAAAGCCAAACATTAGAAAAACCTACAAACCTTTTAATCTAAGATGGAATTATGTGAAACCTTACACTACGTATGGTACTATTCATAAAAAAGTAATAAACTTGCAAAGCAAATTACTTTAGATACCATCCACCAACTCCATTCACTAGAAAAAATTGTACAACAATTTGGTCATCTGGGTAAAAGTGAACTACTTGATGTCCAATTATGTGCAATTCATTGGTATTGGGAAATTCTGCTATGGTGGAGTTGATATATGCCTGAAAATCAGCAATGATTTGAGGCATTGTCTCAACAAGATTCTCTTGCAGATGATGTGAGTATACTTGTTTGGCTATCAAGAGCCATTGGTTATGAATGCACATTTGTTCATCATGGATTCATAGCATGAACCGGTTTTGAGTTTTCATGTTGCATTCTAAGTTGTGGAGATGGTTATCCATGC
Organism: Torreya grandis; assembly: GCA_037957365.1. Lineage (NCBI taxonomy): Eukaryota > Viridiplantae > Streptophyta > Pinopsida > Cupressales > Taxaceae > Torreya > Torreya grandis. The sequence goes on along the minus strand of JARHVA010002199.1, from coordinate 2,002,654 downwards.
TTTGCTACATTTCTCTTAAATCCTTTGCACACTTCTCCATTCTCACCTCATATTCTTTATGTTGGAAACCATTGCATCATAGGGATGAACGATTCTTCTGCACATATACTGGATACCACCAGGGACAAAATCTACTCCCTCATAAAAGCGATGGGATATGTCTTTCCCACACTCTTGAGCACACCTTGATGTAATTATATTGTGAGCACAACCATATTTCCTATATTTTTTAGTTTTGACCTTACTAGCATAATGTTTTTTTTCGACACCACCTACGGGCTGTAACTTTTGATCCATCATCGGATCTAGGTGCTTATGTTTTTGAAAGTGTATATTGTTTTGCACTCTACACATCAATAATCTTATATCAATATCGTTTAGTTATAGAAATTTATTTTTTAGTTTTATTTCAAAATTCTCACTGTAAAACTCCTCGTATCACACTATTTATGAAGTGGCACTTTGTTTTTGTTTGGGGGGTTCACTTTTTAGTGTAATATAGAATTTGGGGAGGTTTCAATGCACAATTCAGGGGCCTATTTTCTCATGTGCTATCTTATTTCCTTGTGATTGTTGTATTTTTTTTGCATAATGGCTGAATCTAAGGCTTTTGATCTACTAACTCCACATAACTATCACACATGCAAATCAAAGGTGAAACAATTATTAAAATATAACGGTTTTAATCTATTTTTAGCAATTTGTGATACAAACATGATGAAACAATGGGGCTCACTAGTATACATGTTTCCGATAATTTGTTGTTTCACATCACATAATATACCATAACAAAATAAGCATGGGACAAAATTGAATTTTATTTTGGGAAAATAAATGAATTCATAGCTTTACAACTAGATTCAAAGTTGTCCTCTCTTTCTCCTACTAACTTTCCTTCTATTGAAGACTTCTTTGTCAAATTTAAGTCCATTGGCTCCTAATTAACAACTTGGAAATGCTAGGAGGGATGAAGAGTGTGCTTTTCTAATTTTGTCCAAGTTAAAAGGTTCATTTCAAGTCTTTTCCTCTACCTTTTAGTCCACTATGGATGCCTTAGATATGACTTTAATATTCCTTATTTCGAGACATTCCGTGAACATCTTACTAGGGAATGGTAAAAACTAGTTCAACTAGATGCTATTCTTAGTTCCAAGGAATTAGTAGTCAATACACTTAAGAGAAAAGGTAAGCCAAAGCAATACAAAGCCCAATGACAAGACAAAATCCGCTCAACCTTCTACAAATTCCACTTATAGATCCACCAAGCCTAGTCATAAGTCTAAAGAGTCATCTTGCAAGAACAAAAATATGTCTAGTGATAAGTGTAGATTTTGTGGCAGATTAAGTCAATCAACATAGTGTTAGGACATAATGAAAGGATCATTGGAGGAAGCGTTGAAAGAGAGCAACATTGCGGTTCCTTAATTCTTTCAAGGACAAAGGGAAGGCACTTTCAACCCAAGGCTTGTTTATTTCTACAAATATTTGGATACTAGGTTCAGGGGATTCACATCAGATGGGCATCTCACTTCACAAACACATTGCAACACTTCACAAATCTCAGTTGGGATTCTATATTGTTATATGTTTTGTGTTCAAACACTATTTAGATGTAGGATGGGTGCATCACTTATGTACTCTTGATTTCTAAAATCTTGAATAATCTTCTTCCCATTTATCATACTTGTCATTCTAGAAATAAGAAGACCATGGAATTTTCTCCTCATAATGTTTTGATCAAAGAGTTTCAGAATTTAGAGGTTGTGATTGCTTTGGGTGGTGTTAATCATAGTTCATGTTTTTTTTTGTTTGATGGATTTGAGTCTTCATCAAGGACCTCACTCATTTCTCATTTTGATTCATTGAGCAAAATTTGGTGTAAGTGTTTTAGGCACTTGAAATAAATATTTGCAACAGATGAGATCACAAAACTTGGTGTCAGACCTTCCTAAGTTGTCTTTGTAGATGGTATTTTTAGACGTTTTGTACTTGGAAAACATCATCGAGTTATGTAGATGGTGTTTGTAGATGTTTTGAACTTGGAAAACATCATCGAGACCCTTTCCCCAAAGGAAAGGCATTGCGAGCTAAAGCTCCCCTTATGTTGGTGCATAGCGACATTATCTCCTTGCTTGCTCCCCCTTTTTAAGGGGCTAAGTGTGTTCTCACTTTTATTGATGACTTCTTACATTGCACATGTGTGTACTTTATTAAGTACAAGATTGAAGTCTTTGAACACTAAAAGGACTTCAAAAGCATTTGTTGAGAAGCAGTGATCACTTCTATTCAATAATTTACACAGATAATGGGGGGGTATGTTTATAAGGAATTTTGAGACGTTTTTACACAGTATGGTATTCAACATTAGTTCATAGTACCCTGAACTCCTCAATATAATGGTTTTATTAAGAGGAAGAATTGGGCATTGAGAGAGATGGCCAATTGTATGATCTAGTCCAAAAACATGTCATCTTATTTTTGGGCTGAAGCAGTCAATTGTGCGAATTACCTTTAGAAATGCATGCCCCACAAGGTAGTATGGGACCACACTCGAGGAGGCTTGGTCCCATACCAATCCAGATGTTTCTATATTATGGGTTTTTGGTAATGATGCTTGGACATTTATTCCTAATAAAACCCACAAATCCATGGAGAAGAAAATTTAAACACTCATTTTTATTGGCTATTACAAAGATGTGAAAGCTTATTGTTTGTTTGACCCTGTCCCTCATGATGTTATTTTTCAACAAGATATTCAAGTTGAGAATTTCACCGCTATATCTTCTTCTCCTATACTCTCTCCTTCACATCCTAAGGATTCTTGACTTATTGATGATGACATTGTTGTTGTTGATCCCATGCCTCCACCTTTTGCTGCACATTCTATGCCCAAGTGGGTTTGAACTACTTGACATTGGCCCAGTTCATTGGTTGGGGATCCTACTAACAGTCATTGCACTCATTCACAAACATTTGGGGTTGCTCCGATGAGCCATGCTATTTTAGAAGATTCACAAAACCTTTCAGATGTCGCAGGTATACTAGAGTGGGATAAAGCAATGACAGAGGAGTTTCTTCTTTGATGAAGAATCACACTTGCGATTTTGTTTCTCTTACTAAGGGAACAAAGTTGTTTTGCTATAAGCGGGTCTACAGGACCAAATATGTAGTAGATGGTTTAATTGACAAGTACAAGGTCCATCTTGTAGCGAAGGTTTTTTTCACGGGTTGAAGGGATTGACTACTCTAAAACCTTTGCCCTTGTTGCCAAGATGGATTTTGTTCATCTTGTACTTTGTCTAGCTACACCACATGGATGGTCAATACATTAGATGAATGTGAAGCATACATTTATACATGGGGGTTTTCATGAGGAGATTTGTACAGAGCATCCATAAGGATTTGTACAGGTTTATTCATTTGTTTACATACTTCGCCTTTCACTCTATGGTCTAAAGCAAGCTCCTTGAGCTTGGTATAAGAAGATGGATATTTTTTTGCTTACTTCAGGTTTCACAAGTTTCCATTCTGACCATATGGTCTATACATCTACAAAGATGGGGATGAACTCTTGATACTTGTCCTCATTTTGATGACTTGATCCTCGCAGGGAGTTTCTCTTGCATGATTTAGGATGTACAAAAAGTTTTATGGAACAGTTCAACATGACGAATTTAGGACTTCTGCACTATTTTCTTAGGCTATAGATCCTCAAAATTTTTGATGATATTTCCATTTTTCATTCAAAGTATGCTCGTGACTTGCTTCCTCACTTTGGCATACTTGATTGCAAGCCAGCCCGTACACCTTTTTAATTAGGTGTTACATTGATAACCACTTGCAATTTACCTTCGAGTTGATGCTACCTTGTACATGCAAATGGTTGGTAGTCTTTTGCCTTTGACATAGTCATCCTGATATTTTCTTTACAATTGGCCTTGTCTTTCTTTTCTCATAAAATCCACATGAGAGTCATTAGGAAGTATCCAAATGCATTTTGAGATATGTTTGTGGCACTTCACACTTTCTTTACAGATTCTGGGCTTCACTAACTCGGATTGGGCTAGTGTTGCTATGGATTGGAAGTCCACTTCTAGATTTGTCTATCATCTTTGTTCAGGGCCTGTTACTTGGTCTTGAAAGAAGCAATTGGCTGTTCCATTATCATGCACAAAGGCAAAGTATCGAGGTGATATTCTAGCTAGACAAGAGGGTCTATAGCTTCATTAGTTATTGAAAGAGTTTGGATTTCCACAAACTGATTCGACTACTCTTTGGTGTGACAACCAAATTAGTACACAATTATCGCAACCAAGTGGAGCATCGTCATACCAAACACATTGAGATCCACATGCAATTCGTTTGGAAGCTCATCCAAGATGACGTCCTTAACTTGGAGTATATGCCTATAAATAATCAGGGGTTGACATATTCACTAGACCTTTGACATCGCCTCATTATCTTTAGTTGTGATGGATGCTTGGGGTGAAGGAATTTGTCCTTAGGGGAGATTCATCATGAGTCCTTCCTTCATAGTTTAGATTTGTATCTCTTTTTCAGAGAGTTTTTTTTTAAACAAGGTTTCTCCTTTTCTCTGTTTCTCCTATTCTCTACTTTATGAGATTTTTTTGTACATGAGTCTCTGATCATGGCTAATTGTTGAGACCCATTTTATGAGGTTTCTAAACCGTTTCACTTAAGGGGGGTGTTGATTTAAATATTAATTTTAAACTTTTAGTTAAATAGTTAGCTTTTGTACTAAGTTTAGATAAGATGCACATGTTTAGGTTTAGACAAATGTGCATTTAATGCTTACTCACCTCACATGTGCTAACATCATTTTTGGATGCCACATTTAGTGTGGCCAAGAAGAAAAAGGGAAGATATCTCTTATAAAGCTATACATACCCTCACCTATATGTACATTGTAATATACTTTTTTAATCCTATTTTGAAGGCAATACATATTATCTATTTGCATATTATTTCAGTTCGAGAGAGTCATAACTATGAAGAGATAATTATGAGGTCTTTTCATTTCTTTCATGATGAAATATAAGTGAGTCAAAAAATTGAAATTTGAAGAGGTACTTCTATTTCTTAGAAAAACAATCTGCAATGCATCCCCCATAACTATCTAAAACAATCATAAATTTGTTTTTTAATGGATATAAAATTGGGCATAGTTTGTGACATTTTTTAATCTTTTTAATATATATATATATATATATATATATATATATATATATATTAAAAAATAAATATTAAAAATTGAAAAATAATATTATGTCCCATTGGGTGGGGAAAAAAATTGAAAAATAAATCCTAAAAATACTTAATGATTTTTAATTTTTTTGGAAAATGTAAATGCCCTACATCTTTGTTATATAAGCTAAAATAGATGTGTTGTATTAATATTATCCACCTAAACTCAAGTTATTTTGGGGGGATATTAGAAGTGTATGTGACCTCTTTATGCCAAAAATTATGAGACAATATTATATTTTGACCTCTTAAAAATGATAAATGATAGATAGCCGACCATGCGCTCCCCTAATTACTTCAAAAATATTTTTATTTTTTAATGTATATAGAATTAGGCCTAGTTTATAACCTTATAATTTTTCTAAAATTTGGTTGAATCAAGTGAAAAATAGGCAAACAAAGATAGACATGTATAGTTGCGACATATAGTAGAACATAAAACTATACTTAGAAATAAATAAAGATGAAGTAATCAAAATATTTAAATAATAATATATTTAGAAAGAGGAGTGTGTTTGACATCATAGTCATATTTTCAAGAAACATCTCGGTAAAATTCATTCTATTTATCATGTCTCAAGTTAAATTTTGTCATTTTCAATCTCAAACAAAGATTTGGTTGCGTGTGTAGGTCTATGTCTTAGGTTTAGATTTACAAACTTAAAATGTGTGTGCTAAAACAAATGTGCACTATCACATCTACACACTAAAGTGTGTATGCATTACTATTGTCCCAGAAGTTCCAAGGTTTCCAAAAAGGGTAGGCTAAAAACGTGAATGTGTTGGTGTGTATATACTAAAATAAATGCTAATATTAGAAAATTTATTTAGTAAATATTGTGAATTTATTTTAGTAAATATAAGAAATCACGGTCACTCTACATCTTTTTGGAATGGTCTCATAACTCCTCAAGTTACCATTTAGTAGATATCTTTTCAAAATCCAATTTGGTTAGTATTTGGTCATTCTCTGGGTTATTGAACTCAAGGGTTTCAAGTTGTAACTTTTACAACAGTTGTCCATTTTGGACAAATATCTAGTCATTTTGTAAGTTTTTGGAACCTTCGGATTAAGTGATGATAGTTTTAAAATTTCCATGTGTCAAAATTAAAGTTTACAAACTTTACATCTCCCATAGATAATGAAAGTTTCTCGAGGATATTGAATCAATAATTTCTCCCTGAACCTAATCATATTATTCGACATGATTTGAGTATTAATTGGCCGCACTTGAGTTGATGATTGACCCAAATACTTGATTGGTTTAATCACTAATTGTGACTATACAATGTAAATTGGAGTTTAGTTGGCCTCAATTTATTCACAGATTGAATCAATTACACAATTGTTTCAATAATAGATGTGATTTGAAGTGATTTGTTCCCTGTGAACCTAATTGTAATTGTACGGTGTGATTTGGAACTCAATTGACCTGAATTTTATTATTGACTAAACAAATTATTCAAGTTAAACAAAGATATAGTTTGGGTTAATTTGATACATGTAAATGTAATTGTGACTTTATGATGTGATTTGGGCCCAATCGGTCCCAATTTCATCACTTATTGAACCAGATCCTTGATTGATCGAATCAAGGATGTAATTTGGACCAATTTGAGCGGTGTAAAGCTAATTATGATTATAACATGTGATTTTGGACTCAACTAACCCCAATTTCATCTTTAAATAAATTAGTTATTCAATTGGATCATTTCGGGATATAACTTGGCCCAAATTGAGCCACATGAAGTTAATTGAGACTATACAATGTGACTTGGGGCTCAGTTGGCTTCAAATGTCATTATTAATTAAACCAATCACTCAATTGGTTCAATAAGGGATGGACTTTTGGCTAATTTGAGCCTATTTAACCTAATTGCAATAATATGTTGTGATTTGGTGTTTAATTGACCCCAATTTCATCACTTATTGAACCGATTAATCAATTGGTTCAACTAAAGATGCTGTTTAACAAAATTTTAGCCCCATGAACTTAATTGCAACTATACAATGTCAATTGTTGTCCAATTGGCTCCATTTTCATCACTAATTTAATACATTACTCAATTCTTTCAATTGAAGATGTAATTTAGAACAATTTGAGCCAAATGAATCTGATTATACTTAATTTCATCAATGATTGAACTAATTTATTAATTGGATTTATCAAGGATGTAATTTAAACCAATTTTAGCCCCATGAATGTAATTGTGACTATACATCATTTGGGGTTCAATATTCCCCAATTTCATCACTGATTGAATCGATTAATTGTTTGATTCAATCAAGTACGTAATTTGTGATGATTTGAGATCCATGAATTTAATTTAATTACTAATTAAACCAATTACTCAATTATTTCCATGCAATTTGGGTTGATTGTTTCCAATTGAACCTACTTTTGACTATATGATGCCACTTGGGGTTTAGTTAACCCCAATTTCATCACTTAGTGGGCCAATTACTCTATTGATTCAAACGGGAATGCAATTTGGGCCAAAATGAACATCATGAACATAACTGTGATTATATAATGTGATTTTGGTTTAAATTAACCTCAATTTAATTATCGATTGACTCAATAATGAAATCAATGAAGAAATTGGGGCTTACTGAACCCGAAGTTGTTAGAGTGGCTTAATTACTTATTAAGCTTACTTACGAGTATGTCACCATTATGTTGTCATTATGTTGACATATCTACTCCCACTCACACTCTCTCTCTTTCCTATTTATAGGCACTCTTGTAGTGCATCTTGATATAGAAGATAGAGGAGAAGTGGTCATTGCATTGTAATCTATCTTTTTTGTTAATATATAACTTATTGTGTTCTGTGTGCAATGCATTAGCATCATGGCTATGGTGATGGACTCTTGAAGAGATCTCAGATGAGAGTTTTGTAAACTCTTTCACGGTATCAGAGCCACCCTGTAATACCCATTACTCAGATTATTTTATTGCATTGTTTGTCTTCACAATGTATTTTGGATTTGTATTTTGTTTTGGTCATTATCTATGCCATATGGATCCTATGTTTTGTCTTTAGAAAGTGTTGATTTGACTTTGTTATAGCTCATTTCTATACTCTTGTAGTTGCTATTCAGTTTGAAGAAGTTGCGTGGTCATTTTCGAGAAATCCGTTTTTGGGCAAAATTATGTTTTTAAACCAAAACATGATATGTTTTGATTAGTTGCTCTTCACTCGTAAAACATTTTAGGAAATTGTTTTTGGGTTATGAGCTCCTATCCAACGGCATTCTATAACATCTTACGGTTTTAAATTCCGATGAATATCAAGAAAGTTATGGTTGTTTTAAACTGCTGTTTTGGGCATTTTTTTGTGACATCATATGCTGAAGAAAAGCCTTGGATGTGCAGTGTTGGAAATTGCAAGAGATTTCTTCATTTCAAATCTATATTGTCTTTTCTGAGCACTCTTGGATCTAAGAAATTCAAGGAGCTTGGCATCTTTTTTCTTCCTAGCTGTGTATTGGATCTGCTGGTGAGAGAAAGCTATGCCGGTATGGCATTGACAGATCTGAGAATTGACGTCCTTTTATCAAAGTGGTTCAGATTTGAAGATAAGCATTGCAAGGAGAAAGAATAGTCTTTGTGGCATTGAATTGGTTAAGAGAATGGCGTTCCATTATTATTTTTTGATCTGCTTTATATTCTTTTTGGCCTGCGTTGAAAGCTTTTGTTTGTAGACAACAACATGGCATTGAAAGACTGCAGCAAAGCATTGAGATCTAGGAACAAGGGTTGGCAAATTCTAGTTGGAAGGTGTTGTAGCAGTTTCTTTGCTCAGATCTTGACTAAGGCGTCCATTCTTCAGCGATGGCATCATCTTTTGTTGGACCTTGGTGTCACCTCAATTTTTGTTGCGTCCTTTTTTTTTCATCTGAATAATCTTTGGCATTGAGTTTGGAGGTTGCTGCGTAGGAGGGATCTTTGAGTTGATCTCCACTATTTCCTTTCTTGGCATTGCTTTAAAGACGAGCTTGGCGTTGGCTTTGCAAGAGAGGGGGGAGATCTAAGTTTGACGCTCATATCTGATCTTGGCTTGGAGGATAGCAATTGCTATTCAGAGTGGTGTTGAAAGCTGTTGTTCAAAAGTTGTGGCCTTTTTTGTATGATTTGCACTTTGGATCTGTTTAGAGGATCTTGGCGTCAAATTTTGTGAAAGAAGCGTTGGAAGTTTGTTTTCTCTCTGTGCATCAGATCTATATTGGAAAACAATCTTGGCACACCTCTCATAAAAAACAAACAATATTCTTCCTCTTATTTTATTTTATTTTCCCTTAATCGCTGTATTTTTCCTTTCAAGAGGAAGTCAAACATACCTACACGCATTCCAAAGTAATCTAAGATTTTTTTTTTACTTCCGTTGACTTTTCTAAGGCCGTGGTGAAATTTCAGTTCCAACGAGTAGTTGCACGCCCATGTTCTTTTCTGATTTGGCCCCCAAAATTAAATCCCAGTGTTTTTAAATTATTTTTGACACATTTTACGGGAAATCGAAACACCCATAACTTTTGAACAGTAACTTGGATTTGAGTTCCATCTTTTTTAAAAGTGTGTGTTTTTCACTTATCCATCACGTGGTGTCATCAGATGGTAAAAACACACTATTTTATAAAGTGTCACATTTTGGGGGGTCTCTTCGCATTGGTTGTGTTGCTTTTGCTTATAGTGTGTGGTTATATTTCAATGATGACGTATTTGCCAAGTTTTTGAGCATTTGTTGAATGATCATTCATTGTTTTGCAAGTACGTTATTTTTTTTTTAGAGATTGGAGGGTGAGGTCCGGTCTGGTAGAAGGTCAGACCCCTCACAGGCAACACATACTTCCTTCTTGCTCCTTTGCATTGTCATCATTTGTTGTACTCATGGACATATTTTCAGTTGAGTTTGATGTCTTATTCTTGAGTGTACATTGTCACTACTATGGGGTTTTATGTGTTATGGGCCCTGCACTGTATTTTGCACACGCACTATCTAGGACACATTTTCAACTGAGCTCGAATCCTTGCATGTGCTTTGCATGTTTTTGACTGCTGATTCTTTTGTGCGATTGCCTACATTATGGCTCTTTTTTTGTGATTTGCCACTTATTTCATCAGCGCACGACATGCATTAGTACTTTGACACACTGGTAGTTGTGTCCTGTCTTCTCGAGGCCCCTTTCTTAGCGCCTCGCCTTCTATGGAGACACTTTTGTCACTCCCTTGTTTTTGGAGCATCTTATGCATTTTTGACACCTTTTTTTGACAGTTGATAGTGTTCCACAACTTGATTGTAGCTATTTTGGTGAATCCCAGTGTCAGCTTGTCTTCTTCGAGAGCTCGACAATCCCATTCAGCATAACTTGGAGCTATTTTGATGGATATAGTGTTAACTTATTCGGTGTTCGAGTAGTGGATTTGGACCACTTGTGCAGATCTTTGTTTTTCCACTCCATCCATTCAACAATATGGGGGGGTGTGATGTACATTTTGTTTTTTGGTGTTGAGTATTCTTTGCACATATAATACTTTTTTGTACTTTCGTCACCACTGACAGTGTTCTTGATTGAAGCTATTCTGGTGAAGACCAGGTCAGTTGTTTTTGTAATCGAGTAGTGGATTCGAACCACTCGTGCAGATTGAGTTCTTTTGTGACTTGCGAGTACTTGGAGTGTGGACTTCTTCAACATCATCTATGGAGGGCTTTCTTTCTCTCTTCTTCTTTTCTCTCTTTTGGGAGGGGAGTTTTTCCTATGGGTTTTCTCTCTCTTCTCCACCGTTTGAGAGTTATGTATTTTGCACCTTTTGTGTGCGTGTCTTCATGTTTTTAGCACAATAATGAGTTTGGCTTTCTCTATTGTACATGGGTATCTTATTCAGGCACTTTGTTTGCCAGAACCCATATGAAGATTGCATAATGTTTTCTCATTTGTTGGCCTTTTGCGCTGTACTCTTTTGTACTTTCGTCACCACTGACAGTCTTCTTTATTGAAGCTATTCTGTTGAAGCTCAGTGTTAGTTGTTTTGTGATCGAGTAGTGGACTTGGACCACTCGTGTAGATTTTACTAGTATTTTCACCTAGTGTTTAACATTGAGGGGGGGAAGTTTGGCAATGCTTCATCGGGTTTTATCTTCTACCCAGTCTTTTGGAGATAAGTGTTTCTTCCAGTTGATCCTTGTATTCAGCACCAGTAACGATTTTTCTTGGCGGTTACAATGATTAGCATCCATGTATTCTGGCAAGATGGATTGGCGTCCATCGGGACACTTGGCTTCTTCACTAGATTTTCTTGACATTGTACATATGTACCAACATGGCATAGTTGTTGGGACCTATCTTCTGAGTAGTCTTGCACTCTTTTTTTTTCACTACTCCCTAAGTTGCGCTTAAGGGAGGGTGTTAGAGTAATTAATGTGGGTTAATTACTTGTTAAGCTTACGTAGGAGTATGTGAACATTATGTTGTCATTATTTTGACATACCTACCCCCCCCGCCCCCCCCCCCCCCCCCCCCCCCCCACACACACACACTCTCTCTCTCTCCTATTTATATGCACTCTTGTACTGCATCTTGATATAGAAGATAGAGGAGATGTGGTCATTGCATTGTAATCTATCATTTCTGTTAATAAATAACTTATTGTGTTTTGTGTGCAATGCATTAGCATCATGGCTATGGTGATGGACTCTTAGAGAGATCTCGGATGAGAGTTTTGTAAACTCTTTCAGAAGTCACATCATATATTCCCAATCAAGTTCACATGGTTTAAATTTACCCAAATTGTAGCCTTGATAGAACTAATCAAGTAGTTGCTTAGATCAATGATGAAATTAGGGCTTATTTTTCCCACCTAATCACATCGTGTAGTTGTAATTAGGTTAATGAGAGTCAAATTGGCCCAAATTTTGTCATGATTGAACAAATCGAATAAGTAATTCAATAAATGATAAAATTGGGGCAAACTAAGCCCCAGATGACATTGTATAGTCCTAATTAAGTTCTTGAGGATCAAATATACCATCCTTAATTGAACCAATACAATATTTGGTTCAATCATGAATGAAATTGGCACCAATTGAGCCCCAAATGACATCACATGGTTCCAATTAGTTTCATAGGGATCAAATTGACCTCAATTGCATCTCTAAATTGAACCATTAAAGTAATTAGTTCAATCAATAATGAAATTGGAGTTAATTTAGTCCTAAGTGACATCAACTAGTCACAATTAGGTTTAAATTAGACCAAATTTTGTCTTGAATTGAACCAATATAGTAATTGGTTCAATCAATGATGGAATTAGGTCATTTGAGCCCCAAATCATATTGTATAGTCACAACTAAATCTAAAGGGATTTTATTTTCTAAAATTATGTCCTTGATGTAACCAATTAAGTAATTGTTCCTATCAGTGATGAAATTGAGGCCAATTTAGCTACAAATCATTTTGTATAGTTGAAATTAATTTTACAAGGCACAAATTGGCCCAAAATATCCCTAATTGAACAAATCATGTAATTGGTTTGATCAATTATGAAATTAGGGGTAATTATGTTCTGAAAACAAAACAAATAATTAGTTCAATCAGTGATTAAATTGGAGTGAATTGAGCTCCAAATGATTCAAAGTTGCATTTAGGTTCATGTGGATCAATTGATCTAAACTATTATCCTTAATTGAACCAATGTAGTAATTAGTTCAACCAGTGATGAAATTGCACCCAATTGAGTCCCAAATGACATCTTATAGTTGCAATTAGGTTCATGGGGTTCAAATTGGACTAATCAAATAATTGGTTTAATCATTGATGGAATTGAGAAAATCGAACCCCAAATTGCATTGTACAATTCCAATTAGGTTCAAGTGGTTTAAATTATCCCAAATTATGACCCTAATTGAACCAATCAAGTAATTGGTTCAATCAATGATGAAATTGAGGCTAATTGAGGCTAATTGGTTTTAATGCTAGTTTGAGTTTTTGCATTGTCCCCTCCGGGCCGGTCCTATCCAAGGTCTATAGGAGTTGTCCTTCGATAACACGAACCTGTCTATATTCTTGCAAACTCATCCACGAAATTGTTTAGTTGGGACCAAACCTATTTTCAAATCTGTCTTGTTGACTGCAGTCTTGTCCATAGAATAAGTAATATTTTGTGAGTTTTTTGTGCTTTGAATGAAGTTAATCAAATATTTATATGGGATTGTTGTTGATATTTTTTTGAACTTGTGGTTGTAGGGTGATATGTGAGAGATAATTCTGTCGTGGACATATGATGGAGACAATGCAAGATTTAACATTGACAAATGTTGAGAGGCACACCCTAGACTTGTCTGGTCTTGGAGATGCTAGGTGTTTAGCATTGATTCCATATGATATGCATGTGATGATGACTCTTGCTAAGAGATGGGATTTAAATATGTGTTCTTTCTAACTCCTGACAGGGGAGATGATTGTTACATTGGAGGGTGTATGGCACATTATATGATTTCCTATAATTGGATGGCGAGTGACACTATAGGGTGTTGAAGGGCCAACCCATATTGCCTAGGTCCATTTGTATATGACAAGAAATTATGCCCCAAGGGATACTATCGTATCGCTATCGGAGATTGTGCTTGCAGATGTTCAGTGTTTGTAGCAATGCGGTTGTAACTTGCTGGCCTCTTTCATTGCAGTTGAGGTGGCGGGTAGCCGTTTCTTATCGAATGCAGAAATATGTCCACAATATAGAGGATCATTGGACAAGATAGTCTTGGGGCCGCACCATGCTTTTCCATTTGTATAGGCACCTTTATAGATTCACTTGAGAGGATTTTGACAAAGGGTTGGGCTCAACTACAATTTTTCAATGTTGGGTGTATGAGCACATGAGAGTTATCCGACCTGTGGCGACACCTCATTGTGCATGGGCACATCCCAAAATATATGCAAAGAGATGGGTTAGCACAACCATAATTATGAGGGGTGGTATGATGGAGTGCCATTAGATATTATATTGTTTAATTGTGAGTGATACCATTTGGTGACCCTATAGGGGATTTGGAGGGTGATTAGAGGGTGGAGTTGAGGCTTATATGGGTCAGTTGTTGGTTACATGATTAGATGTTCGAGAGTTTTCAATATGATGTGCGATCCCAAATGTCTTGCAGGATGTACCCCTTACAACATATATATGGAAACAATTTGTTAGGGGTCCATAACCAAAGTGTGATATGGGTCGTCCAACTCTTGTAGACTTTGGTCCCCTCCCATTGGCTGATGTGGATCCTGTTATTCAAACACCCAATACGGACGATGCTGGTTATACCCTTTCTTATACACGATGATGGTCGACCCAGGTGGACTATTTTTTTACTTAGTGGTGGATGCTCCCGCAACACAGGGTGGAGCAGATGCAGGCGATCCTTAGGCTCCTGCAAGTAATTATGTGGATTTTAATTTTTTGCATATAATTTAATTGATTTGGTTAGTATTGATAGAGATTTGACATATTGATTTTCTTTTTTTATAGGGGTTGATGAGTATTAGTAGTTTATTATAGAGACATCCCTCCAAGTGCTCACATGGCATGTGCCTAGTGATGTCGTTCCTAGTGGGTTGTCAGAGCGAGTGACAGATATTATAGGAGAGCATGCTTCCTTATTTGATCATGAAATAATAACGACATTAGCCTATGTTGCGATGGCAACAACACGAGGATGTGATGGTAGTGGCATGCCGTTATCATTGAGCATGATCAATTCTGGGAAGAGCTCACAAGACAATAGATGCCACCCCCTGCTCTATCGACTAGTCTAGGCCAAATATTTTTCTAGGGATATGTGCAGTTGCAATGTGAGCATATGTCATTACAGAAGCGAATGGCCGTATATGAGTATTAAGAGTGGAGGAATCGATAGCGCTCATGATCATGGGCAGTTGATAGTGGAGCTTCGTACTCACATAATTGATTGTTAGTAGAGGGTGATGATTTAATAGCCAAGGGAGGTGGAGATGGATAGGGCAATGAGCCCATTATAGATTGACTCCATCTTATTTTATTTTTGTAAAACATTTGATACATACATATAGATACAGATTGGTTTACTTGTTCTTATGTAGCCTATGTTGTGGTGGGAACAACACATGAAGACGTGGTGGCAGAGTGAGATACCCTTATCATTGAGCATGATTAGTTGTGGGAAGAGCTCATGAGATAGTAGATGTCACCTCCTATTCTATCAACCAATCTAGGCCAATTTTTTTCTAGTAGTATGTGTAGTTGCAGTGTGAGCATGCGACACTACAGGGGTGAGTGACCTATATGAGTATTAGGAGCAGGGGAGTTGATTGCACTCAAGATCATGGGCGGTTGATAGTGGAGATTCCTCACATAGTTGATTGTTAGTAGAAGGAGATAGTGGAGATGGACAAGGCAATGAGCCCATTATAAATTGACTTTGTATTATGTTATTTTTGTAAAACATTGGATACCTAAATATAGATATAGATTGGTTTACTTGATCTTATTTTAGACTTATGTGGACTATTTCATTTTGTATATGTTCATTGGATTGGTTTGTACTTTGATATAGTATCTCATATGGCACTTTGATATTGTGTATGTACATGAGATTGTTGGGTCATTTATGATCCATGGTTATAGTTAGTTTATTTACTTGTTTAGTTTCTTTTTGGATGATATAGTTAGTTAAACCCTGCTAGTTGGTTTTTACAACCAACCATCATAAGCCTATATGTTTACGATGAACCATGTAAATATTGAATACATATTTACTTTATTCCCCCTGTTCTTGGTGCTATCAATGGTATCAAAGCTTGGTTGCTCGAGGAGGAATGAAGATTGAAGGAATTTAAAACCCTGGTTGCTCAAGGAGGAATGAAGATTGAAGGAATTTAGAACCCTGGTTGCCCATGGAGAAGTGAAGGAGAAAGCAAATAGTCGACGACTTTGCTCATTCCTGTTTCAAACTTGTACGACACCTCAACTCTTGCCTAAGAATCTCGTATGGCCTCTATCAAAGCTTATTATTTCCGGATGCAACAACACGACATACTCAACAATTTGTTTGTAAGCATCGAAATAGCCTTTTAGCATATGTATGGCTGCAATTTGTTTTGTTTTGTTTTTGTCAAAACCTCCAAACAAAATAACTTAGCACATGTACGATGACTTTTTTTGTCTTTTCTGTCAAAGCAAATTCAATGATTCGCAACCTTCCATGATTTGAAGACATGGGTTTGAATTGAATGGAAGACTGTGGGGGCTCTAGCAATACACTGCATTTCTAGATCGTGGTTGGGACGAAAGTGACATTGTCATATTTTTTATATGTGTTGGCAAATCAGAATGCACAATTGCCTTTTCTTTTGAAGAGTAAACCGCTGATTCCAGTTTCTTTAATCATCACTGTCTTCAGCGATTTTTGTGTCAACACGATACAATGTTTTTGCATACAAAACATAAGCATCGAAGCCTTCAAATCTTCAGTGATTCACAACATCTAGAGCAACATGCTAGAAGAATATTCTGAAGTCTTTCAAGACCTAAAATGTGTGGGCCCCACCAAAGGCGCAATATTTCCTTTTTACATGCCAAGAAAAAATATTTAATAACAAATTACCGTGCAAGTGATTTATTTATTTATTTTACATTTGGCAAACCAAAGGATATTTATAATATTTTGCCTTTACATTCTCAACTTGGTTGATGGGGAGTTGGCTAAATTAATTTTGTTAGTTACTTGCCAAAAGGCAGGTCAAGGGTTCAAAACCCATTCAACCTACTTTTTGATAAAATTTATTTTTTGACCCTATTTTGCATTGGAAAAGTTGATGTCTTTTTTAGCACCATGGCAAAAATTGTAAGTATAGTCTTTGAAAATGGAAGATTAACTCGTAGAAACTATAAAGAATGGAGCTTACCTATAAAAAACACACTTATATTTAATGATTTGTGGGAAATATTAGAGAAAGAAACCATGCCGCCCACTAAACCTGCAAAATTGTTTGAGTTCCAAAAACATGATAAACGTGCACTTGCGTTGCTAAAATCATCCTGCCCTACACGTGATTATTCACATTGAAGCCATTAAATCTGGGGCATGGAAAATATTAAAGGATTTGTATAACAAACAACCTACACACAAGAAAATTGATCTTCTTATGCATCTTTTGAGTAATAAACTAGCATATGATGAAGATGTCTCTGAATATATTTCACGGATGAAAACATTGAAACAAGAATATTGTTGGACAGGGGTAAAAATCGATGATGACATGCTCATTTTCATCCCACTAAATGCCCTCAGTTCTGCATATACCAACTTTGTCGAAATGTTGTAGCTTAGTGATAAGCTCAATGACATAACATTTGACTCTATTTGTGAGTTGCTAATTCAGCATGAATGACAATTTGTAAAGAAAAAGGGTAAGCCTACCAAAGAAGTTCACTATACAAGGGCTAGGTCACATGATAGAGATCATCGACATGTACAAAGACAGTTTTCAGGAACACTCTCAGAGACATTTTTCGAGACACTCTCCACACCATTCTAGACAGTCTCCACAACATTCTCAATGGCACTCTCCAGGATCTTTGAAATGCAGACATCACCATAGGCATTCTTCTCACTCCAGTGATTCTTCCCGTGATTCAACTTGTTTTGGATCTCGCCGACATAGGAAAGAGCCCAAAGGTTCCAAATGTGGTGGTATTGAACATTTTGCAGATGTATGTCTTTGTTGACGATCTTGCTCTCCACACAAAAAAGAAAGCTGAAGCAAAATATGTAGGACATTCTAGTGGTAGATATTCTAGCTACTCCAGCTATTCAGGTTATTTTGACACTACGTCTGATCAGGAGGTGCCCTATATGTCCAAGGTCTATGGTCCCAATGGCCCTAACAACCTATTTTGAGTGATCAACGATTCACCCATCTTGTGCGAGCTTACTAGGCTCAAGATCGAGATCTATTGTAGTAGCATTTTTTGGCCTTCTTCCAATTTTTGCTTTCTATCTTTGATATTCATGACATGGAGCAAACATGATTATTTGATTTTGTTTCTCTTGCTTCACAACTTCTCATCTCTCCCCTAATAGGGGGAGAAGATATAACAATGATTGGTCTTCGATCAGTTGTCAATGACAATACTAGTTGACATGGGTTGTTAGCACTAGCAGTGGTGAACAAAGGTCGTTAACAATTATTGGGCATGCATGAGATGTGCCATACACAATACATGTTGGTCACTTGGATGGGATTCTATGTGGAGCCTTATGCAGGTCGATGTCATTGGACATGCCTTGATCATGTTCCACTACAATATAACACATATGATCATAGGGGATGAACAAGCTTTGATCGTGGTCATCAACCTTTTATGCCACAACTCACAAGGCGGGCTTCTGTATGAAGCGGCATCGATTTTGATCAGTACTATGAGG
Source organism: Torreya grandis (assembly GCA_037957365.1). NCBI lineage: Eukaryota > Viridiplantae > Streptophyta > Pinopsida > Cupressales > Taxaceae > Torreya > Torreya grandis. The sequence goes on along the minus strand of JARHVA010002199.1, from coordinate 1,983,931 downwards.
TACAGTGCATCAGTTGCAGTTTTATTAGAGTTTATTTGATGATTTTAGAGTCATTGCTCTATTTTTTTCATCTTCTATACCACTTTGGATCAAGGAGATTGTTGGGTCATTTATGATCTGAGGTTATAGTTAGTTTGTTTATTTATTTGTTTAATTTCCTTTTGGATTTGTGTGTGAGTTAGAACTCGTTGGTTTTTACAACCAACCATCGTCAGCGTATAAAAGTTTAGGATGAACCATATAAATATTGATTGCATATATTGAATAAATATTTTACCTTATTCCTCCTTTTATTGGCACTATCAAAGAATATTTGGTAATGAAAATGTTGATGTATTTGAAAATAAAATAGGTTATTTAGATTTTTGATACATGTATTGATGCAGGGGCATGACTACCCCTTTGTAAATAACTAGTCTAGTTTGATGTTTTGAATCTTCAGTAGGTTGTTTTGTATAGTTTTCCCCAATTATGATGTTGTGAAAGGTCCAAGTGTGATGGGCTTGTGTTTTAGAGGTGTTTCAAGTGATTAGCACTTGTTAGTAGTTAAAAGTCCTAATTAGACTTAGAGCATTTTTGATACGTTGGAGTAAAATAGGTGGTTAGTTATGAGTCTTTTAGCATAAATAGTGGGTTTGGGTGTAGAGTCGGTAGGTCATTCAATATGTGAGATTTGTAAGGGGCTTGGGATTCAGAGAAGAAATATAAAAGAACCCCAAAAATAAAGAAGTTTCTTGTTTTTCATAACTGAATTGCAGACCCTGTATTGTCTTGCAAACTATGTGTATGAAACGAAGTCCGCTGTGGATTGGAAGATTATGAACATGTTTGTGTAATTGCATTTGATTACATTATGGCAGAGATAGTCCACTGAGTTGGGATATGTATTATTGACAAGCGAAAAATCAAACGGTTCTGTATAAGGTAATCCAACTGACAAGTTCTGTGTTTTGTAATATGAGTTTTGAAGAAACCATATAACATCTCTGTTTTGAATAATATGACTCTCTGCAAATGTTTGAAAACCCATTCATATATTAGTAAGCCTAAAGGCTCAGTCAATTAATGTGCTTTAAGTCATTGTCTTTGTGTTATAAAAACTGTTTTGGTGGATGAGATAAAACCTGCGTTCACGGTTTTGGGAAGAGAAGAACTGAGTAACGTTAGAGAAGCAAGAAAATTATCTTGTGAGAAATTGTTTGGAATGCTTCGATGGTTGGTAAGCGTATATTTCTTTGTTATTGACAGTTATAATGTGAATTGAATTCACTTTGAGGCGTGAATGAGTAAACATGTGAATTAATCCCTGTATTGTTAGCATTCTAAGTATAGAGGGACTGGATGCATTTTCTTGTGAGAAGGATTAGTTGTGAACTGTGTTGAATCTGCACAAAGTGACAGTATAGGTTGTTGATACGGTTTCACAGAGTCGGTTAACCACTAACAAAACTGAGTGCACCATTATATTTCATAATAGGCCAAATAGTTTTCTTTGTCTACACATAGTGACACAGAAAACGTCATAAAAGCGCACCAGAAGTGTTGATCGGATGATCTAACGTTTGGGATAGGTGCATCATTGTTAAATAGACCCGAAAAACTGTTTACAATTATTTGGAAGCATTAAAAAAATGTTCAAAATTGATTAAGGACCCTTCTCGAGCTTCATGGACTGCAGACAAACCCTGTTTTTGGGTTTAATGGAATAAATGTTTATGTAATTTGTTTCCACCGATGGAACAATCCAAAATTTTGATTTTAATTGTAAAATGGTGTTTGTTAACTGACTTGAAGAATTTTGAGTTGAAAACGTACGAAATAATATATATATTTTTAGAAGGACTGAGTGTCATGAAGGGCTACTAGGTAGTCAGTAACAGAGGTCCATAAGCAAAGTAAGCCATAATAAGTTGGTAAAGCTAAGAGGATTGATTGTATGAGCCTAGAGAGTCAAGTAAGAGTGAGGATTTAAGAAGGAACACAGAGAGAACCTGTTTGAAGTAACGTTATGAGTAAGACAGAGACAGAGTTTTGTGAAACTTAAAGATCAAGAACCAAGCAAGAAAAGTGAGAGAAGGAAGCATTTGCTAGAGGTAAGTGGAGAGGGTGAATAAATTAGTTTGCTTAATTTAATGTATAAATGACAAATTGTGGAAACCTCTGCATCATGTATGTATTAAATTTAATTGCAAACTATCGAGCAAGCGGTTTACCTTGTTGGAAACAAAAATTTTGCACTATGCTGAGTGTTATTTATAGTTGTCTTGTGATACTATATTTGTGGCTCTGTAAAGATGTTTGCACATGTATTTTTTACTTGTGGTCCATGTATTTTATATTTCTCATTGGACATTACTTTATTGTATTTGTAATATGTGTTGTTATATTTTTGCTTAGGTATCAAATTTGGAGATGTGCTATTATCATGGATCTCTATATCTTTCTTGTTGATTTTATTTCTCGGAAATGTGATAATCCTTTTATCGACAAGTTGTGCAAATTTTTCTTGCAATACATAACAGTCGTTATACCGATGTCTATTAATAACAAGATAATTGCAAAATACCTTTCTCTTTATGTACTCACGATGATGAGGAGGATAATAATAAGGATGAAGAGTGATTAACTTCTTATCCAATAATGTATGTAGAATATCATATGGTTGATCTTTTAATCTGTCAAATTGGAGCGATGGCATCTGATTGGAAATCGGCTTGTTTACCTTAGGCGATGCTTTGTATACTGTTTATTTTCCTTTATTGAGTATTTTGACTTATTCTTCTTTGATACGAACCATTATGAGTGCTTCATCTAACTTATGAATGTCTTGAAGTGGATTCTTTCTTTTAGCTAGAAAAATTGGATTATTCTTTTTATCGATCACTGGTTGCTTGATTGTAAATGATTTCGATTGAATAACCGTTTATGTTAAAGAATTTAGATCACATGTATATTTGAATATATCCATATATAAGTTCTCAAAAGAGGTGTAGAGTGTATGCATGGCCCTTTCTTTGAGTGAATCTATAAGATATCTTCTAAAGATAATCCTCTTTTCCAAATCTGAGGGTTGATACGTTAGAGAATGTAGACTAATTTTTAATGTCAAAATGTAGTCTTCTATGAACTCATTATGACCTTGTTGACCTTGTTGAAATCTTTGTAGATGTTCCAATTTGAGCTTATGTATCGTGTGTTTATGATAATTAGATGAGAATGCATCTTCTAATTTTTTGAAGTCAAATAAGGAGCCACTAGGAAAATTGTAGAACCCATCTGAAGCTTCTCTTGTAAGACTTTTATGAAAAGTTTTAAGTAAGATACGTCCATCATTCCCCCAATCTACAAAAGAAAGAGTGTATTGTACCAAATGAGTGCAAGGATCTCCACAACCATCAAACAATGGTAGTGTAGGCGTAAAAAAAAAATTTGGATATGGATATTCATATAAAACATGGGTAAAGGTTGTCCTAGGATAACATTATCTTTGATATTCACACAACATGATATAGTTTTTAAAGTGAGACGACAAATTTGCTTTTGGAGTTATGCAATTGCATGCATCGTAGATACAATATGACTACTAGGAATAGTAGTTGTTTGAAAAGGCTCACTTATGGGTTGCAATTGATTATCTAGTTTGAACATTGATATAAGAGAATTATAAAATTTGTCATTACATGGTTGGGGATTGCATCCTAAGGCAACGTTGGTACAAACTTGAGGATCATTATTTAGCTTGTTATTTTGACCCTGCACAAATTTTGAAACATGACATTGTTCTTTATTAGGTTCAAAGTGATTTAAGAGTGATAAGATCCTTCACCATCTATATCCTTATGCAACTCACTTTGAATGGGTAGGGGGCTCAAACTTAAATTTAGTTCTCTTACTTGTGTGTGTGGAATGGTGGATGAAAACCTAGATACTCTTTCTCCTATTTAACACTTGGCACAAGTGTGTAGATGAGGATTCAACTTTGAATATTGCTTTGACAAACCTATGGAATGAAAATGAAAATATTTGAATTATTTTGAGAGAGAAGAATAGTGTTTCATGTCTTAGAGGAATCTTGTATTTATAGAATTATTGATTTTGAATTTGGGACCTACTGGTGTGCAAAATCAGACCCAAGATAAAACCCAACGGAAAAAAATAACAATAAAACGAAGCATGCCCTAAAATAATTTCTAAAAGTTATCCCTGGACAAGTCCACACTAAATGGATAAAGATGCAAATCGCTCTTATTGAGTTATTACAGACTTGTCTAGAATAAAAAAACAAAACAAAACTAGGGATTCCCATGACAAAAGGACAAACTAAATAATCAATAGACAAACATGTATATCAAAATAGAGAAAATACTTAAGTGAAATGCACCAATAGATGCCTCACTCGTTGTCAATAATCTATGCATACAAAGTTACAATAAATTTCATAAAGAATGGACATGTACCAAATTTGGGTGTCTACACATATAACCATGATTAAGTATACATAGAAATTCATGAGTCACTATCCTCAAGTAACTCTCATTATCTATGGGAGATGAGAGGCTTGTAAAATTTAATTTTGACACCTAAAACATCCAAAAATGTCAATAATCAATTTAGAAGGTCACAAAACCTATAAAATGACTATATTTTTACCAAAAATAGACATTGATTGCAAAAGTTACAACTTAAACTCCTTCGGTTCAATATTGAATCTTGAAAATAACTAAGTATTGACCAAATTATGTTTTGAAAAAAATATAATTTAAGTGGCAACTTGTGGAATTTTTGGACCGATTCTAGAAGATGCAGAGTGGACCTATTTCTTATATTTACTAAAATAAATTTAAAATATAAAAATATAAATATTTTTGTGATTAACATTTATTTTGTTAAATACACACTAACACGTTCACTTCTTCAACTTGTATTCCTAGCAGAACTTGAAACTTCTAAAACATAGTAATGCGTAACACTATATTGTATACATGTTTTAGTCTCAATGAATATTGAGAAAAAATTACAAAAACTTGTATGAGCTTCTTAAAAGTTTGTATGCATTTTTTGTGTAAATCACATTTTGACAAGAAAAAGACCCTGCTTTTGGCCTATCAAATTCCTACACTTAACCATGGTCCATGCCTTTATTGTTTCAAAACTAATTTTATCCAAGATGAATTTGCTATAACAATGCCATTGTAGATGGAAACCTATAGTTGGCCATTCCAAGTCCATTGGTAGATATAAATGACAAGTTTTTGTCTCCAATTTTGGTTATAACATTGTGATAGGGTTTTGCTTTTGGCTTGGCACGTAAACATTATATCCATTCATTCTATTATTTCAAAAATAGTAATTGAGCAAACCCGAAACCATTTGTTAAAAAATAACAATAAATTGTTGAGCAACAGTGTGCTTAAGATATTGAAAAACTAAGAAGTAAAAAGAGATTTTTTAAAATATAGAAGACAAAACTTAGGGAAAGAATCAAGCCTTTGGTTAATGATGTTGACCTTCATAAGGGAATTATGAAATGCTTCTGAAGGATAACGAGAAATTAATTGACAAAGTGAAACAAATTTAAGTGCAAATCAGTGGAGTCGTGCTCTAAGGAAGTTATCCAACCAAATATTTAGGGCATATGTCTAAAATAATGAACAAGCTAAATAGTAAGGTTGCTCTTTTGGAGGAAAGGGTGTATCAATTAGAAAATGAGAAGCATAAGATTTAAGGATGATCTCCAACATTTTATTCACGAGTAGATCAACCATTAAGAATTGTGCTACAAATATCAAAATGTTGAAGGAAGCTTTTCAAACAAATAAAGAACATATGGGAATAGGAGTCAATAAAAGATTGAAAGGTCAGGGAAAATGAAATAAGGCTAAGTTGGAAGTGGTGGAGTTAAGCCAAGATTAAGAAGTTCATCAACATCATGGCTGAGAAGTGGGAGGCAGCAAAATCTCTTATTCGTGAACATTAGTTATTCTATGTTGTTGTCATCTCATTACAAAATTTCTATTGGCTATATTTTCTTGTTGATCAACAACATTTTGTTTCTCGAGGCTATTGTTTAGTCTGGTTTTTTTTTGCTTGGTTATGGTTATTAATGTTTTTTTTTTGCTTGGTTATGGTTATTAATGTTTTTTTTTGTAATTGTTTCTTGTAAAAGGGTAGGGTCCCTTCCAAAATCTCTCTTTTACCTTTTATACAAAAAAAAGTAGGAAATGAATACAACATAGAAAGAATGCTTATACGGTAAAATAAAAATTGTCCTTAAAGGTATTATTTCAAAGTATTTCTTCACACAGAAATTTTTTGAGTATAAATTATGAAAAAATCATTCACATAATATTTTTTCGTTATATTATTCCAAAATTAGTAATTGTAAAAGGGTAGGGTGCCTTCCAAAATCTCTCTTTTACCTTTTATACAAAAAAAAGTAGGAAATGAATACGACATAGAAAGAATGCTTATACGGTAAAATAAAAATTGTCCTTAAAGGTATTATTTCAAAGTATTTCTTCACACAGAAATTTTTTGAGTATAAAGTGTGAAAAAATCATTCACATAATATTTTTTCGTTATATTATTCCAAAATTAGTAACCGATTTAGTTCCCTGTGCTAGACCTTCGAAGACAACTATTAAAAGGCAATATATGTTGAGGGTGGCTAGTTTGGTTTTTTTTGGATTCTATTGATTACTTGTGTGGAGCATCACTCTATGGTTCGGTGATAAAAATTTATTATAATGAATTGTCTAATGAAAACACTCCTTTTTTAGCCATGTGACCATTTTCTACAGATTGTGAAAAACTGAAGGGAGGTTTTTGCAATCTTTGATGATGGTTTTGTTGTAGATTTGGATATAGTTTTTTGCTTCCCCATTAAAAATAGACTAAGAAAACTTGGGATTCGTCTCAATGAACCATTAGTGCATATTGGGTTTGTAGTGAAGTTATATCCTTTGGGGTTCCATCTTTATCCTTGTCATGTATCTTTGCAGCTAAGTAAGCCAATTTTAGCTACTTGGAGACTCAGGATTATCTTCAATCATTGTTTTCATCCAATTGAGTGTTTCATGAAAAACATATTTTCTTGTAGGGGAAGTTAAACTCTCATTGGTGCCTTCACTAATAATATTTTGACATTCACTTTGACTATCTGAATTTACAATGTCGACTTTTGAATCCTAGAATTTAATAGAAGCATTTACCTCTTCATGCACCTCTTCATTATCGACAATGTCTTAAACCTTCGAAAATATCAAAGACTTTACTTTCAGCTCATGCTTGCATTGATTTCCTCTTAAAGCTCACATGCAATCACACGTTAAACACTAGGTCAAATTTGCACGAGATATCTGATGTTATTTCTTGTTAGGATTCCTTCCCAATAAGTGTATGCAATGCTTTTATGAGGAGAGAAATTTGCATATGGAATATGATTTGACTTTTTTATTGATTGATAATACAATTTGTTCTTTTATATTGCTTGTAGAATCCTAGTTGCTTCAAATGATTATGATTTTGATAATATGGCTCAACCCACTTCAAAAGAACAAACATCAACCGATATATCCTTCGACCACATTTGTTCGTGCGATCAACCAAAAGTTGGCTTATTATAAAACAATGACTTCATTCATTGGATGTATTGGTATGTTGATTCGAAGAGTGAAATTGAAATATCCCTTTCAACAATAAATACTGAAGTTTGGTTTATTTTTATAACTCTTATCAAATACGAAAAGTTATAAATGATAGTCGTTACAAATGTAAACTAATGATATGGACATCAATAAAATATTTATTTATTTATTGGAAGGTACAAACATTTAGCTAAAGCATAAATATCAATTTTACCTTGGTTTTCAGCACAAACCCTAATTGAAGGATCTCCAAATCAACTATGATTGTTGGTACAATAGGTACAATAGTCTATTGTGCTATATGACAATCAACTAGGACTTGGTGTTGGTGATTTTCGGAGTTTGGAGGTCCCATACCCTGTCGTTTGAAGTTTCCTACCAGCTGCGCTACACTAGATGTTGCAATCAGGTCCAAACAGGGGTGTAATAGCCACAGTGGGAATAACAAGGGCGACGGTAGCCCTTGGAGGTTTGTAATTTGCTATTATCTACTGGGCATTGAGTTTCTAACTATTGATTTGGGACTATTGAATTGGCCTAAACCACCATGGTCAACTCTCAATGCCATGATTTATTCTTGAAAATACTTTGTTGCTGTTGGGAAGTGTGACACAATGAAAGGGGAGGTGACGTCAGCTTGTTGAGAGTACAAAACAGTGAAAGATATTGGCCTTAGGTGGTTCCCTGCTATATGGAAGCTCTAAGATGCTGATTTCTAGATGTTGTCACCCTTCACGTCCTCCCAAAACCCTAAAACACTAGTTATGGATTTTATCCAAACCCTAATTGTAAGCAATCCTTTTAAACTGATAAATTGTAACCTCTTTGTGAATTTACCTCTGTATATTAGAGGGGTTTTGTCTTGTTGCAATGGAGGGTTTCTTTCCTTAAGGAGAAGTTGACTGAATTTTGGATCCAATCGTGAATAGTAGAAGTGAATAATTGATAATCATCGTCTTTTTGCCCTTTTTGTCTTTTTATCAATTTCATTTTTTCCAAATCCACCAACGCTAAAAGTAATTAAAATTACTTTTAATCAAATATTTATTTTTCACCCTCATAATAATAATTATTTTTTGCCATGTAATTAATATAGCTTTTTGGCCCCTTTTAATAATAGTACACTTTAATTGGCCCTTTTTCAATGTTAGAACATAAAGTAACTTTGGACAACTCAAATGAATTATCATTAAATTATTTAATTCAAAAAAGGGGACATTACAGTTTGCCCTTCCCCAAAACTGTTTATCCTTGTGTAATCCCTGAAATGTTCTACACATCCTAGGATCCCAAATCAAACTTGGGAATTTTTAATATTATATTCTAATTTCCTACAAGGCCAATATATACTTACCCGATGCTAATAATCTCTTAATAATGTGCAAACTTGCAGTGGTTAATAACTGAAATCAACAAAACCAACAATATAAAAATGGTGTAACAACTACAAAAATGACAAACCCGTGCAACACTCAATAGTGTAGGAGTGGTGGGCAACCATGCAAGGGGTGAAAACTCCCCATTAGTAGTCATAAACTGAAAATTACTCCACATAATTGGTGATTCTTGCAAATCCACTTGTATGAGTGCAAATGAAGTAATGTGGTGGCTAGTAATGGTGATGACACCAACATCAACGCTGAAAATCAGACTCATGGCTATTCCACATGTGTTTCTTTGAACATTTGATGATATGATACTATCACCACTTGTTTGCTTCTATTGATGACCCTTTGCACAAATATACACACTAGAAGTTACTCCACCATGCTTATGCTGTGCTACTCTAATTTTCATGAGAACTTCCCCTTGATACAACAAAGGGTGACAAACTTGTATATAGCTTGATTCCAAAAACACCATACTATGCTTAGACATAAAATTGTGAATATCAAAATGGTGTTTACCCAACTTACCACCAAGGAAAAGGTACAAATGCCTTCTAAAGCTAAGCATCTTGCTGCCCCTGCTACTTGTCCTTCACAAGAACTCTCTATCTGTTTGGGTGTTACAACTTTAGGGGCACCATTGGCCATGCCACGAAGCACAACCTCCTTTCTGTCAGTTTTGAATTTCAGTTCCATGGTTTGGTATTTCTATGTGAATTCCTCAAGGGAGTGATACCATTGCATGCACCCCTAAAACCATATCTACCTCTCCTATGCCCACAAAATAGAAGTCATCACACAACCTGTGATTACCAAGTCTAACCTCCAACTACCAAACCCTCCTGGTGCAAGGAGTAGTAGAACCATAAGCAATAATAACGTTAAACCCATCAATGTCCTCTATTTTCAAACCTCTTGTGGCTACTAGCCCCTCATCTATAAAATTGTGGGTTGCCCCACTATCAACCAACGTTGTGACCCCACAAATTTTGAAAGTGTAATATTTGGGTGCACTAGAAAGTGCGACATAGGTGCACCCCCCAAAATAAGTGTGGCAAGGGAGCCACCTAAATTATCTCCTTCCCTTTTAGGTTTTGGTACTTTTATTAGTAATTTCTGGTTCAAGTTCCCCACTTCTACCTCATCATTTGATAATACATTGATATAATGTACTTGAACTTGCCCAAGATATCTATGACAAGGCTCCCATGGATCCTTGCACATGAAGCATAATTTATTTCTTCTAAGCTCATTTAGGGTTTCTATATCTTTACTTGGCTTATGTGGTAGTGCTTTTTGCAGAGAAACCCCTTGTTGAAATGGTTTTTTTTGTTGCTCAAACGTTGATGTCATTAGCTGCCCATAAGATGTTGGTTTTGGGTGCCCATAAGGTGTTGATTTTGGCTGTCCTACAGGTTAGAATTTACCTTTTGGAGTTGATGTTTCCAAGTCCAAAGCTTTTTTAATGGCTTCTTGAAGAGAAGTAGGGTTGAAAGATTACACCAAACGCCTAAGTGGTTCAACAAAAACTTCCATAAATAAACCAAAAGTTTCCTCTTTGTCAAATCTGGTACCATCACAAATAACTTCTGAAATTCAACAACATGATCATCTACTTAATCGTGTTGTTTTAGTTGAACTAGTTTCTGAAAATTAATTTTATAGATTAGGTCTATCAAACCTCTCAATCAACCTCCTACTGAACTACTCATATGAATTGATGTGATTATGCCCTTGAGTAATCAACCCATGGTACCACCACTCGTGCCACTCCTTCAAGGTCAAGGGTTGCAAATTTAATGGCTTAATTGGCCTGAGAGATTGATAAGTGACCAACTTCTGTATCCAAGCATGAGCTACACCTTTGTTGGATCCATCAAAAGTAGAAAGTGTCAACTTTCCCAAAGCATGCTAAAGGCCTCTTTAGTTTGCTTATGGCCTAGGTTAAGCTCTTGGTCCACCTATGCTTTTCATAAAGTTTCCTTAATTTCCGCTGGAAGAACCTTGTATTCTTCATAGCTGATAGCAATATCATCCATTACAAATGGCTGAATTTATACTTTTAGAACTGCTTCCTACCTACGAAGGAAATTAGGTTGGAAGAGCCTAGCAATAAAGCCAATGGTTGTTCTTTGAGTGAGTTGGTTATTGTTCACCCCTAAAGAACTACCGTCACCACTATGAGTTCTTTACACATTCGTGTTCTGTATGGTGTGGACTGATTGAGCCATCATTTCAGCTAACTACTCTTATCTTTGCACAAGCATGTCAAAGTGAACATCATCTGGATCTTTGTTATCCATATGTTTCTTTTCTATTCCCTGGAAGTGATTTTGGATCTTGCTGCCCTAATCCTTCCCCTGGCTGTTTTAGACCCTTTTTCCTTTATCTCTGGGAATATGTGACTTCTCTGTTACTACCTTGCATGAAGTAGAAGTTGCAAAATAATTATTTCCAACAAGCTAGCAAGAAAATTGGCTCTAATACTGCTGAAATATCCCTTGCAACAATAAATATTGAAGTTTGATTTTTTTCTTTTTGCAACTCTTATCAAATTTGAAGTCATAAATGATAGCTGGTACGAATGTATTCTAATCACACAAACATCAATAAAATCTCATTCAAGTAAAGCATAAATACCAATTTAACGTTGATTTTCTACAAAAACCCTAACTAAAGGATATCTAAATCAAGGATCGTTTGAAGTCCCCTGGTTGCTACACTACACAAAGATGTTGCGATCAGGGCCAAACAAGGGTGTAACAACCACGATGGGACCAACAAGGGTGATGTTGGGCCTTGGAGGTATGCGATTTGCTATTGACTGCTAGGCGTTGGGTTTTTAATTGTTATGTTGCTAATTTGGGATTGCTGAATTTGCCTAAACCACCACGGTCAGCTCTCAATGTCACATTTTGCATTTGAAAAGACTTTGTTGTTATGGGAAAGTGTGACACAACCAAAGGGGAGGTGATACCAACTTGTTAGGAGTTCAAAACAACGAAGGATATTGGCCTTGGATGGTTTGTTGCAATATGGAAGATCGAAGATGTTGATTTTCAGATATTTTTGTCTTTCATGTCCTCCCGAAACCTTAAAACACTCGTTATGGCTTCTAGCCAAATCCTAATTGTAAACAATCATGTTGAACTGATGAATTATAACCTCTGTAGATTGGAGGGTTCCATCCTTTAGCCTAGGTGCAATAGAGGGTTTCGGTCCTCAAGCAGAAGTTTGAATGAATTATGGATTCAATCATGAATAGTAAAAGTGAATAATCAATAATCAATAATCATTTGTTTTTTGCCCCTTTTGTCCTTTTATCGATTTCACTTTTTCCAAATCCATCCTAATCTTAAAAGTGAATAAAAATTACTTTTAATTAAATATTCACATTTTCACCCTCATAATAATAATAATTAATATAGTTTTTTGGCCTCTTTTATTAATAATATACTTTAAGTGTCCCTTTTTTCATGCTAGAACACAAAGTAACTTTTGAAAACTTAAATGAATTATTATTAAATTATTTAATTCGAAGAATAGGACATTACAGAAATTATAGAATATTCTTGCCCACACATTTTCCAACAAAGTGAATTCTACAACATCAATGATGTAAAATGACCAACCAACAACTACTTAAAATTGTACAAGAAATATTTAAAGAATGTTTTGCAAGAAATAATGAATTAAAATGCACAAGGAAAGAATACATTACAAGCTTTGTCATTATTGATCTATTATGTCATGAAGTATTGTAAAAATTCAGGTTCATCCTAAAATTATTTATAGATGTTTACAAATGGAACTCATAAGTCGTTCATATTCACAAGTAGCATGCATTATCTCTCCAAGCTTGGAGAACATATTCCTACCAATGTCGATATTTTTAGCATATCACATTACCTTTTTCACTTTACGAACATGCCACATACAATGAAGTTGTTTGCACTTGAAAACATTCCTAGACAAGCCAAATTACTCAAAGTCAATGAATTGACTCTAGGTTTTTAAAACAAACAAACAAGGAATACTAAACCATAAATTCAATTATTGTAGTGCTTCAATTGTAGATACATAATCATTAGACATGAATGTTGCCATCATCCAGTTAATTCGATGCTGAATGCCTCAATCATAATATTTCTTGTAGTCATTTTTGGATATCAGATTTCCCGTTGTGTGATGGAATCATCCATGCCATCGGGACAACACTCTCTTGCTTGTCAAAGACAACTAATGTGTAAAGTTTGTAGTCGTCCTCTCGCCCACATTCCTTTCAAAATCGAGACTCCATGTTCATATTGACACATTCTTGTGGGAGAAACAAATTACATATTTATTGAATTTGAATTTAAACGTCTGATCTATCTTCATCTTTAAAATCAAGTCAAAAGTCAAGATATTTACAAAACTACTATATTTTATCACGACTCTTGACAATATTTCTAAGTGTCCTATTTGAATTTTATCATGCCAGTTAACAATGTTTCTAAGTGTTTATGAAGAAACCTATACGCAATCGATCCAAAAGTGTTTGCGACTCTTCATAGTGTTCGTGCTTCTTCAGAGTCTTCATGGCCATTTGCAGTCTTTGTAGCTAATCGCATTCTTCGTGGCCCTTTGCAGTGTTTGTGACTCTTCACAGTGTTCGTGGTCCTTCATAGTCTTCAAGGTTCTTTGTATTTTTCGTGACTCTTCGGAATCTTCACAACTCTTCAAAATCTTTGTGGATGTTCATAGTGTTCATGGCATTCAAATTTAATCACGTTACTTTATGTCACCACATATAATCCAATTAGTAAATGCAACTATAGTGAAACCCGAGATGTTGTGAGACGCACTGCATGGCAAGGGCACAAAGTAACAAAAAGGGCCAAACAGTTTATGGCAGTCCCCACAACAAATCTTAACTAAATCATTAAACTCCCGGGTTGCTCTAACAAGGGGGTATATTTGATTCTGATCTTATGTGCCCTCTCTTGCTTCTGCGCTTTTTCTAGCATGTTTATGGTTGTAAAACACTTTGCCATCATAGCAGTGAGTGAGCAGGGTTTCTCTGATCTATATATTCATCTTTTGAATACTTTGTAAGGGTTGACTCTCTAGGGTTTTGACCATACTACGTTGCTAGTTGGTTTGATTCAATGGTAAGCCGCCAAGAGGGAAATGTTTTCAATAGGAATATAAGCTTCAATAATTCGAGAGAAAGTATACAAACTATGTTTCTTTGCCTTTTTCCAATTTTATGCTATACAGAGATACTCTCGATTAAGCTAATTGGTTTTTGAATTTGTTTGTAATTTGGCATTAGGTAGATTGAGCTAATGGCTATTCTAGTTGTTTTGTATGTATGATGCCCATATTGATGTTGTGGGATTCTTGCCAATTGTTTGCCTTAGACCCTTAATTGTAGTTACTTTGATTTGAATCATAGATAGATCAAGGTAGTTATTGGTTTGAACATCACAATGCATTTAACCAGGGTTATTTAAATCACTTTGTCTTTATAGGTATATGACGCCCTTCTTTTCTACGCTACCCTTTTCCTCTCCTTTATATTTCTTAATCTAATTCAATGCCTTAGTGTATTCCTCACTTTATATAATTCATGCTTTGCCTTTTGGAGTGGTTGGTTTTCCTCTATTATAGTCTTCGTCCATCAACATCGTAATAATTAAACTCATTGTTCTAACTGATGTTCTACTAAGTGGTTATTTATAAAACTGAGTACCTAAAACTAGTGCCCTGGGCTATCATTGTGGTTCTAAAATGAGAGGGTGAAAACCCCTTTAAGTTGTCATTGGTATACCTGGTCTCATATGCACATTTGGAGTGATCAATAGAAAATGGCACTAGGAAGGGCAATTTAAGGATTCTGTAAAAGATTTGTGGTTAAGGTCGTGTAAACCTGAAATAATTTGTGGTCTCATGGCTAAACACTATCACTGGGGGTGTAATCACACTAGATTTGCCCAAAAGACTCACTAGATCCAAATTTGAGCTTAGGATACTTGTGTTTGATTTCACACTTCACCGTTAGCCAAGATCAGACAAGGGAACACCAAGAATGTCCAAAACTCAACCTAGTTTGCTTATTAACTTCAAACCTTATTAGTATAGGATGATGGCTTGGTTCGCATGTTCCCCGATTAATGTACTTAGGGCTGTCCATGATTTACCAAGAAATCTATAAAACACCTTCCTTTGTTCATTTTTTATGGATCATTGACATATGAAGAGCATATACAAGCCTTCAAGTCTTCATTAAGACTCCTTAATGTCATTCATGAGGACATCGCATGTAGACTTTCTATTTACTTTGAGAGATGCCACATATAACTGGTTTCTTAATTTCCTAGAATTTTTTTTTGTTGGCTTGACAACATTCAATGACACGTTCATTGCCCTATTTGGGCAAGTTACTGACCCAGGTGTCATGTATCAACAATTTACAAGTATGAAATGGGAATCAAATGAACCCATTAAAGCTTTCAATGTTGGGTTCCAAAAATTGTATAGTTGCACCGATGTCTTGTATATGCCAGGAAACGATTTAGCGCTTGAAATGTATAAGAATTCTTTGAACCCAATGACATTTTTTTTCTTGCATAGAGCCTAGAACGTCCTAAATATTATACAGGTCTATGTCGAGGCTATATAGGTTGATAAACAATTGAACCCACAAGGATATTAGGGTTTAGCTATCCTAAATGTCGACCCAAATATCCTAGTTTTGAATCTTATTTCGAGTGCCAATCAAAATGTCCCTATTGCACATCATACACAAGTCTTTAACCAATTACCTTTGAGTCACATGGTACCAAATCCCAATAGGCCTACCCAATAGGTCGACCATGGGTACCCATCAACAAAATTTGAATCAAGCCATGATCCCATTCAACAATAACAATACCTAGGTTTTATCCCCAAATCCCACCAAGGGATAACTTGACACAATCCAATGCATGGTTCAAAAACTTAGTATTGATTCCCTGAACCTCTAAAGGAAATTTGGAAACACTAGAGGAGAGAATTCAAGCAAGAATTACATGTATCAAAGACATAATACACCTTTTAATAGATCAAATGCTAATCATGAGCCCACCCAAAATAAACTTCATGAAATTAGCATTTGGGAATTAGCTTTGCCTAATTGGTGTAGAGTGCAAAACAACACTAGACACGGCGAATTAGATTGCATTGAATTTTGTAGCGTCTTTGAAATACTCCAACAAGAAATTGAAGGTTAAAAAGTGATTCCAAATTTATCAAATGCTGCTAATACATCTTGTGCATCAAGCACAACCATGATATTGGAAACCTATGATTTTCTAAGATAGGAAGAAAATGAACCAAAAGAAAACATTGATGATATCCATGTCTTGCAACAATAATAAAGGAACATCTATGCCTTGATAAGTAAGATGCAATAGTCGTCTCTCACTACTTCTATTCCTCTCAACATTAACGCCACACCCCTAGATCCAAACACGAACAATAATCTACTCCCTCCAAAATGGAACACCCAACCATCTTCAGGTAGTACCATTGTTCCTAACAGAGTTGGTTACAATATAGTTGAAGACATGAAAAGGTTAAAGTAAATATTACAATACACGAGTTAGCCTAAATCTCTAGAGAAACAAACCTGTTGCTAAACTTTTTCAATGAAAAGCATAGTTCGAGTAAATAGAAATCAACACATGTGAATGTATTGATACACAAGAGGAAAACTAAGATCCCCCCATTCTTGCTTATTGTCTGAATCTTCGACAAGAACTTACATAATTTCTTAGTCAATTCAAGAGCTTCGACAAATGTTATCCCTATGGGATTTGCAAAAAGCTGGAATTGTCGTTAATCAAATAAAAAAACATCGTAGTTCAATTAGGCAAGTAGGAGGTTAAGGTAGTAGGATAATTATTGAGTGTCGACATGCAATTAGTCTTCGAACCTCGAGGCCAACAATTCATGTAATCGAAATCCCAGAAGCCTATGGCATGTTATTAAGTCACGATTGATCTAAGACACTCAACAGAGTCATGGCTATTGAAGTTTCTCACATGTGGCTGCGCTGGAGAGGTATACCCAATCAAATCAGAGGCGAAAGGGATCCAAAAATAAAATACGTGATCACAAAATATAATTCCAAGAATGAAAGCAAATTTTGTCTTATATGACATTGATATTTATAGTCTGGCTACAAAAGATGGTCCAAATGAAGAAGAGCTCATTGACTCATCAGGTCTTTGGACCCTGTGTTTTAATGGAGCATGTTCAAAACAAGGTTCAAGATTAGGAATTGTTTTAACTGACCCAAGTGGAAAGCAATACTTGGTGGCCTATATACTACAATTCCCATGCACAATAATCTCGCTAAATATGAGGCTTTAGTGCTAGGTCTATAATTTGTCCTCAAACTTAATACTAGAGAGATCTTTGTTTATGGTGACTCTAAATTAGTAATAAATCAGGTAAGAAGTAAATTTCAGTGCAAGACATCATACTTGAAGAAGTTTAAACACTGACCTTGGGATTTAGTTGAATTATTTGATGCCTTCAATGTCACGCCCATCCCTGGGGAACAAAACCAAACAATTGATTCTTTAACAACTTTTGCTGCAAACTTAGTTCTTCTTTGAGAATTGAACTTGTAGAAGTTTTTCATAGAACTTGTCCCATGTCCCTCACTCCTTGATAATGTTGATAATTTTCAGGTGTTTGATGATGATCAACAAATCATTCAATTTAAGATTAGTACACGGATTTTGGAACCAACATTATTGATGAAAATAAGTATATCCAATTGCTTGTGTAAGAATAAATGATGGCAACATTTTTGAGCTTAGGGAGAATTGAATCCCAAAAGGAATGGTGTCTTTCGAAAGGACATTTGTCTAAGATGCGTACATTGAAAACCAAGGACAACCAATAATTGATGGAAAATAATCCACATTAGTGAATTTAAGAGCAGATGAACACCCTCAACATGTCAACATCAAACCTAGTTACTCTGATTCTAAGAACGAAAGTTTAACAAATCTACTGCAACAATACAAAGATGTGATTGCTTGGTCTTATGTTTTGAAAACCTTTGATCCCAGAGTCATTACTCATACAGGTAGATACCAAAGATCAATTAACCCAGTTTTAGAGCCTCTCATTTATAAAGAGTTCCAAAAACTAGTTGCAGCTTGAACTATATTCCCAATCAAGCATTCAACTTGGGTTGCAAATCTAGTTCCTATGTGCAAAAAGAATGGTGAAATTAGACTGTATTGATTTTATAAATTTGAATAGAGATTTTAAAAATGATAATTATATTGTCTTTGTTGGACGAAGTGATTCGGACTGTTAGTGTCTGAGATGATGTCTTTCGTAGATGGATTTTCTAGATACAACCAAATTTTAGTGAATAAAAATTATAGAATGAAAATTGCTTTTATTGCTAAATTGAGATCTTTTGCATACAAAATAATATCTTTTGATAAATGCAAGTGCAACTTTCCAAATTGCCATGGATTTCACTTTCTAAAGATTTATTGGTAAATGCATCATCATATACATGGATGATTTGATTAATTTTTCAAATGATAGATTCCAACAAGTTGAGCATTTGCAAAGATTCTTTGACAGATGCAAAAGGTTTGAAATTCTCTTAAATCCAAAGAAGAAATTTTCAGTGTTACAAAAGACAAATTACTTGATCACATAATCATAAGAGAATGAATTTCCATTGAGCCAAACACGGTTAATTCCATTTCCTAACAACAAAAAATAATTAAAATATTTCTTTGGGAAAATTGACTTTGTGCACAAGTTTTTTTTTTCGATTTGTTGAGATTGTTAGATCACTAAATGCTATGTTGAAATAAGATGCAAAATTTCAATGGATGTCTGAAGCTAAGAAATCATTTCAAGATATCTAGGTTGCTATCACTCAAGATCTTGATCAGATCTGATTTTACAAAAGATTTATTTTTGTATTCATTCGTGTCTGATCATTCTCTTGCCACGATCCTCACAGAAGGTATATGTTCAAAAGCACCCCATATTATTAATGAGTATAAACCTCAAAGATGTAGAGCTAAAATATTACATGATATAAAAACAACACTATGCTTCGATTAACGTCGTCAAAAGTTCAAAAATTATATACTACATAGTAGAGTCTACACAATTATCCTTGATCCTGCACAAAGCTCATGCTTGGCCAAAATGAATTAGGAGAATGTAGATGTAAATGAATTACTAAATTGCAAGAGTTTGACTTGCAAGTCAAATCAACCAAAATGGTAGAGGTCAAGGTCTCATTCAACTAATCTCAAAGGTAGATCCCAGATTTGACGTCATGCAAATCAACTAGGCCTAGATTTTAGGAAGTTTTTGGTATGACCATATCATACATTATTCATTGCAAGGGAATTATCCATTCAAATTAAGTAGAGAACAAAGAAGAGCTCTTAGTTTGAGAGCAACAATTATATGGTAAAGAAAGGAGTGTTGTACAAAAGACACTGTTGACATGCATGTTGACACACAACCAATAATTGGGCATATGTTAATCCTCAACTATTTTTGAAAGGAGACTTGCACGAATAAATCCCCCTAAGGTCTCTTCTACTTGGTCTAGGCGCACTGATCTTCACTCAGTGGCTCATTGCGACCATTCCATTTTAAAGGGCCATGGCTAGTGAAATTGACTCTGGATGATGGCTTCAGCTATAGACACTCTGAGGCTTGATAGGCCCACCACTAATCTATTCAACAATGCTTAAACGATGATGGAAAAAATTTAACAATTATGATTAAACATTAGAAATAGATAACTATTAATCCTAAACTAATACATTGATATAAAAAAGAGAAAAGAGAAAGGCAAGGAGTAGGAGTAAAGGGCCCTGTTGCCATAGAGATGACACTGAAGTGTCTGACTGAACAAATCTCATAGAAACCAATTCTTAGTTGAGCCAGACTTAACACAATTTCAACTAGAGGACGGTGCAAGAATTTAGGAGATGTTGTGAGCAAAGAGGAACATGACCACCATAAAAGAAAATGTGTAGGGGATGAACATTTGACTACACAACAAACTGAATATCAAGATTTTTTTTGTTGATTAGCAATTGTAAGATTTACAATGATAGTTCAACTACAAACTTCATTTTCTCACAAGAAAAATACTACACTATATAATCATTAAAATGTCTGATCAATTAACTTTGGAGAACCATACATGTTTGGTCCACTACGCTATTGCTAAAACTAAAAGGATCCAACCCTTATTACAGCTCAAGAGCTGATCTTATATAGGCACACAGGCCTGAGGAGCTCAAATGCAAATTTGAACTCAAATTCAAATTAAAATTCACCCAATGATGGGACAGTTGCAAGAGTCATCGATGTGGTTGAGCAGGGGGTTGGAAGTCTCTGATAGATTGAAGGCATGCTCAAAATTTGTGCAACCGATTGCCATGTGGCATTTTTTATGCTCTTGATCCCATTGCACACATCATGCTAATGGTTCCCGCCTTAAGTATGAATTCAATTGAATTCGATTTGATTCTGCAAATCGAACTGAATACACAGTCTATTTTTGCCTTTTGATGGTTTTGACGGCTATACGGGTTATCAACTTTAAGCTAATACCTTACTGGTTACGCAACCAATGTGTCCTTTGTTTAGACAAGGTCTTGCCAAGGTCTTGCCACATGGCTTATCCTTGCTTTCCCTTTCCTTTGCCATCACTGTGCGATTGGATTATGTGAGTTCCACTTTGACACTTGGCAACTCGTTGAGGTCCGCAGGGTTTAGCTTTGTTATTTGTTTTTTGCCGCTCTACGACCATGTGGCCTTCTTTCGCTCTCTTGGGCTCTTGACGGTTTTGACGGCCAGATAGGTCATCAATTTTATGCTCATGTTTTGTTGGTTACATTGCCAGTGTGTCCTTTGCTCGGATGGGGTCCTGCCACATGGCCTATCCTTACATTCCATTGCTTTGTCCTAGCTTCAAAGTGGTATGTTGACTATTCTCCCCACGATGAAGCAAGATTTTGCCATGTGGCATCATCTCACTTGCTCGCTACTCTACCATATTGTTTTGTTTGCATAGACCATCGCGGCCCTGCGAAGCAGTGGAATTTCATCACGTGGCCACATCTTGCCCATCCATTTACCTAGGGTTTTGACACACTGTTGGGGCTGCACAAATTGACATGGTGTTGCAGAGTAGCGAATTTTCACCGCACGACCGCATCTCGTCCATCCTTTTGCCTGAGGCTTGGACACATTATTGCATATGCACGAAAATCTCAGAGGTAATGAAGCAACGAGATTTCGTCATGTGGCATCATCTCACTCACCCACTCGCTCAAAACATTGCTAATGTCATTGCCTTGTCGAGAAAACTTGAAAAAAATTGACTAAGTCTTAAAAAAAATTTGGAACGGATTCGGGATTCCCTGGTGATCGACATGTGGCATCAGGAGCTTCCTTTGTAGAATTGGCTAAGTTTTTTGAAGCAATGAAAAAGTGTCGCGTGTCCTTGGGCAACTTTGTGAAATTGATTAAGTCTCGTTGAGCAAGAATGTGATATGTGGCGCTCGGCAAAAGCACAAAATCGACTAAGTCCCAAAAGACTTCTTGGACAGATCTGGGCTGCTAGGAGCTGCAAAAAGGTGCCACATGGTTGCAGGCAACTTTTGTGAAATTGGCTAAGTGTCGAAAATCTTTTTTGGATGGGTTTGGGCCACTGGGAGTTGCGGAAAGGTGCCACGTGGTTGCGGGCATTTTTTTTTAAATCGACGAAGTGCCGAAAATCTTCTTTGGACAAGTTGGAGTTGCTAGGAGCTGTGAAAAGTACCCAGGTGGTGTTAGGATGCATTCAAACCCCTGCGGGCATCATATGAAAAGGCATAGTCAACGAATTGATTGAAAAAATGATTAAATATTTGAAAATAAATGGTTAAGACAAAAGCCGAAAAACGATTAAGTATAAAGTGAAGTGATACACCGACTTAGCCATTTCACTCGATCCAAAATCAATTTCGTCTATTTTTATGAAAAACATTTAAGTCAAAAAGTAAAACCTTATAATCATTTAGTTATTTTGAATTGAAATAAAAGAAAAAATGGATTGAATTACTCAGGGACAACAACAAAAAACTTTGAAACAATTAAATAATTTGCACCATATTAAGACAAAATAGTCTAAAAAGAAGTTGTAATATGTGTTTCAAAACACAAGCAAACAAGCATACCAAGAATATTTAATGTCGATGTTGGAATTTGGTTCAAGTTTGTAATTTGTCCATAAGACAAAGTTATGCCCATTTGTGTCATTTGTTTGTCATGTTAGTCTTGTGCGTGAGTGTCAAATTGATGTTTTGTTCTATTCTGTAGGAATTCAATGTAGTAGTATTGGATTTGTTTAGCAACTTCCTAGTTTTTTATGAAAGGTGTTGGAATAATTGCCTACAATTCTCTATATAAAGTGATCATACCCCTCTTCTTTGTGTATGCAAATAAAAATGATTATGCAGTTTGTTCTACTGCACCGTTGGATAGAATTGATACATTATTCCGTTCATTATTTAAGCTATTTAATCGTTGCTTTGTAGGAATTGAAATTATAGGAAGAGAGGCTATTAGAGATAATACTAAAAATACCATGCCACATTGAGCAAAAAACTTATAGATATGAATAACAGGGTAACAAATTCAGCTAGTGATGTTCCTTATTGATGTCTTACTTCTTATTTATAGACATAATTAAGTTAATACAACCCAATAAACTCTGATAAGACCCACTAAATATACATAAAATATTTAGAAACTATTAGAAGACTAGTTAAAGGCTATGCATCATAAGGTTTCCATGCCATAACTAGAGAACATATAACAACGGGTGGATGACTAAGTGTATAACTTGTTCTTTGTTAATTGATATAGTTAAAGTGCTTAGGGTTCTATTTGTGGATGTGACACCTTTGTTTGTTTGGTTCATGGCTCTATTAGTTCATCAGTAGGGATTTCATAGTTGCTTTCTTAGATCATGACTTTTTGTAATGTTCTGCTTTCTCCATCATGTGCAGGGTAGAATGAAGTGATTACATGTGTCCCACAAGGTAGGAAAGTGTTGTGATATCACTTTATGGGATCGATTGGTAGCTACATACAATTTTTATATATCATCGTATATGAACCTTAGGTTGAAACATAAAAGAGTATCAGTAATAGAAGATAGTGAAATTTTGAAAAAAAATCTGAGATTAATTCAAACCTTAGAAAGTTGAAACATAAAATCTAAACTCAGAGATCATAAATTCAAATAATGTTGGATACACACATTGAATTTTAAAACTTTTAAAAATAAAACACATTTTTAATTGTTGAATTGATTTTTGTTTTTAAATTAAAAAAAAAATCAACATCCATTAAGACTAAGGTCCAATAGAAGGAAATGAGAGTTTGGGGAAATCCAAGCATCCAACATCTGAAACAAGTTTTCATTATCTTTATGTGTTTGCAAATGCACTTACAAGTGGATCGTTTGACAATCCCCAAAGTATGATTGAGGAGAAACAGATGTAATATAGAGCATAAAGGAACAAAATTTAAGTTCAAGAGAGGTATTTAGAGTGTAAAAAATTTATTGTCTATTTTGGAATATATTAACCCATTTTTCACTATTTTTTCATATTTATGTAAATTTACATTCGATGTGTGATGCTCAATATAAGTTTTTTTATTTTTTATTTTATCGTTATATTTATTATGAATTATATTTTAGAGATTATTGTTGTAAATATAGAATAAATGAATATTTATCAAAGAACGATGAAAAAAAAAATGTTTGAGTCATGAATGTCCTATATTTTGAAAATTTTGTAATATTTTTTTTGAATGTTGGATGAGTCAAAATTAGCGTTGGTTTTTGATTTTGGACGGAACAATTATCAAATCATATATGTAGATACAAGGTACTCATAAAATCAGATCTTTTAAAAAATAAGTTCAACAAAAAAATGGCAAAGATGAGACCAAACAAGATGCTCTGTGTTTGATGTAGATTGACATGTAAATATTATATCATATTGTCATTTTTGTTAATTTTTAAAAATTTTCTAATCATCAAACGTTTTGGATATGAACAAACACTAGTGTAAATCATAACTCATCTTTTTTCAACGATTAAAATCATAGATCTCAGAATCATAACTAATTTGTGTTCAATGACTTTTAGATATTAGATATAAGTATGATGTTCAAACTATGATTTTTTAGGGATTCATTTTCTAGATATATAATAATTCAGTTTGAAATATTTGTATGTGCATTATTTTAAAAACTTTATTTTTTGAAAGCATGAACAACTCTTGATTCCAAGTTTAAGTTGATGGATTATGAACATATACAATCACATCTGATTTTTCGTAAAGGTCGTATGCATTTTTTCCTTTCGTTTGTTTTTTTTTTTTTCACATTTGATATTGTGAGTTCTCTAATTCATTTTTTTCTACATGTATAATAAGTAAAAACAAGTAATAAATATTGTTCATCAATTTAATTTTATATATCCAATAAATTATACTATATATTATAAGAATTTTGTTTGAATTTAAAAATAATAATTAATTTTTTTATTAATTATATTGATATTGTAAAGTATGATGAAAGGACTCATTTTTTATACAAAGATTCATATAAAATTTTAATTGATTGTTATTTTTTTGGTTATAGAAACTTTGTTTTTAAAGTTAAATTTAAATTTGATATCACATAGCGTTATTTTTTAAATCTTACTATTATTTTTTGAACATACTTTAATACTTGTGTTTTTTTAAATTTCTTCAAATTAAATATTGTATTTTTTTACTAAGTGAACCGTTGTAAATAATCACATTTAATTTATATATGTTTTTTAAAATTTTAAAAAAATTATCCAAATTGATTGTAGTGAAAGGTGATAAGAAGTCTTTAGTACACATGCTCAAGCATAGACTCTTATATCGACATCTTGTTGTAGTTATATCGATGACAATTTTAACTTTTTTAATAATTGGTGATTGATACATTGCATGTGAAGTTAATGGATTTTTACTTTACCATCACCTATATGATAAAGTAAACAATGCAAATTGATATTTTTGCAATTATTGTTTATATTCAGATATCATGTCTGTTCAAATAATTGTAATATAATCTTTATTTTTTTAAAAAAAATCTGGATTACAGATGTCTAATAACAATGTACTAGAAGATATTATAAATGTAATCATTTTCATCAAAAATAGTTTCTTTATACAAATATTAATTTTTAAAATTTGATTGATTAATAATATTGTGAAATATGTTGAAAATTATAATTATTAAAAAAAAAAAGTACAATTGCTTAAAATAGACCTTCCATGATAAGCTTTTTGATTCTTATATAATGATGATCAAAGGTGGTGTTGGAAGCATATTTATAGTTTTCTTTTTGATTCTATTTTGTTGTAGGTGCTGATATGTTGTATAATAATTATAATTTTTTTTGTGAGTAATTAGAGTTTAACTGTTGATTAGTTTTAACTGATTTTGAAATTTTTTTAATTTGTAAATTTTTTTTCTTATTTTTAATTTTAATATAGAAACATCACTATAGGATTGACTTATAAATGACATACAATATTATGATTTATGAGGTTTAGTAAAACTTGTTTTAATTGCTCTACAAAAAATTATCAATACATTATTTGAAGCTTGTCTTGTACTTTAATGAAATTAAGAATATTCTTCTCTGTGTATAGATTTTATGACGATTTAAAAAAATAACGAGATGTAAAAAAGAAAGATTTATGTAAGTAGAGACATTCTCTATAATGTACATAGACTGTTGACATAGATAAATATGAGATTGTTTTTTCTTATCTTTGATTTATCTGTTCATCTTGAAGATCAACAATTTTTTTTTTTCTAGTATTCCCTCTAGATTGATTGAGAAAATTTTATTTTTGAGACTTTAAAAGAAATTTTATGAGAGACTTTTAGTTAAGATATGAGTTTTCCTTCTATTTATATGTTGAACAATATTAGATTAAGATTTATGGTTTGACATCGCATATTTTATCCGATTTAACTTATATTTTGTGAGTAACAAAAATATTATTAGTAAAATGTTTCTGTAACTATACCCTACCATTAAGTCTGTATGCATAAAGAAGACTTTCAATAATAACATGGTCGTTTGTGTTTGTCATTGAATACAAGACTTGAGTATTTAAACTTGCATATTAATACAGATAAAACATATTTAAACCAAAAACACAAAAAAATTTCAACAGTTTATAGTATCATATTTTAGTTTGTTGTAAGCTTTATCTCTGACATTAATTAACAAGTTAGGTAAAACTCATAACAAACATGACCATCATTTAATTGAGATAAAGTAGATATCCAACAAACATGTAAAAAATTAGATTGTCGACAATCACATATGATATGATTAAATAATGAACAAACTTTATATTTTTAAGAAACAAAAGTTTAATAAATATACAAATTAATTAACTTTTAATATAATCAATTTAAATCTTAGAAAACACAAGGATCAAATTAGTCTGATAATTTTTTAAAACTTATATTCAAGAGTTATTTTAAAAGACTTCACTCAGGGTTTTAAAAAAAAATTAAAAGTACTTTTATACAAGATTTTTTTCGATTAATTAGTCCCGTTAGAATTCAACTATGTAGACTTGTATTCAAGAGTTATTTTAAAAGACTTCATTTAGGATTTTATAAAAGAATTATGAGCACTTTTATACATTTTTTCTTTTAGATTAGTTGGTCCGTTTAGACTCCAACTACAAAGACTTAGAAGTATTACAAGGTTTAATTATAAGCGATGTATAATTAACAAGAATATATAATAGACTATCTTCAGTGACATTTATCATATGAACTTGATTATAATTTTTATCAATATTAAAAATCTTGTTGTTTGGGCTCTGATTATCAAGATTATAATATTTTTCAATTTTAATTTTATTGAGGATATGAAATCCTAGATTGCTATAAATAATAAGAGATAATTGTCTTTTTTTAAAATTAATTTATTGGGAGTGCAAGTGTCTTGATATCCTTAAACTTGTAGCAAAATAATGTCTTTTCAATAACGTCAAAAAAACGGGTTAGATGTTCATAGATAGGGATTTGACAACTTCAAGACAACAAATAAATTATGAACTTACACAATAGATTAGAATTTTAGATCTTGATAGAATTTTGGCTTTGGTTTTGATACGATTTTAGTAGATTTTTTCAAGATCTCAGTATGACAACTAAACTTTTGATAGAACTATGATGAAAACTAATAATCGAATGATTACATTTTTTTATATTATTTAAAAATAAAATTGAAGCTGACAGAGGTGAATGATCGAATGATTACGGCTATTAAAATGTCCACCACATTTTTTTTGATCTTCTATTTTTAAATAATATGAGAAATAACCATTCATTTATTAGCGTCCGTCGTTCTATCAAAAGTTTAGTTGTCATACTAAGGTCTTAAAAAAATCTATTAAAATGATTAGAACCACAAAATCAAAATTTTATCAATTTATAAAATTTTATTCTATTTTATAAATTAATAACTTGTCAATTACTTTGAAGTTGTTTTATCTTTTTTTGTGAACACTTAAATCGTTATTCTGATATTTTTGAAAATACGTTGTTCTGTTTTAAGGATATCCAGACGTAGTGAACAATGATAGATTTTTCTTATGTTGTTTATAGCAATATAAAAGTTTAGATCTTCAATAAAATTGAAACTGAAATATATTATAGTCTTGATCAATGGAGTTCAAACGAGGTCTTCAAGTCTATTAGATACTCTTGTTAATTATACATCTCTTATAGTTAAACCTTTTAAATATTTATAAGTCTTTGTAGTTGGAGTATAAAGAAAAAACTAGATATTAATTTTTTTATATAAAATTACTTATAAGTCTTGTAAAATTTTGAGTGAAATCTTTTGAAACAGTTCTTAAATACAAGTTTAAAAAGAATTATCAGACTAATTAAATACAAGTTTAAAAAGAATTATCAGACTAATTTGATCCCTGTCCTTCTTAAAATTGATTGATTATATTAAAAATTATATTGATGTTCAATTTGTTTATTTTGAATTGATTCATGTGTTTATTATTTGTTTCTTCAAAATATAAAAGTTGTTCATTATTTAGTCGTATGTGATCGTTAACAGTTTATTTTTTATATACTTATCAATGATCAGCTTTCAAGTTTATCTCAGTTAAATGATGGTTATGTTTGCTATGAGTTTTAGCTTAACTTATCATTTAGTTTCAAAGATAAAAACTATAAAGAACTAATATTCAGTAATATGCACTGTTAGAAATTATTTTTTTAATTTTTAATTTAGATATGTTTTATCTATTTCAGTATATAAATTTAAATATTCAAATTTTATATTCAATGACAAAAATTACTCATCTTGCTATCATTAAAAGTTCTTTTTATGCATATATTTAGTGGTTCAAGTATGCTATGCCAAAAGATAAATATCAATTTAATACTATTCAATGTATAGATAGAAATAACATTCATATCTTATTCAAAAGTCTATTTTGTAAAGTCTTTTTTAAACATAGATAGTCTTATAAGATTTTTTTTTAAAAATCAATTTAATCGAAGTATTAATTTTTTTTTAAAAAAAAAAAAATCTTGACAATAAACAAATAAACGAACATTTTTTTTCTTATTTATGTTTAGAGTCTATGTAGATTATAAAGAATGTGTTTAATTATATAAATTTTTTTGTTATAACTAATTAATTTTTTAAATGATTGGGAAATCTATGAGCAAAAAAGAATATTTTTAAGTTCATTAAAGATCAAGGAAAATTTCAAGTAATATATTGATAATTTTTTATATAGCGATTAAAACAAGTCACTAAAAACTAAATCTCATGAGTCATAATGCAATGTGTCATGTACATGTTAAACCTATAGTGATGTTTTTATATTAAATTTAAAATCAAGAAATGAGTTTTACAAATTAACAAAATCTCAAAATTATAGTTAAAATTAATCAACAATTAAATCTTAATTAATCACCAAAAAATATAATTATTGTAAAACATATTAATGACTAAAATAAAATATAATAAAAAACAAGTAACATGTATGTTTTCAACATCTCATTTAGTCATCATTATATAAGAATAAAAAGTTGCTCATGAGAGATTTGTTTTAGATAATTACATTCTTTTTTTTCCATTAACAATAACTTTAAATATATTTCACATTATTATTAATAAGTTAGTTTTAAAATTTAATATATATCCAAAAAAAATTATTTTTGAAAGAGACGACTACATTCATAACATTTTTTAGTACATTGTTATTAAATATCTATAATTCAGATTTGAAAAAAAATATATTATAATATCAATTATTTAAATAGACATGACATCTGAATATAAAAAATAATTGTAATAACATCAATTTGTATTGCTTACTTTATCATTCGAGGATAAAAATATGAAAATAAAAGTAAAAAAATGCTATATGATATCAAATTTGAATTTAGTTTTAAAAATAAAGTTTTTGTAACAAATAAAATAAAAATTAATTAAAATTTTGAATGAAATTTTAGAATAGAAAATGAGTTTTTTCTGTATTTCATAATATCAAATATAATTTGTGAAATTTTACAGTACAAGTTTTTGAGCTTGGACATAATTTTAATTATATGCGACATAATTTATTGGATCTATAAAATTTAATTAATAGAACAAATTTATTACTGTTTTTTACTTATTATATATATATATATAAAATTGAATTGGTGAACTTCAAAATAAGATATAAAAAAGAGAAGTCAAATAAAAAGAAAAAATATTTATTACTTTCACGAGAAATTGGATGCGATTATATATGTTTAAAATCTATTAAATTGGACTTAGAATCTAGAGTTGTTCATGCTTTCTAATCATAAGGTGTTTCAGATAATGTACATACAAATATTTCAAATCGATTTGTTATATATGTAGAAAATGAATTCTAAAATGGTCATAATTTGAATATTATATTTGTATTCGATACTTGAAAGTCATTAAACACACGTTTAATTTTGATTTTGAGATCTATGAATTCAATAGCTAATAAAAAATAATTTATAACTTACAATGGAGTTTATTCGTATCTAAAATATTTAATGATAAATTTAAAAAAAAAATTAGCAAAACTGGAATACGATCTAGTCTTTCCATTTCAATCTACATCAAAGATAAAACTTCTTGCATGGTTTTATTTTTGTCATTTCTTTGTTGAACTTCCCTAAAAATAACAAGTTGTGCTTTGGTATATAATTTGATGATTGTTTCGTTCAAATCAAGAGTCAACACTAAATTTTAACTCATCCAACATTCATAGGTGATAATTATATAATTTAAAAAAGATATTACAAAATTTATAAAAGTGAAGATATTTTTGGGTTGAGATAACTACTATTCTCATTGCTATTACAGAAATATTCATTTATTCTATTTTTGTCATGTAAAATATAATTCATAATGAATATGGTGATAAAATGATAAATATAATGACATATTAAAGATTTATATTGAGTATCACACATCAAATGTAAATTTATTTAAATATGAAGTGAAAATTGATTAATATATATATTTTAGAATGGATAAGAAATTGCTTAAACTATGAATACGTTCTTTTAAAATTTGAATTTTATTCCACTCTGTTCAACATTACAACCTCAACTTCTCTATCCTATTTGGAGATTGTTAAATGAATCACTTGCAAATACATTTTCAAGCACATACAAATAATGAAAACTTGTTTCCTTGGACGTTTGGACTTCCCCAAATTATCATTTTCTTCTCTTGGACCTTGGTCTAATAATTTTTTTTTGTTTTAATTTTTATCAATTTTAAAATAAAAATAAAAATCAGTCTAGATACAAATGAATTTTGTTTATAAAAATTTTAGAATTCAAGTTGTGTAACAAATATTATTTTAATTTTTGTCCTCTGAACTTATATTTTATGTTTCAACTTACTTTTTAAGGTTTACATTTTTTTTTTTTCAAAACTTATATATATATATATATATATATATATATATATATATATATATATATATATATATATATATATATATATATATATATATATATATATATAAAATAATGTACAAAAATTGTATGCAGCTACCAATCGAGTTTATAAAAGTGATACCACAATATTTTTTTAGTTTGTGAGACATATACAATCACTCAATTTTAGTCTATTTATAATAGATAACGTTAGAAATTAGAAATAACAGTTATTTATGAAAGAAATTATGAAATCATTTACAAATAGCTTAATGAAATCATGAACCAAACAAATCAATGTGTCACATCAATGAATAGAATCCTATACACTTTAATTATATCAATTAGCAAAGAATAAGTTTATGGCATAAAAAACTTATGATGCATAGCCTTTGAATAGTCTTCTAATAGTTTCTATATATCCTGTGTATATTTAATAGGTCTCATCAAAGTTTATTGAGTTGTATTAACTTAACTGTGTCTATAAATAAGGAGTAAAGTATTAATAAGAAACATCATCCATTGAATTTTTTACCCTATTATTTGTATCTGGATGTTTTTCACTCAATATGACATGTTATTTTTATTGTTATCTCAAAATGTCTCTCTTCTTATAATTATAATTCCTATAAAACAATAATTAAGTAGCCTAATTAAGATATTAATAATGAAGGGAAGAATATGTCAATCCCATACAATGGTGCAATAGAACAAAGTGTATAATTCTCTCTATTTGCATATACAAAATAAAGAGATATGACCATGCTCTATAGAGAATTGTAAGCAATCATTCTAACATCTCTTAGAGAAAACTAGAAAGTTGCTAAACAAATTCAATACTTCTACATTGAGTTCTTGCAGAGTAGAACAAAACCCCAGTTTGATTTTTTCATGCATAAGACTGATAACATGACAACAAATGACACAAATGGCATAACTTTGTCTTATGAAAAAGGTATAAACTACAGTAATGTGTTGAACAAAGTTCCAGCATTGGCATCAAACCAATCCATCCCTAGGATTAAAAGAGTTTCAACAATGGTAATGGAAGCTAAAAAAATGGTAAATTTAACAGCGGTCCCAACAACCATAGGAGGATGAAAATATCACCAATACATCTCTCAGAGTGGGGCTATAAATCAATCATTCTTTTCTTAAGGTATGGCCTCACTTCGAGATGCAAAACAACATTCTTTAATAAAGGCCATGGCAACCTCAAATTTTCCAAACACAATATTCCCAAAATTGAGGCTCAAAGGTTTGATTGTTCACATGTAACATTATGGATCAATTTTATGATAACGCTTCCAACTCCACATTTTTATGGACCAAGTTGTATTTATACTCCAAACAAGGTTGAAAAAATTACAAAATTTCACATTCCCGCTAGCCAAAAAGGCAAGGGACTAAACTAATATGAGAGTTGTTTCATATACATGCAGTTAAACCATGACAACGCAAGTACAACTTGGAAAGTTGAAAACAACTATAAATTTACAATATTCTGATTGAAGAATAAAGAATTTGGAAACAATATTGAAAGTACCACTAAAACCTTAATAATAACTGTTGTTGCATATTAGAAAAATCAATATCACCACTAAATCCTAAGCAACTTTACATATATGAAAATACTAAAGTTCTTTTCTTTGCCACAATGTTTATATATCAGATGAGATTGAAATGGAAAGTATTCTTTTACACACTACATAGATATTTGGGACACATCCTGGTAAATCCTACTTTGGGACAACCAATACAAACTTGGAGATTTTATTTTGAATCTAAACACCCAACAAAACAATCGCCTAAACAAGATAAACACTTGAATTTGATTAACCAATTTTTAAGTGATGGGATGTTACAAATTCTTTTTTCTCCAAATTTGTTCTTATTATATGTATATTATTATTTATTATTTTGTTTATGATTCATTACTCCTTTCTAGGACAATTCAACTTGGAGGAGTCCAATGAGAAGAGGATGATGAAATTTGATGTCAACAACTCCAAGATAAAATTTTGCAGTAAGAATTCCCACAATTTGATGGATACTATAGGCCAATTTGCTCTAAAAGACATTAAAAGTCATCATCCCTTTCATTTCTGGATGCATAGAGGAGGTTTAAATGGACCAAGGAGGGATACAATTATGGCTTGGATCAACTCCTTGGTTAGTTATTACATGCAAAATCTATGTTGGAGTAGCTTGGGAACAATAATTAGGAACAACCTGTGTTTCCCCATGTGTGCTAGCAACTCCTAAATTGTCAGCGAAAGTTATCTATCCTTTGGGAGGGGAGATAAAGGGCACCTGGTTCTTGCATAATCTTTGGCGTATTGTTTCTTTGAACGGTCTTTAAACAAATTTTCAATTGTAACAATACACTTTTATTGAAATATATTACATATTACCAACAATTTATTATTTTTGACATTATGTTACTATTCAAGGCGTCGTCTCAACTTGGACCTTGGTTTCGATGGATTGCAAACATAAAATAACATGTTTTGTCATTTACATGGTCAAAATTTGTTCATGAGTGGGTCTCCAATTACAAAAATAGAGAAGTGATAGTTTAGGAAAATATCATAAATACGATAAATAAGATAGGTAACCGAGTATAATTACTAACATTTCAAGTTGTCCACGTGAAACCTTGACTTGAATCACTATGAGGTGAAGGAACTTTACATCACTAGTTTGCATGATAGAGTTCAACATGAAGACATACATGGTTCTTAAGCCAAAATTGTCAAAGAAGTTATTTGGATGGAACGGATTTGGAGAAGAATACATTTAGTTGCCAAGCTTTTCATATAGTAGGAAGCGTGGAGTACCCACTAACAATATCAATCAACAATAAATTATACGCCTCGCTCCACGACAACAAGTAGATACTATAAATAAGTATTTGCACCATCATTTTGATAGAAAATATTTTAGAAAATATGTGTTACGAAGGATAGAAATAAAGTCCTTGGAAACTTAGATGAGGAAGAGATGAATAAACCATTAATCAAGAACATTACAAGGAAAAGGTGAATCCACTAATATCTCCCTAAAAGCCTCAAACATTAACTGTTGGGTCATTTTTGATCCACAATTATGTTTATTTTATTTATTTACTTGTTATGTTAGTTTTATGTTTCTAAATAAAGAGTTGGTTCACGGGTTAATTTGAATCCCGTAATCACTCATGAAAGTTTTATAAGCTTTCATATTTCTTGTTAATATTATTCAACACAATAATAATTTATGTTGTGTAAAGTGTTGTGTTCGTGATGTAATTTCTAATTTCCTCTCCGATTCATGGAGTCATTAGTGGTATCAGAACTTGTAAATTTGAAGAGGAGTGATGAAATTATGAGAACTTGGTTTATTCAAATAATAGAGGATTAAAGACATGGAAAGATTTTTGGGAGTATGTTTTGGCCAATCGTATGATTTTGAAGCTATTTTATAAGTCCAAACAATTCATAATATTCATATTGTATGATCCGTTGCCTTAAAATTAGTCATACTTAATTTCAATGCTATTTAAATCCTTGTATAAATCTATTGAATGCTCCTAACACTTGAATCTCTAAGAGACCGAATCAAATCATTTGCACACATTTTTCAAGTTGATAACATTTGTTTGAGCATGGTATGACTTTTTCAAACCTAAAAATAATTTTCATGGCATTTTGATAAACCGTTGAGTGTTTTGATGAATTTATGGACTATTTTATTGCTTGCAAACTCATCTAAAGACTGAAAGCTTTTAAAACCCTTGTTGTTTCGAGTTGTATGCTCTAAAAATCTCCTAGTATGGCATTTTCAACAAGAATGACATCCCAACTATTCAAAACTTGATTTGTAAAATTTATTTTTCCATTTGGTAAGTTAAACTTGAAGAAATATTTTTTTGTATGATATTTTTTCTCTTGGAAGGTTGTACGGATTTGTTGAGAACTTCTAAAGCATTCTGGTGAAGAATGGCATTCCCTTGGTGAAAAGTATGATCTAAACATTTATTATTGCTTCTGGTAAGCTAAAACTTGCCCAAAAATCTCAGTTGTATGGCCTTATATGACCTTTTCCATGCCCTGTATGTTTATTTGATTTCTCGAGCAGAATTACAAGACCTGGTGTGGCCCTTGAGCTTGGATATGGTGTAATAGAGTCACTGATTTTTTTTTTGTTCAAATATAAAGTTTTTATAATAGTTTGGCAAAATATTAGGGTTTGATGAGCCCCACCCTGATTTAAAGCAAGAGCAAGATTTATTTTTACTTTGTAGTAATTTCATGGGTGAATTTCTTTTCATGGATGAATTTCTAAGGGAGAATTTTTTACATGCAGACATTGATTTATTTTTCATTTTAAAAACTCAGAAATACATTTTGTAAGGAAAATATTCTTTTCATGTCTCATAATTGCTTGTAGAGCAATTGGTGAGTACTATTTTGTAAGTTATTTGATAAAGGCAAGAGGTCAAGAGTTTAAACCTTCAAAGTAGTTTTTTGCTCAAATTTTCTTTTGGTCATAAACTTTGTTATATTCGTCACTGAATAGTTTGCCTTACAACACTTATTTTGATAAACAAGTATTTTGTTCGAAGGTGGTCATGTGACCAGTCAATTTATAGGTTTTTGGATGTTCCAAACACATCAGAATGATCAATTATATGATTTCAAACTTCTTTGTATGGTTCTTACAATAAAGGTATTGAAAATGATGTATAAAGGTGCATTTTTGATGGAAACTGACACCTTTAAAATACGAAGTTTCAAAATTTCATCCCATGCTTGTGATATTGGCAAACATATTGTCTTTTACAAGTCCATCAAGATCCCTTTGATTTCCAAAATATAAGTGTCACATTGGAGTTTGGAGGATTTGTTGGACGCTGGAGGACTATTCCCCTTTTCCAATTAGCTATTCTTTTGGAGTTTGGGTTCAATGTTTGAATGGAATTTTTTAGTAGCAGTAGTATGCTTATTTTAGTTTCAATTTTGGCTTTCTATTCTTGATATTCATGGCATGGAGCAAACATGATTGTTTGATTTTGTTTCTCTTGTTGCACATCTTTTCACTTCTTGTTTGATAGGGGAGAAAATATAGCATTAGTTAACCTTCAATCAGTCGTTAGTCACAATATAAGTTGATAGGGGTTGATAGCACCAACAGTGTTCAACAAAGGTCGTTAACATTTGTTGGTCATCAGGAAGATGTGCCGTGCACAATATAGGTTGGTCACTTTGAGAGCTTCTATTATGTAGTTGAAAAAGCGTTGATTATGTTTTAATACAATAAGGTATGATAATCACAGGAGATGAACACACCTTGATCGTGTTCATCAATATTTTATGCCACAACTCGTAGGGTGGGCTTCTTTATAGAGTGGCATCAATTTCAATTAGTACCTGGAAGTACAATGCACTAGTTGCAATTATTTTGAGTTTCTTTAATGACTTCAGTCATTGCCTCAATTATTTCATCTTCCATACCCCTTTCGATCAAAGGGGAGTGTGTTGGGTCATTTATCATCCACAATTATGTTTATTTTATTTATTTACTTGTTATATTAGTTTTATGTTTCTAGATAAAGAGTTGGTTCACATGTTAGTTGGATCTTGTAACCACTTGTAAAGATTTATAAGCTTTCACCTTTCTTGTAAATATTATCTGACATAATAATAATTTATATTGTGTAAAATGTTATGTTCATGATGCCATTTTCAATTTCCTTTCCCATTTTTGAAACCATCAGAAATGATACATCACAAAGATTACAGTGATCTTGTTGGTAGATTCTGAGAGCACAGATTATTACATTGGAAAAAAGTTGGCATTGGATCTCAACTATTTTCAGCTTCCCATTTGAAATTTAAGTCATAATTGTCAATGAGAAAGTAATATCTAGGGAAGGAAGATGCCATAACATGGAGTTTTATATGTATGACTTTAGGATATACAAATGTGCTTTTGTGTGGGCAATGGATAAAATAGTTGGGCACTGTTTGCATGAAAAGTCATGACATAATCATTGGATTCAAAGACAATGCGAGGACTTTCCATCTTCTAGGTCACATAAGCCCTCCAAGTCAAGAAATAAGTTTGCATCTAATGAAGCTATCGAAGAGAGAAGACCCAAGGAGTGGTAGCAAAATTATACCCATTATTTCATGAATTATAGGTGATTGTTTAAAGGCACACACAAGTATTTCATGGACCAAAGGAGTTGCCTCTAGTTGTAGACAATGACCACACAATTGAAATTTTTCTAGGTAGCAAGCCTCCAAATAATAAGTCATATTGATACCCATGCAATTTGAAGATTTGCATTAAAAATACATGAGAGATATGTCAGATGTTTGCATCATTAATCCCAATATATTGTCTTTATACCTCTTCAATTGTCATTGTTAAAAGAAGGATGAATCTTAAAGGATGTGCCTAGACTCCAGAGCATTGAATAAGCTTACAGGCAAGGATAAGTTTTCGATTACGATAATTGATGAGATATTGGATGAGTTCCATGGTGGAATTTTTGACAAAGTTGGATCTTCATTCTTAGTATCATTTAAAACCCATGAGAGAACGCATGAATTCTTGGTGATGCCATTTGACCTTAATGCTCCTACATTACACTAACTCATGAATTATGTGATTAGACATTTGCTTAGGAAATTTCATTTGGTTTTCTTTGATGACATTCTACAATACCCTCTAGGTGAGACAATGATCCCTTATCGACCTTAAATTATTCATTACTGTTAGAAAGGAACCCTTGTCATTGTGTCAAAAGATTGACCTTTTATTGCTTGATACAAATGCCAGATAAGTACTCACATGAGGCAATTAGTCCATGTCAAATTGATAATTAGTCCAACACGAATCCCGAGGGGGGATGCTGATTATTAGTCCAACAATCCCCCCCTCAGCATTACCCAAGGGGATTCGACCCCATGACCACGACTCTGATACCAATTGCTAAGCACATGGTTACACTGAGAGGGGAGGTGAATTAATATAACATAATATTTTAATCTTTTCAACTTTAATCAACCATAACAACCATAAACATTCAAGATCTAGAAATTAATAACACAAGAGAACATAGGATTTACGTGGAAACCCTTTTGGGAGAAAACCACACAAAAAATATATAACTCTTTTACAATGTTTTCAGGCACCATCCTAATAGAGACATCAATCCCCAAACCAAGCACCAACTCAGTCAAATTGTGAGCACCCATCTATTGGAGACATCGATCCCCTTCGCCAAACACCAACTCGACCAATTCGTGAGCACCGACCCACATGAGCACCAACCCCTAGACTATGAGCCACCGACCCCAAGCCAAATCAATTCCACCGTCTGCGATTACTTCTTCAATCGAATGATGGCTTTTGCTTCTCTTACACTTTCTCTCTCAGTAATTTTCTTATATACTTTTTGATCTCCTCTCTTTCACAATTCTCAAATAATATTCTTCATTAAAATAAATCTACCTTTCACACTTCTTTTCTTAAGAGATATTCTATTTCATTTTCTGCTCTTCCTCTCTTCCTTCTCTCATTTATATGATCTTCATTCAAATCAAATGCTTGTTATACTTCCACATCTCTTCTCCCTTATATAGCCTTTAAAGGATGTGTCCCATCCAAGAGGTACCTCTTCACAAAGAGATGTGACCGTTGACCTTTTTGTGGACAATTTCGTTCACTTGTGACAACAATTTTGTTCACTTTTGGCAACAATTCTGTTTGACATTTTCGTTCATATTTGTTACAATTCCTTTGACATCAATGACAATTATTCCAACAATCTCCCCCTTTGTCATTTGATGGCAATCACCATGAATTAGTATATGAACTCCCCCTATCTTCAATTCTTTCCCTTTGACATCAATGGGAAAGGGTTGTACACCCTGCTCCCCCTGAGTTGATGCTTCCTCTCATAGTCACTAGATGAAAAAAAATTATCTTCCTCTGTTGTCTTCATTGCAATCTTGAATTTATTTTATACCACTTATTTTAATATCTTATTTTATTGTTCCTCTTCGTAGCATCTTTCCACTGTGCACATCATATCTCTCTTCCTTCAACATGGTCTTCACTGTCGTTTCTTCTTTTGCTTTGTGCTCCATCATGGCCTCGCTACCATTGCTCCTTGTGCCTTTTGCACAAGCATAGATTACTCCTTTTAATTGTCTAGCTGTTGCATCTACTTCCAAACTTGCACAAATTCTCTTTTGAGTTTGGTTTGGGCATCCTCTTTCTTGTTCTGGTATATAGGATTACTTCCACATTGTCTCGCTATATGTCCATACTTATTACAATTATAACATACAATGTCTTTTGACAATGGAATAAATGAATTTCTACTAGAGAAACCATATGAATGTTTATTTCCATTCCAACCATGTTCATTCCTCTCACATCCTTCACTTGTGCCATAGTTCCATGCATACTCATTTCTTGCATGCCCATTCCTCATATCTACATTTTTGCCACTGTTCCATGCATATCCATTCCTCGCATGTCTCTTACACTCCTTTGCTCTATGACCAAAAATGTTGTAAATAAAGCAATAGCCATAAAACAATCCTTGGTACTTGTCAGACTGTTTTGGCAAGAATGATCTTCTATCATGCCAATGTTTCTTTCCTTTGTCTTCTACTTGCAGAACTTCATTCTTCGGGGAAATCTTCTCTTCTATTTTCACAAATTTAGTAATTTTAACATCCTCCTTGGTAACCTTGTGTTCATCTCCATAGCCAAGCCCTAAGTTGTCGAATAGTGACCTCTAAAAATCTAGAATCTCATCTAGAACCTTGGTGCTCTTCTCAAATCTTAAGCTGCTTGTCAATTTAGCATTCGCCTTTTCTAAATCCTTTGTCAAGGCAACAATCTCAGCCTCTAGCTTCTGACTTCTTCCTTTTTTGCCTTCAATTTGATTTTAGTATCTTCCTTTATTTTCTTCGCCTCTTCGACTTGAGCATTTAGACTCATGATGTCCATTTCTGACTCCTCTTGAATTTTTGATAACTCTTTTTCTCTATCTTGATCATCTTCTTTGTATTTTTGAATTTGTCACTTTTGTTTCTGATTCTCTTTCTTGAGCATTTTATTTTCATTCAAGGCACTAAAGAATTCTCCTTCGAGATCTACTTTTGCTTCTCTAGCTTCTGAATCACTCCAAGATTGCCCTCTAGTTATTTGGTCATCACCATCCCAATCTCTTATACGCATGAGCAAAACTTCACCTCCATCACTATCTATAACACCACCTTCAATCTCCTCACTTGAGCTATTAGCCCTTTTTGAATAAAGGCTTTTATTTTATTTATCAGAGCTCTTCTTTTTCTCATATTTCTCTCATTTGTAGTTTTTCTTGCTCTTGTGATACTTTCTTTCTCATCATGTTCCTCTTCGTCATTACTACTCTCTTCTTTTGAATGGGGACATTTATTTGCAAAGTGTCCTGTTTTTCCACAATTGAAACACTTAAAAGGCAAGTTACCTTTATATCTCCCAAATCCCTTTTTGAGATTTCTCACAAATAGGGCTTCTTCTTTATCCGACTCTTCACTGGTGTTATAGCTTGATTCATGTTTTTGCTTTTTCACTATGTTTGATACTTTGAACGCTGCTTCATGCTTTGTTGGATTTTCTGCTTCCATCCTCATTTCGTATGCTGTGGGAATTCCATCTAATTCATCCATTTTCAATGTGTCCAAGTCCTTCATTTCTTCAATAGTCGAGAGTTTCGCATCATACGTCATAGGAAGTAACCTTAGTTCTTTTTGTACTATCATCGATTCTTCCATTTTCTCACCTAGCCCTTTGATGGGGTTGACTATCTCATCCACACAGAGAAGATAGGATGCAATGTTTTCTTCATCTTTCATCTTAAGACTTTCAAACTGCCTTTTATGTGTTTGAAGTTTCGCCTTCTTGACCTTGTCATCACCTTCATAGATATTATAAAGTTTGTCCCATTTATCTTTTGTTGACACACAATGCATTACTTTTACGAACTCCAATTCTGATAAGCCACACAAAATGACATTCATTGCTTTTCGCATTATTCGCACATGCCTTCTTTCCAGCATGATCCATTCGTTGATTTGTTGGTGCTATGTACCTCGTCGCTACTGATAACCAAATATCAAACCCTAGAGCCATAAGATATGTTCTCATCCTTATACTCCAAAAAGCATAATTCGTTCCATCAAACAATGGTGCTTTGTTTGTGGAGAAACCATCCTGACCTTGACGACTACCCATGTGTGCTCTCGAGATCTACCTTCCAACAGTTAGATTGATTTTGAAGGAACCGCTCTAATATCAATTGTTAGAAAGGAATGCTTGCCGTTGTGCCAAAAGATCGACCTTTTAACACTTGATACAAACCCTAGATAAGTACCCACGGGAGGCGATTAGTCCATGT
The DNA here is from genome assembly GCA_037957365.1 of Torreya grandis. Taxonomy (NCBI): domain Eukaryota; kingdom Viridiplantae; phylum Streptophyta; class Pinopsida; order Cupressales; family Taxaceae; genus Torreya; species Torreya grandis. The sequence goes on along the minus strand of JARHVA010002199.1, from coordinate 1,942,328 downwards.
CAAGTTGGCGATTAATCCAACATGAATCCCAAGAGGGAACGCTAGCGATTAATCCAACAATTACTTACATTATGTCTTTGGCCTTTATTTTACACACTAGTTGCTCGGAATGAGGATCTATCAGAAGGTCGTCAATGGCATAATCGCCAATAATGCATCTTAAAACCTTACAAATATCCTAAAGTTAAAAAGATACACAAGCATAGTTTTTAGGTAAAAGTTAGTAATGGTGAAAATTTAAGTCATAACTACGTCTTGAATCACACCTAGGTTAGTTTTTATTTAAACCTACGTCTTAAGTCTTGGTCATGCCATGTGGGCTACGACCTCCAATATAGTCTCTTAAGTCATTTAGTTTTACAATATAATAATCCAAAGGGCAGGAAAATTAAATGTAACAACGTACTGAGAATTATTTTTCTCCCTGCTTAGAGGACACAGTACGTGGCCAACTTGATGGCGCTCCAAAATTTGGGGATTATAAATCCATCACTTGATTATAGCGTAAAGGGAAGATTGAGAAGAGTCTCTTTTTTGAGCTCATTCCTTCTTTGATCACAGAGAATAACGTTGAGCCACTTTGGTCACTGCAAGGCAATGGGTTTGATCTCGTGGTCTGTTATGACCATGTTGTGGAAAATTGCAAGTAAATTTCAAATAAACTTCCATGAGCTGAAGTTCTATTTAATTGCATCAAATTTCCTTTACAAAACGTCATCTTAAAAAGGGATTGTTCAAAAGTTGGTGGTTGAACGCAACAGAAAAGAGCATGCCACTGAGTTTAGCATAGAGGCGCTGAAGTACCAGCTCTATTCTCTCACATTGGTACGTCTGAGAATCAGGAGTAAGACGCTGAGGTTAATGGCGGCAGCTGGGGGGATTGCAGGGAGAGAGCCAGGAGAAAGAAATAAGGGCGCTTTCCAGGCCCTTGCAGGCAAGTGGATTCTTGCACTCTTTTCCGGTTATAGTTTGAATAAATGCCTGTAGGTCTACATGGGATTTGGTATATACAAGTGTTTTTTCATTCTTTGTCTTCTAGTTGCTCTTATTATGAGTTGCACTTGTGTTGGCTTGTGATTTTGAATAGATTATCATGTTTTTTTTAAAATAAAACTTTCAACTTGTGAGATCTTCTTGGGTGTATATATATCTTTTGCGTTTATAATAAGAAGACAGGCTTAATTTACAATGCTATCTTTAGCCGGCTCAAAAAATCTAATTCTAATGTCTAAGAATTATTTTTATGTAATGTTAAATGCTAAACCAACGCATTACTCCATGGACAAACTTTCCATAAACCTACGTATTATTAGTGGACAAAATATCCTTTCACCAGCGCATTACTATTTAGAAAAACGCCTTTGTATTAGGCTTTTAAAATGTTTTAGTGGTGAGTAGGAGTTATATCGAAGCCAGTCTTTCGTCCATTGCGTAGTGTGACGGCCTTGCCAGGAAAACATGGCAGTATATAGAAGTTACTTGTTTTTTTTTTATTGTCTCAAATAAATGGGACGCATAAGTTATGAATTGTAAAATGCTCATGTACAAAGTCTTTAGATTGGAAGCCATATGGCTGTTTGCCATAAGAGGCTTCTTGAGCTGTTATGAAGGTGTGTTTTGCCTTAGATCTGCCACTACACTCGGGCCAGAAAATGTCTTACTACGCCTTGTTACTTGGAAGGCTGGTTCTGCTCCTAGCCTTGAGTAAAGATAGAAAATTTTGAACGGGGAGAGAATTTGATTTTAAACAAGTTTGACATTAGATTACACTGAGTTTTACCATCTAGGCTTTGATACGTTGGAAGGACCTATCCTTAAACCTGCTTGTCATGTATTGGTCAAAATGCCTCTTCTTTAGATAAGCAACTCGTTGTACATGCTATCACCTGAACCAAATGCCCTTGCCTTGCTTTTGATATGCCCCATTGTTTGTCTCTGATAGAGAGTTGTTTCTTCCAGCATGCGGCACAATAAATAAGGATCATTTATAACAATGGTCACAACTTTATTTGGTTATTTGGCATAGTGGCGAAGGCTATATAGGTTTTTTTTAAAAAAAATGTGAAGTGTTTGTAAGCCACGTGATATGTTTTCCTAAATAACTCTACAATTTGAGGCCATATGATACACTTTTATTGAAGGAAATTTATGCATTATTTTAGTGGTTACATGAAATGCATTGTCAAGATGCTCCAATGAGATTGTAGTGTAAGGAATAAAGTTATTGTCGGATGTTTACTCATGGAAAGTTATTATTGATAAATCATAGTGACAGGAATGTTATGAATATAGATACTATACCTATATTTTACTATTGGCAAGCCTTATTGATTCTTCTTTCATGGGTTGTACTTGTGAGTGCCCTTGTATTCACGTTTATAAATTGTTAATGCACCGGTTTTGTATATGCATGAATAAAGGTGTAACTATGCAAATTTTGGTAGAATATAGAAGCCTAGTAATTTTGTTGTTATCATTAAACGATATAGGACTGTAATTATTTGATTTGGCTCTAAATTTAATATTTTGCATAATAATGTGAGGTTGAAAGGAAAATTAGAGGTTTACAGATTTATATGGAAATGAATAAGTTTAAAAATTGTGGGAATGTATTTAATGATTGAGAACAATTGAAAATATTTATGCTATATTTATATGATTGTTCATTTATTGTCATAAATAAATATTGATTTTGTATGTGACCTTGTGCTATACAATCAAAATTTAAGTAGAATCTTATAGCCATCTTGAATCAACATCTTCTCCTCGCTTTGAGCATTGGAATGGATTATTTTTGTAATATGATTAGCTTGCATAACTTATTTATTCCATGTATAACTTGGTTAATTGTCCAAAATTTCACTTGCTCAGCATAACGCTGATAATTTCTTGTGCATTTTAAGTGCAAGTACAACGAGAAGTGTGGTTGGTTGTTAAATAAAATTAGACCTTGACATGAAGTGAGGATTGTACTAAATCTCAATAATTATATGTATTAACACCATTTCATAGTGCTCTTGAAGCTAGATTATTATCTCTTGCTTATGTCCTTATCGTGTAAAATCTTAGTTGTAGATCTGTATTGATTAGCTCAATTACTGAAAATGTCTTTTTGTAAATCATGCTATACATATACTAGTGATTAGGTCATTTTGTCTCATGTTATTTTGGGGATCAAAGAAACCATCATTTACATAGACATTTATAGTGAACCCATTGACACATAATTTTAGGGTATGTAAAACAACATTGTTCTTTTTAAAAATAAAATTTGGATTTTCTAAATAGTTTCATCTTACTTAACTAACGGACTGTAGTTCAACTAGGAGTGAGTTTGAAATCTTATTATATGCTAATTTGTTACATGGAATATCCTGTAAAGAGTCCTTTTCTCTCTATCTTTTATTACTTAGGGAATCCTTTATAAACATTGAATTTATGTTAAGGTTAATCAACCCATATATCCTTCTTTAAGGGAAACAAAACAAATCAAATCTGTTAATTAAAATTAGTAAGTGTTTTCTAAAGTTAATATGACTACAACGCTTAGCTTATTGGTTTCCACACACCTGAGTGTTATAATCATAAAATAAAATATCAAGATGAGTGAAATTGGTAGAGAATCCTCAGTTATCCCAATATTGAATGATAGATAAATTCAATGGTAATAAAGGGTAATTAAAATGTACAAATACACTAGGAGGTGTTGAGAACATAAATTACCATGCTTTGATATTATAAGAAGAATGGTATCAAGTAATAGTACATAAGTATATTATGAGTGGAAGTCAAATTTCATAGTGATGTTATTAGGATAAAAGTTGTGGCTTAACCATAATGAAAGGTGTAAGGAAGTTTTTGAGTATTTATAATATTAGTAACTTGTTACATATGAAATATTGGAAACACAAATATTAAAAATCAAATAAAGGAGAAATATACCTACACACATGCGTGCACGCGCACGCGCGCACACACACACATATAATTGTGAAAGAGTACCTTAGCTTAAAAGCCTATATCAATGTTATTACTAGCATAATATTATAAGTAGGTTGTCCAAATTTATAAATAATTATTTGAAGGATTAAGATAGTGTATAGGTTTAGATGCTTCACACTCTAATAATGAGTAAGAAGGTAGCAAACCATGCTCACAACTCCTTGTCTTGTGGGAAGATTATATCTAGGAGAAAGAAGGCATTACTTGAGTAAGGATTGTATCCAATTAATGTTAAGCACAAAATATATTGAGAGGTGGGGGGGCTAAGGACATGCAGAGAATCAATATATTATATATCTTTTTACTTAATCTGATTTATTTTCTTTAACCATTTAATCATACATTCAAGATATGTAATAAAATTGAAATAATAATTTGCACTACATGAGAGAGAGACATCAAATTTTTACGTGAAAACTTAAAGTGAAAAATCAAGGAGAATAATCTCAAGTATATGAATGAGCACCAACTCAAAATACAAAGTTCGCAAGCACCAACTTACAAGAGCACCAACCCCTTTGTCGAGTACCAATACAACTATTTTTGAGCACCAATCCATAGGAGCACCAACCCTATACAAAGATTTGTGAGCACCAACTCACAGGAGCACCGACTCCTCTTGTGTATAAAACACAACTATCTCTCAATGTTGTTTATTCAACAAATAATAGAACTCTACCATATCTCTTGTTTTTCTCTTTTCGAAAATAAATACAAACCATGCACTCTCTTGCATAGTACAAATGGCTTTTCAAACCATTATATATAGCTTTCCAAATAACTTTTAACATTCATCATTTGTGACCCTTCAATCTTCATGGAAAATGACGTCAAATTTGCATGATCTTTTGTATTCTTTCATTGAAAAGTCATGGTGACCCTTTATAAGCAAAAATGTCATTTCCTCTTTTGTCTTTATTTTGGTGACTTTTCATATTTTCTCAAAGTATCATTTCATGAAAAAATGCATCATACTTTTTTTGTCTTCACATGGTGACTTGGAATTTCTCAAGATGACTCTTCATGAGAAAATGTGTCACATTTATTTTTCATCTTTTACCCCATGACTCTTTGACTTCTCCATGGGTCCTCTTTTGACTTATATGCCATCAAAAATATATTTATTAATATTAAATAAATATTAACACACATTAGCTAAGATATGAATATTAAAAACACCATTTAATTGCAATGGGACTTTTATCAATAATAATGCTACACTTTTGACATCAATGACAATATTTTTAACAATCTCCTCATTCGTCATTGATGGCAATCTCAAATTAAAACTGTCACATCTTGAAATCTGCACATACTGTCATTTGAAAAACATATAGTAACTCTCCCTTACTGTAGCAATCATTATTTATTTTTTGTACTTATTTTTGCATATGTACCTGTTATTCTCTCCCTTTGACATCAATGACAAAAGGTTTATCTGAAGTTAACACTTAGCTCCCTCTCAACTAATGCTGAACTTTAGTGGCAGGAAGTAAAAAAAATTACTCCCAATTTCTCTCATAAAATTTTTGGTAGTGTTTTTTTGAAAATATCTACAATTTGTTTTGTAGTACTGATATACTCCATCTTAACCTATTGATCTGGAACCTGCTCTCTCAAAAAGTGATTTCTAATGGGAATATGTTTTGTTCTTGAATGCATCACTAGATTCTTTAAAATATTTATAGCACTTATGTTATCACAAAAAATAAAAATAGGTTCATCATACTTTACTTTGATATCTTTCAAAGTTCACTTCATCCAAAGCACTTGAGTACAACACAATATAGCTGCAATATATTCTATTTTCATTGTAGAAAGTGATACTAAATTTTACTTCTTGCTTAGCCATGATATTAAGCTATCACCAAAGAAGAAAGCTCCTTCATTTGTACTCTTTCTATCATCTAAGCACCCTGCCCAATCTGAATCTGTATAAGCAACTAAAGTAAAATCTCTACCTGTGGAATACCATAATTCATAATTTAATGTCCCCTTCGTATATCTGAATAGTCTCTTCACAAACTGAACATGACTATCTTTTAAAGATGACTGATATCTTACAACCATACCTATTGTATGCATGATGTCTGGCCTCGATGTTGTCAAATATTAAAGACTACTAATCATAGATTTATACAAAAATTGATCTGTATCAGGTGAATCTTCATCCTTGCTCATCTTATTTCTTGTACATATTGGTGTGCCAATTGGTGCACAATCCTTAAAACCAAATTTCTTAAATATTTCTTTGACATATTTACTTTGAGATATGAAAATTACTTTATCTGACTGAAATATTTGCAATCTTAAAAAAATGATAATTCTTCAAGCATAGACATCTCAAATTCTTTTTGCATATTATCAAAAAATTCTTGTCATCTTTTCAATATTTCTTCTAGAAATGATATCAACATATACCACAACAATCAATTGATGTTCACATTCTATTTTGATGTAGAGATTACTATCAACAAATCCTCTCTTGAAACCTTGATCCTGTAGGTACTTATCAAGTCTTGCATATCAAGCTCTGGGAGTTTGTTTCAATCCATACAATGCTTTCTTCAATCTGTATATATGGCCATTAATATTTGAGAGAATAAATCTCTCAGGCTAGTAAATGTAAACTTCTTTTAGATTCTCATTCAAGGAGGTAGATTTGACATCCATCTAAAACACTTTAAAATTTTTAAACATTGCATATATAAGAAACATTCTATTAGCCTCTAATATTGCCACTGGTGTAAAAGTTTCTTTAAAATTTATTTTCTCAATCTGAGCATATCATTTACATACTAATCTTGTTTTATTTTTAGCCACTTCTCTATTTTCATTCAACTTATTTTTATAAACCTATTTTGTCTCTATCACATTGTGATCTTTTGGTCTAAGCACCAATTTTCAGGTATCATTCTTTTATATCTGATTTAATTCTTCATCCATAGCCTTAACCCAACACTTATCATGTCTAGCTTTTGAAAAAGTTTTACGTTGAATTTTATATAACAAAGAGAAATTAACTTGCTTAGATTCACTTACCATCATTCTTCTGGTGCAAATTTTTTCATTTGTCCCTGATGATGTCATTTTCATTATGATTCTCTAAACATATTTGGATGGAGTTTTGGTGCTCTTTTTCTCCTTCTCATCTTCATCTAATTTTTTAAAACCTTTCTCTTCAATGATTTCAGGGATGTCTACTAGATCACTGATTCTTTGTGTTCCATCTTTTATCCTGACACTTGCACTTTCAATAATTTTTTTGATTTTTTTGTTATAACATTTATAAGTTTTACTTTTGCAAGAATAACTAAGAAATATATCTTCATTTGTTCTGGATTCAAACTTATCAAGTTTTTCATCAGTTCTCTTTATGAAGCATTTGTTGTCGAAAAATCTAAAATAATCAACTATTGCTGGTTTGTCTTTCCATAGCTCATAAGGAGTTTTACACTATTGACTCTCAATAATAATCTAATCTGAATATGCACCGCTGTAGCAACTACCTCTCTCCAATATTTATCTGCTATCTTAGATTCATTTAGCATTGTCTTCACCATCGCCTGAACTATTCTATTTTTCTGTTCAACTACTCTATTTTACTATAGAGTTCTGGTTGTTGAATAATCTCTTTATTCCATGGTCTTCACAAAACTTAATAAATTGATCTGACATGAATTCTCTTTGATCTGATTTTAGACACTTAATCTTCAAACTGATTTCATTCTCAACTAATGCTTTGAATACTTTGAAATATCTGAAAGCTTTTGATTTTTTCTTTAAAAACATTATCTAAGTCATACATGAAAAATTATCAGTAAACAACATGATATATTTTTCACTTTGAGTACTTTGAGTTTTTATAGGTCCACATAGATCAGTGTGAACAAGCTCTAGCATCTAAGTAGTCAAGTACTCTCTTGTTTTGAACTGCTTTCTAATCTGCTTCCCATGTTGACAAGGTTCACAAAACGTGTCAGATGGTTTTGTAATTTTTGAAATATTTCTGACTGCTTGCTTCTTGTTGATGTTGACAAGATTGTCAAAATTTATGTGCCCCATTCCCTTATGCCATAGCCAATTTTTTTCAATTTGACTCAAACATCTTTGACCTTTGGTGTCTGATAGCATATACAAATTATTCCATGTTCTTTGAGTATCTGCAACCAATACATCTAAATCTTTTTTTTTTAATTTCAAAACCTTCTGCATAAAATTTTAGTGTGTCCTTGATCACACATTTGACTTACACTCAAAATATTATGCTTAAGACCTTTTACATATAAAATATTTTCAATTTTAGTTCTACCATTATCCAAACTTAGTGTACATTTTTTATCAATTTTGGTTGTAGTATTGTCTCCAATTTTCACTATGTCACCATTGATCTTTTTCAAGATTATGAACTTGCTCTTGTCTCTTATCATGTGCCTCGAACATCCACTGTCAATGAACCATGGATTTTTTTTAATTTTTTGCATGCAAAGCTATCTGTACTAACATAGATTTTTTAGGTTGTTTTTTTTGCCATGAACTTGTCTTAACTTTCTTCTTGATGAATGGAGCCTTAAAACTCTGGTCCTTCTTGACTGACTTGAACACACTTCTACAATACCGAGTTATGTCCAAAGTTGTTGCACTTGTAACATATTATGACCTCTTCATTAAATCCTGATAGAGGAGCAAAAGAGTTGTGGCTTCTGCTTGACTCTGTATGAATTTTTTTCTTATTTTAAAAATTGTTAGCCCTTTATTCTATTTTATTTTGACCATATCTATTACAATAAAAACAATAATCATAAAAATAAGATTTGTTTATGTATCTCTGTCCTGATTACCTTTTGTAGTTTTGTTCCCTCTAGTGTTCTTTGTTTGAGATGCCTTTTATATTCTTAACTTTTTTCTTTTTTCTTTTGTAAGAGCTTCAGCATAGTTTTTTTTTTTTTTTTGTCTGTAAAAGTAGTGAATTCTTTCTCTTTTTCAAATCTAATACTTGTCTTATCTGACATTGATATTTAATTTTCTAATATCTTATTCAACATATTAGTGCTATTCTTAAATTTTGAATCATTGGTTGTTCTATCATTGATTGCTTTATTTATTTTCTCAAGAACTATTTTTAAAGAAACAATTTCAATAACATACTTTTCACATTCTTTACTTACTATTTTCAACTATGTCATTAAATATTTTTCATTCTTCTCGGCTTCTTCAAAGTGTGCTTGTAGATCTTTAATTATTTTCTTTGACTCTTTTTCATTTTTTTCGATCTAGAGTTTTAATCTTCAAATTTTCTTTTCAAAAGCTTTTAACTCTTCTAAGGCACAAATGAGTTCTTCTAGATTCATTTTGGCTTCATCTTGTTCTTCTTCTTATTTGTCTGTACTTTTATTTGCAAAGGCATCTTCATGTGTGGCCATGAATAGAATCTCTTCTTCTTCTGAATCACTGACTCCACTATCTTCAACTGAGCTAGAATCTTTAAAATATAAACTCTTCTCGAATTTTGTCTTGAATTTACCTTTGAAATTCTTCTTGTATGTAGACTTTCCTTCTTCATTGTCATCATTACTCTTATTTGGGCATTTAACTATAAAATGTCTAATATTTCTATAATTAAAACATTTAAAAAGTAATTTTTTTAAATATTTTTTTATACCATTTTTTAGCTTGCAAATAAAAAGAGCTCCGTTGTCATCTTCATCATTGCTAGAACTATCACTTGATTATTAAATCTTAGTCTTATCTTTCTTTGATGTCTTGAAAGTAACTTCTCTTTTTGAGGGTTTATCTTGTTCAGTCTGCATCTCATATGCCATAAGAATACCATGAAGTTCATCCATCTTTAGGTTGGCTAGATTCTTCATTTCTTCAATTGTCGAAACTTTCGCATCATATTTCAATGGTAGAGATCTCAATTTTTTTTGAACCACAGTTGATTCTTCTAAATTTTCTCGAAGACCTTGAATCTGATCAATTATTTGATGAACCTGCAAAAGATAACTTGCTATATTTTCTTCTTCTTCCATCTTGAAACTCTCAAATTGTCTTCTAAAAGTCTAAAGTTTACCTTGCTGAACCTTTCCATCATGTTTGTAAATATTTTCAAGTTTTATCCAAGTTTCATGAGCAGATTTACATTGCATAACTTTAACAAATTTTGATTCACATAAACCACATAAAATAACATTTAAAGCTTTAGCATTATTTTCACTTGCCTTCTTTTTTGTTGGAGTAGTTACAAGTGTATGTGGCTCTTCATATTCCTCCACCACTGCTTACCACATGTCGAATCCAAGGGCCATCAAATAAGTTTTCATCTTTATGCTCCAAAAAACATAATTTATCCCATCAAACAAAGATGCCTTGTTTGTAGAAAATCTTTCATGTGATCTAGCCATCGTGCTTTCCCGATATATCTTCTAGCTACAATTTTTTTAAAAAAAGAACTTGTTCTGATACCAATTGTTAAGCATGATATATATTGAGAGGGGGGGGGAATCAGTATATTATATATCTTTTTACATAATTTGATTTTTTTTTTTAACCACTTAATCATACATTCAAGATATGTAATAAAATTGAAATAATAATTTGCATCACGAGAGAGAGAGAGAGAGAGAGAGAGAGAGAGAGAGAGAGAGAGAGTAAATTTTTACTTGAAAACTCCAATTTCAAGTATATAAATGAACACCAACTTAAAATACAAAGTTTGCAAACACCAACTTACATGAGCACCAACCTCTTTGTCGAGCACCAACACAAAAAATATTTATGAGCACCAACCCACATGAGTACCAACCCCTTACAAATATTTGTGAGCACCAACCCACATGGGCACCAACCCCTCTTGTGTATAAAACACAACTATCTCTCAATGTTGCTTACTCAACAAATGATAGAACTCTACAATATCTCTTGCTTTTCTCTTTTTGAAAACAAATACAAACCATGCACTCTCTTGCATATTACAAATAGCTTCTCAACCCTTTATATATAGCTTTCCAAATGACCTTTGGCATTCACCCTTTGTGACCCTTCAATCCTCATGGAAAATAATGCCAAACTTGCATGACCCTTCATATCCTTGCATTTAAAAGTCATATGGTGACCCTTCATAAACAAAAGCATCCTTTCCTCTTTTGTCTTTATCTTGGTAACTTTTTGTATTCCTCAAAATGTCCTTTCATGAAAAAATTCATCATACCTCTTTTGTCTTCACATGGTGACTCTTGGAATTCTTCAAGATGACTCTTCATGAGAAAATACGTCCCATTCCTTTTTCATCTTTTACTCCATGACTCTTTGACTTCTCCATGGGCCCTCTTTTGATTTATATGCAACTAAAAATATATTCATTAACATTAAATAAATATTAACACACATTAGCCAAGATATGAATATTAAAAATACCATTAAATGCAATGGGGTCTTTATCACCAATAATGCTAGACCTTTGACATCAATGATAATATTTTCAACAATTAAGACAAACTTCTTCCATGATCATCATATATGGAGAGAATGATCAAATTAAGGTGTCTATTAATACTAGGTTATCCCCTTAATGTTATTAAATTTTGGAATTGACTAGTGTTGGCCCTAGCTATCTTAGTGGAAGTGACTTTTGGGATTAACAAATCTTTAGTGACATAATACATCAACCCATTTGGATTATTGTGTTATGGAAATTTTGTCATGGATGAATTCTTTTTTGCACCTTGAATATTAGTAAATCAACTCTCATACTTTAATGTTCTTTGGGTGTTTTAGGTACTTATTTTAGGTGAATCCATCATTAGGATGAATTGTAATCTTCTCATGAAGAGGCGAAAGCCCCATCCTTAAAGGAGGATGCTTTCGACATGAGACTCCATGGTTTCCTCTTTAGGACCCTTTTTATCAATGACTAATACTTTATGTATAAATAAATGATAACCACTTAGTTAATAGTTATTATCTAGTAAGATATCAACTGAAAATATTAGTTTTTTCATCCTTTAGATCTCGCTCTTAGATCGGTCAAATACTTGTGATGAAGGGTTGTCCTTGAAGTATTCTTTGAAACTTCTACCTCTTGCACGATTGATAAGTGCATTCTGGCTTGTTCTTTTTGATGCCTCTCTCTTTGAATGAGGTTGTTATATATTAAAAAACTATCACTGAATTTTTTTTGGCTTAAAATTTTGGGCATGACACATTCTCAATTACAAAAATTGGGGTAGACTTCTTGGGAAACTAGATTAGGGTTTGTAATCGTAGAGGATAATAATCTATTTGCTAAAAATTGCATATATTAGTCTTGTTTTTAGGAAGTAGAGTACTTGTTTGTGTGGCATCACAATAAGGAATCAAGGTAGATTTACAAAAGATAAAAATTGTAATGGAATAACCTATCCTAAAGCACATAAATGGTTTGAGAGGATTCTTTGGCTTGAGCAAATTTTACTATCATTTTGTTGAAAATTACACATGCACAAGAGTTCTTTTGAAACATTATTGAGGAAGAAGTAATTTGAATGGTTTGACATTGAAACTCAAGAACTCAAGAAGGCTCAGTTCAACTCTAGTTCTTTTTGCCTTGGACTTCACCGACACATTAATCACGAGAAGTGAAACTTGATGGCATGGAATTGGAGTGGATTTTATGCAAGAGTTGGCCATTAACATTTCAAAAAGGACAATAACATACTTTTAGCCAAATGATGAATATTAGATAGTAAAATAACCCTTGGTTTAGGGACATTAGTTTTTCATAAAAATACAATTTTGGAAGTCTTCTCTTTTAGATTTTATTTAGCACTTCCATTTTCACTTTTTTCATTTAGGTTATGGGATCTTGTGAATACAACATGAGTGGTTATTCGTATCTTGAACCATGTCATAATATTCTAATTTTGGTCAAGATGTCAAATTTTTGAGTCTCCATTGAGTTCAACTTCTAATTGCTCAAAGAACCCCACAACCCCTTGGCTGGGTTCAAAAGTTGGGAACATTTGCAAGGGTCTTACCATTCTTGGGCATGCATTTCCGTCATTATTATTAGTATCATGAAATGTACCAAATGTAATAGCACTAGTGAAGGAGAAGAAAGTACAATGAACAAAATATGAAAATTTGATGACCATACTTCATGCTATCAAAAAATGGAATTAGTATCTCATATGTAAAGACTTGATCATGAAAGTTTTAAATTATTTTGTGGAGAAACTATTCTCAAAGGGTAACTAAGATTATTACAATGGTTTTGACATCATCTACAAGAAAGAAAACACAAATGTTGTGGAAAGTGTACTATTTAGGAAGGGAGTGACAAGGCTTTTGTATGTGCAATTTCTATATCACACGAAAATAAAAGAAATCGCTAATATTAAATGGAAGCCACATTTGTTAATCCAACAACTCATTCATCATTTATGGTAGGAGGTGAAACCTTAAAAAATATTGTTTGGAGAGGTGATTTCTTGTTGTGCAATGATAAGCTATATATATCATTAGACACTATGGAGTGAATTTTTCACTAATCAAAGGACACTACATAATGTTAAAAACTTATCACCAAACCAATTGGGATTTGTTCAACAAAGGATTGAAGAGGTATGTCTACCAAAGGAGCAAGGGTGAGAGTTAAATCTGTAAATTTTATACAATCCTTTCCTATTCTTAATCATTTCACTTTATACAAAAATTATATCAACCTCCATTAGACCGAAGTTATTTTGATTTATACAAAAAATTTCAATTGTTTATATGGATTCCCTAGGGAGGATGGTGGCATGATACCGATAGTTTGTAATTCACCTAGGATGACAAAATTTGAGGCTCTCAATGTATATCTACCACCATCCATGACTTCATATCTGTAACGTCATATGAGCATCCTCTCCTATAATTCACTCATAGTCCACATATCTAGCGTAATGAAGGCCATTGGTATTAAAATTTGAATGCTGACAAAACTATTAGAACTTTTCAGCAAAGGAAAGTTCATCCAAAAAACCAAAGTGATGATCGATAGGCAAGTGAAATAGTTACACAATAGGGCAATCATAAATTACCTCATCGAAATGGAAGAGCTTACCAATGAAATATACTATATAGATAATGGCAGGATGAATGATCTATGCAGAAAATTGCTCAACTATTAAGCATTTACTGCAACAATTTTTTGAACATAAAGGGTATGTTAGAATCCTAGTCATCCAATTTCATTATGCGTGTCCAAGTTATGGAGTGAAAAATTGTAGTATGCATAAAATTTGACTAATTTTATAATTGTCTTTAGATTTTATAATTTATGCTTGGTAGGCCTTACCTAATTATGTCTATAAATTAGAATTATAAGTCATTCAGATCTCATTCATGGGATTCTATTGTTTTGTTGTTTGAATTTAGGGTTACATTTGGGGTTACTCCATCCGAGTGCTCTGCATACTTATATTTAGTATTTTTAGATTTTGTCTTTATTTGTATCTTGGATTTGTTCTACTTTGCCTTTCTACTCGATGGTGTCAGATTATTGTCGCTATTTTATTTTTTCTTTTGAAATACAAAAATATATTTGAAACACACAAAAAGTGGATGAAGAAGATCATTATTTACATTGAAATCTTAAAAATGTTGACAACACAATCAATGGAATAAGCCTTTTTACAATAAATAAGGATTAAAAATCTAGTAGACACCAACAAGGAGATTAAGAGATGAAAAAATAAATAAAAGATTAGTGGAGAAGTGCATTGCTTTATGTTTGGATGGTGAAAATGATAATATTAAACTTAGTTGGGATTGAGATGTTAGATCATTTCTTTAAACCCCTAGGAAAATCTTCTTTTAGAAATCTAATTTGCCACATTACACCATGAGGGACCATGAAATAGTGATAGATAAGAGTGATGGTGGTCGATAAAATATAACTATGTGGCAATGATTGGTACTTACACATTTTCATAATTTTGATGTCATTCAAGAAGGTTTTTCTATTTTTAAACAACACAAATTTCATCAATCAAGTTTGGGGATTGGAGGACTATCCCTTCAAAGGGTATTGTCAATTATTTGAAGCTTAGTACCTTGAAGGAGGCCATTGAACATGAAAACTTAAAGAATAATAACTGTGATTTAACCTAAAGATCGAAAAAAAAAGAGAAACCACATATACCCTGTTAA
Organism: Torreya grandis; assembly: GCA_037957365.1. Classification (NCBI taxonomy): domain Eukaryota; kingdom Viridiplantae; phylum Streptophyta; class Pinopsida; order Cupressales; family Taxaceae; genus Torreya; species Torreya grandis. Next base: position 1,927,154 of record JARHVA010002199.1, on the reverse strand, counting down.
ACATTGTAAAATTTAAACTGTAAAATTAATCAAAGTTACCTCTCCATCCTTTAAACATTCCTTGTATAATTGACGAAGTTTGCTTTCTTCAGAAGTCAATTTGAAACTCTCACTGTGAGGGGTTTGAATTATCCTAAACCATTACAAGCAGAGTGTATTTTACATGGGAAGGAGAAAATCTCTCGATATTAATTTCATGTAGTGCTACTTTCCCTTCAAACTCCTAAATATCTTCATCGTCTAAACAACACTAGGTATCTTTGATTAAGATCAACTTGCACATGATATTTTTCTCTTCCATTCTATAATTCAAAAAAAAGAAAAAAAAGAAAGATTTCTTTTTTTTTTAATGAAACTAAAAATATAAAAAGAGTAATTTAGAAATTAATGAAAACACTTTTACCTTGGTGGATCAAGATTGATCGATGATGATTCTTGAAGCCATTCTATCTCTATATTTATTGAAAATTTATTTTAGTTGGACAATGTAAGTAAAAATCAATTTTAATTATGGGTCGGGACTAAACACTTTATTCCAAAGGATCATGTCAACATGTGGATGTATTTATTTAAAAAAAAACTTGCCTATAAAGTCGTGTCTTATAATTATTTCCTTTCAATTTCAAGTACCTTTTGGCTCTTTTTTTTAAATCTTTAAATTTTGTCACTATTAGCAAGAATGTTACAAGGAGACATGATTTAAATTTAACGATCGACCAAGTCTCTCAAATAATTTTTTTTAATGAAGGTCATCTATTGAATATTTCTCTTTGAAAGTTAGGATAATTCATTTTAAAGAAGTATTAACAAATTAAATATATATTTATTATAAAATAAACATACACATTTATAATATTTTATAAATTTTAATAATTCATTAAAAAATTTTCCTGTCATTCAATGAAATATGAAAAATTTCAACTGCATTATATAGTTAAAAAGTGAAAAATATTCATATGCTCGTCAAATTTAAACTTTGCAAGTAGGATTGAGACTAAGGGTTAACATGTTCATTTTATCTGTTGTCTCGTACAGAAAAGACTTAGACCCTTTTTTTAATAATTTATAATGAAGTAGAATTTAAAATGTATCATATTAGAGCAACATAAGGGATAAAAAAAATTACCCATAGTCAACTCCATAATATTGATGTCAGTGTTTTTCGTTCTATTAAAATAAATCCATTTATAATTGATATGTATGGAAGCATGGGATGCACTGACTATCATTACATAGCATATCATGCATGAGTTAAATGAACATTGAACATTTTTAACACCTTATTTGATGTCAATCAAAATTATATCAAAAATAACTAATAAATTTAAAATGTTAAGATTTTTTTCTCTTCAACAAGTTATTGAGATTGTTGTCACAACTTCCAAGTTCCATTGAAGCCCAAAGCTTGAAGAACAAAAAAAATGAACCCTGAAGAAACTTTTCCATGTCAAAAATCTATCGAAGACAAAATTCAAACAAAGAAAGGAGAAAATACACTATGTGAAGTCAATGAAAAATGTTTATATTTAGGGGTTTGACTTCTTGTCACTGAAAATATAATATTTTTTGGGGACGAATTTGTGCCACAATTGTTTTGTTACAAGTATTTGATGACTTTTGTTTTTATGTAATACAAATGCAATTTAGTTTATTTACAATTGTATATAGTTGAATTTGAGTTTATATAACCTTTGTTTTTGCTTGTTCTTTTTTATGAGGGTCTGAAGCGTAGTATCTTTACATTTGAATGCAATATATAGTCCAGTAGTCATCCCAAATGCAAATTAAATTGTACGATATCCTTAATTATTTATGAGTGTTACATATATTTTGAAAAAAGTCTTGCAAAAATCTAAACCTTTTAAAATATTATATTCTATTGTTCAAGATATTTAGGACCACTCAAACACATAATTGTATTGCCCTTGACTAGTTAAATTTATATATGTATATAAAGTGTATATATGGTGAATGCATATATATGTATATAGTTCCATCATTTTGTATATAAATATGCATTCATATTGTCATTACAATATGTCTATGTTCATATTTTTTCAGTTACAACATAGATGGACCTAAATGCAACTCTCCATAGGCATCTTATTATATTTTCATATGTAATTTTACTAAACCCTAATAAATTTTTTGTTGCATATATGCGATAGTAGAAAATGCAAATGAATATAATTACAATCATTCATATAATCATGTTGTTTATCAATTATAACATAATTTATCTCAAATGTAACTATTTATATTCTTTGTACAATATTTCTATATGCAACTCCATTAAATCAAAATAAAATATTTTCGTTATACATGCAACAATATCAAAATAAAATAAATCAAATTGTAACTTTGTGTATAATCATATTGTTTTTCATTTGAAATGCAAATGATTTTAAATTTAAGTTCTATTCATATATTAATATACTACTTATTATATTTTTGTATGCAATTGTAGTAAACCTTAATGAACCCAGTTGCAAATGTTCATACCAAGTTATATGCAATTATTTTTAATCCAAATTAACTCAATCATAGGGGTTCATAAATTTATGTGCTTATTCATTTTCAATTGTATCAAACATAAATGCAACTAGAATCCATAGTTATGATAACGCTATTTTATAATTACAAACCCAAATGCAATCGTCATATATATTATGATTTGACGTGTTTTATGGTCATGATCTACCCTATTTTACCTATAATTTTATCATATTGTGTAAGTTTTTATATTTAAAATAAAAGTGTAATATCTTTTCTTATTTTGTGTGTGATTACTTGATAGTGTACATAAAATTTGTGGGGAGTTGAGAAGTATGGTAAGGGCAAATAAATGAAATAATATTATCAGAATTTCAATTTAGGGGATTCTTGAGTAGAAAGTATTCTCAATGATACATTTAAAATAGAGTGAGGTCAAATGTAAAAATGAAATCTTTGAAACAATTTGATGACTATGTTAGAAGAACAAAGCTTGTGAATATTTGTATGTAAGAAGAAGACAACCAACAAAGGGAAAAAACTTGTCTATCAAATATGATGAAATGTAAGGCTTTTTCTAAGTTTATGTCAAACATTATTGTCATCATAAATTTGAATTGTAAATTTATTCAATGTGTTTTGTGTTTGATTTATTGAATCTTATATAACCTTTAAGATATAAGAATTGCATTCCCTGCCTCCTCAAAAATGAGAGAGTATCATAAAAAAAAGAGGTTGCTTATGATAATTTATTGTGAAGATGTATGAATCTAAATTGAAAATAAAATTCATATCATTCATGAATTATCAACATAATGATACAAAAGGAGTTCCTTGTCATAGAATACATGACCCCTCTAAATGTTTTATGTCTATGTATGCCCTTTAGTTCTCTAGTCAACTTATTTCAAGGATAGAGACACTTTTGGTAATAGGTTGCTCATGGGTGCAATGTGTGATGTGAATTACTTGAATGATATTTTTGGTGACTTTCCTCTCACCAAATATTTTATATTGTATCTACAAGCACACTTATTACCAAATGTACTTCTATTTTTGAAATAAATTATCTAGAGAGTTGGGGGGCATACATAGACCTAAAATATTTAGAGAGGTCATGTATTCTATGTCAAAAAACTCTTTTTACATCATTATGTTGATAATTTATGAAGGTTATGAATTTTATTTCAGATGTAGATTTATATGCTTTCACAATAAAGTGTCACAAACAACCTCTTTTTTAATGATACTCCATCATCTTTAGTGAGACAAGAAATGTAATTCTATTATCTTGAAGGCCATATGAGCTCTAAGAACTAGAACATAAAACACATTGAATAAGTTCACATTTTAAATTTATGATGACAGCAATACATGATATTAACTTAGAAAAGGTCTTACATTTCACTACATTTGATAGACAAGTCTTTTTTCATTCTTCGTTAGTTGTGTCATCTTTTTATATGCAAATGTGCATGGAGCATCTTGAATTTTTTTACTTCTAAAATAAAGTCATCAAGTTGTTTCAAAGATATGATAGCCAATAATTCTATCATTTCATTTTTGCATTTGATCTCACTCCATTTTAAATATAGCATTGAGAATACTTTCTTCTTAAAAAATGTTTTGAACTAAAATTTTGATAATGTTGTTTCATTTCTTTGCCCTAACAATACTATCTATTCCCTACCCAATTTGATGTACACTATCAAATAATCACACTTAGAATAAGAAAAAATAATACACTTTTCATTTCTAACATACAAAATTTGCGTAAAATAATAAAATGATAGGTAAAACATAGAAATGTCAAATCATAATATAGATGATAATTGTATTCGGGTTTGTAATTGCAAAATAGGACAGATTATAACCATAGATTATAGTTGCATTTAAGTTTGATATAATTAAAAATGAAGAAGCACATGAACCTATGATTATCTATGATTGAATTCATTTGAATTTATATCAATTGCATATAACTTCGTACGAGTAGTTGCAACTGGATTCATCAGGTTTTACTACAATTGCATATAGAAATACAATAGGAAGCATATGAATAAAATTTGTATTTGAAATCATTTGCATTTCAAATGAAGATCAATATGATCATATGCAAGGTTATAATTGGGTTCATTTTAGTTTGATAATGTGGCATGCGTATCAAAAGGATTTTATTTAAGTTTAATGAAGTTGCATATAAAAATATTTTATGAAGAATACAAACAGTTACAGTTGGATTAAACTAATTTTTAATTGAAAAATAATCTGATCATATGAATAGTTACAATTATTTTAATTTGCATTTACTACTATCACATATATGCAACAAGAGTTTCATTAGGGTTTAATAGAATTACGTATGGAAATATAATAAGACACATGAGGAGTTGTATGTGGATTCATTTATGTTGCAATTGAATAAAAATATGAACATATGCATAATTATAATGACAGTATGATTACATATCTATTTACAAGATGATGGAACTATATATAAGATATATTTTATGTATGCAACACTTTATATACATTTTTCAAGATAACTAGTTAAGGGCAATGTAATTATGTATTTGAGTATTCCTATTTTTTCAATATCTTGAACAATAGAATATGATATGTCACAAGGTTTATATTTTTTCAAAATATGGCATTTCAGAAGGTTTATATTTTTACAATGTCTTTTTCAAAATATATGTAACACCTATACAAAATTAGGGATATTATACAATTTGATTTACATTGAGATAACTACTAGAGTATATATTGCACTCAAATGTAAAGATACTACATTTAAAGTCCTCGTAAAAGAGAACAAACAAAAACAAAAATTGTGTGTAAATCCAAATGAAACCATATGGAATTATAAATAAACTAAATTACATTTGTATTAATTTAAAAACAAAAGTCATCAAATACTTGTAGCAAAATAGTTGTGGCACAAACTTGTTCCCAAAAAATATTCTCTTTTCAGTGACAACAAACCAAACTCCTAGATATAAAAACTTTTCATTGATCTCACTTTATGTATTTTCTCCTTTTTCTATTTGAATTTTGTCTACTACAAAATTGTGAGATGAAAAATGTTCTTTAGGGTTCATTTTCATTTATTTTATTCAAGATATAGGTTTTGATGGAAGTTGGTAGCTGTGACAATAATCTCAACAACTTGTTGGAGAGAAAAATTCATAACATTTTAAACTTTAACATTTATTAGTTTCTTTTTGACATGATTTTGGTTGATGTCAGATAAGGTGTTGAAAACATTCAATGCTTATTTAATTCATACATAATATGGTATGTTATGATGGTCACTGCATTCCATGATTCCATACACATCAACTGCAAATAGTTTTTTTTAATGGAATGAAAATCACTGACATCGATATTAGAGAGTTGACTGTAGGGAGTTTTCATTGTCTCATAAGTTGTTTCAATATGATACATTTTTTAAGCTCTACTTCATTTGAAAAAAATATGATTCAAATCTTTTGTGTACGTGATAACAATTAAAGTGAACATGTTAGCCCTTAGTCTCATGCCTCACAAATTTTAAATTTGATGGCCATATGAACATATTTCCATTTTTTAACTATATAATGTAGTTGAAACTTTTCAGATTGTATTGAATGATAAAAGAAATTTGTAATACATTATGAAAACTTATAAAATGTTATATATATATATATATATATATATATATATATATATATATATTTTATAATAAATATACATTTAATTTTTTAAATTTTTTCGTATTTAAAATGAATTGTCTTAACTTTCGAAGAGAAATACTCAATGCATGACCTTCGTTAAAAAAAGTTATTTGATGGACATGGTTGACTATCAAATTTAAACGTTGACTCCTTGTAATACTTATTTTTGTAGTGATCAAATTTAAAGATTTAAAAAAAGGAACCAAAAGGCACACGAGATTGAAAAGAAATAATTATAAGACACATGACTTTATAGGAATTTAAAAAAATAAATAAATACATCAGTATGTTAACGTGATCATTTGAAATAAAGTGATTGATCTCGACATAATTAAAAATACAGGAATAGAGCGGCTCTAAGAATTGTCATCGATCCATTTAAATCCATCAAGGTAAAAGTGCTTTCATTACTTTTTAACTTACTCTTTTTAGTTTTTTGGTTTGATTTTTTTTTGAATTATATAATGGAGGACAAAAATATTATGTACAAGTTAATCATAAGTGAGGATACCCAGTTTTGTTTTTATGGAGAGGATGTTAAAGAGATTCAAGGTAAGGTAACACAACATGAAATTAAGGTGGGGGGATTTTCTCCTTCTCATGTAAGATACTCTCCGCTTGTGGTTTGATTAGTTCAAACACTTCACAACCAAAGTTTCAAATTAACTTCCAAAGAAAGCACACTATGTCAATTATACAAGGGATGTTTAAGAGATGAGAATGTAACTTTGATTAATTTTACAATTAGATTCAGTCTTGATCTTCTTAGTATATAAAATTTGGGTTTAACTAAGGAAAATCAGGGTATGTGTGGCTCCACATCTTTATTCAATCTTTAGGTTAAGCATTTGCTTCAACATTGTGTAATTATTGTTCTTTTAAGTTTTCATGTTTAACAGCCTTCTCCAAGGTTCTAAACTAAAAAGAATTGACAATACCCTTTGAAGGGATAGTCCTCCAATCACCAAACTTGATTAATAAAGGTTGTGTGTTATTTAGAAATAGAAAATACTTCTTGGGTGGTATCAAAATTATGTAAAAGTGTAGGTACATACTACTGCTATGTAGTTATGTTTTGGTGACCACCATCACTCTTATCTATCACTATTTCATGGTCCCTCATGGTGTAATGTGGAAAATTAGATTTCTAAAAGAAAATTTCTCAGGGATTTAGTTTAAAAAAATGATCTAACATCCAAATCTCAACTAGGTTTAATATTTTCACTCACCAACAAACATAAAACAATGCATTTCTTCGTCGATCTTTTATTTATTTGATTAACCTCTTGATTTTCTTGTTGATGTCTACTAGGTTTTTAATTCCTATTTGTTTTAAAAATATTATTCCATTGGTTGTGCTATAAACTTTTATATGATTTCAATATGGACTATGATCTTCCTCTTCATCCACTCTTGAATTTTTTGTTTTGAAATATGTATCTGTATTACAAACTAAATAATATAATAATAATAATTCTACACTATCAAGTAGAAAGACAGAGTAGAACAAATTGAAGATACCAAAGAAGACAAATTAAAAATAATAAATAGAAGTATACAAAGCATATGGATGGAGTAACCCCAAAATTCAAATAAGTAGGCATTGGAGTAATCCTAAATTCAAACACCAAAACAATAGGATCCCATGAGTGAGATTTGAATGACTATTGTAATCCCCATTTATAGACATAATTAGGTAGGGACAAGTCCCTAAATCCTAATTAAGCCCACTAAACATAAATTATAAAATATAAAGGAAATTAAAATATTAGTCAAAGTTTATGCATACTGCAAATTTTCCATTGCATAACTTGGATACACATAATGAAAATTGGATGACTAGGGGTCTAACATGCCCTTCATGTTCATAAAATTAATGTCATAAATGCTTAGTAACTAAGAATTTTTCTACATAAATCTCTTATCTTCCTACTATCTATATAGTATATTTTGTTGGAAAGTTCTTCCATTTTGATGAGGTAATTTATGATTGCCCTATTGTGTAACTAGTTCACTTGCCCATCAATCACCACATTGGTTTTTGGTATGAATTTTAATTTGTTGAAAAGCTCCAATAGTTTTGTCTGCATTCAAAATTTTCTCCCAATGGCCGTCATTACACTAGATATGTGGAATACGAGTGAATTCTAGGAGATGACAATAACTTAAGACTGGAAGGTATGTTGCTAGTCTTGTGAAGCACTAAGTTACAAGGATTGTATAATTTAGGTGCAAACTTCTTGTATTTTTGGTGGTTGAGAGACAATTTTTTGTATGGATGAAGACTTGGAAAGACCCATTTATTCATTCTAAAATGCATTTTACTCCTATGACGGTCAGTTTGTTATTTTATCCTATCTCAGGCCATGATTGAATTCTTGTTGATGATCTAGATGATACTCTTTTGATGTTGGAATTGCTCCTCTTAAGCCTAGAACTTCATATGACACTACAAATATGAAGTGGATGGTGGTGGACATACATAGAGAGCCTCATATTAAGTCATCCTAGGTGAGTTACAAATTGTCATATCATGGTACCATTTTGCCTAGGGAATCCATATAAACAATTGAAATTTTTTGTAAGAAGCAAAATAACTTGAGTCTAATTGAGGTTAATATGAGCTGTTGTATGCCAATTGAGTGCCTGGTGTTGTGAACAATTTATATCAACAAGTGATATTGAAAGTATGATCACAATGGGTTTTTATGCAATTTTTACATGTTTTCCCTAAATGCTTCTGCCACTATATTTATGGCAAAGGGATGGCTCAACCTATAGAAATGGGCTTATTTTGTGAGCATATTTACTACCTCCAGTCCAACATTCACTCCTTTTTCTTTTTGGCATCTTTGATGAAGTCCATAGATGCTTCCTTCCACCAATGATTAGGAATGGGAAAGGGTTGTGCAAAACTTGGAGATTTAACTGTCTCACCTTTGTTACTTTGGTAGACATACCTCTTAAATCCTTTTTTGAACAAATCCCACTTGGTTTGGTGATAAGTTATTAACATTCTGTAGTGTCCTTTGATTGGTGAGAAATTCATTCATGTTAAATTTGTTTTTTCATCTAAAGGTATAACTATATATTGCTTGTCATTGCACATTAAGGAATCACCTCTCTAAGCAATATTTTTCTAAGGGTTCACCTCCTACCATAGTTTATGAATGATTTTTTGGGTTGATATATGTGGCTTCCATTTAGTATTAATATTTTTACCTACTTCAGTAGTAGTATAAAAATTGCACCAATGAAAGCCTTGTCATTTGCCTTCCTATATAGTGTATTTCTTGCCACATTTACCTTTTATTTCTTGCAGATGATGTCAAAACCATTGCAATAATATTAGTTACCCTTAGAGAATAGTTTCTCCACAAATATGTATTTATGTATAAGATACTAATTCCATATTTTGATAGCATGAAGTATGGTCATCAATTTTTCATATTTTGTTCATTGTAGATTCATCCCCTTCAATTGTGCTATTACATATGGTACATTTCATGATACTAATAATAATGATGGAAATGCATGCCTAATAATGATAAGACCTTTTTAAATTTTCACAACTTTTGAACCCAACCAAGGGGTTGTGGGGTTCTTTGAGTAATTAGAAGTTGAACCAAATGGAGACTCAACAATTTGATATCTTAGCCAAGAATTAGAATATGATGACGTGGTTCAAGATTTGAATAAACACTTGTGTTGTATTCACAAGATCCCATAAATTGAATGAATAAAGTGAAAATGGAAAGGATAAATAAGATCATAAAGAGAAAATTATTAAATTATTATATTTTTATGAAAAACTAATGTCCCTAAAACAAGGGTTATTTTACTGAAAGAGAAAATTGTTAAAAATGTATTTTTATGAAAAACTAATGTCCTTAAAACAAGGGTTATTTTACTGGCTAATATTCATAATTTAATTAAAAGTATGTTATTTCCTTTTTTAGAATGCTAATGGTTGATCCTTTTGCATAAAAACTACTCCAATTCTAAAGGAAGTTCTGATACTATATTGGAGGGAGATAGATGCTAAATCTAACTTAGAGAATGTGCTAATGAAAACTAAAACAAAAAACTATACTGGAGTATAGAATAAAATAACTAACACAAAACCTTATGCAAAATAAACTTTCTTTTAAAATCTACAAGCAATTGTGTGCTTTACTTCATTTACAATTTCTCACACTTCTTGACTCCCTTCTCTCAACTTTCTTACCTTATTTTTACAAATAAGGGTGAATACATATTTATAGCAATTATATATTTCATCCACAAGATTCCCTTTGTGACCTAACATGCACTATCATTCTTTTATTACCACTAAAGCTCCACAAACATATTTATTTGTCACTTAGATTATTATCTCTCCCAATATCACCTAAAGTTCCACTAACATAAATTATTTCTCACTTACATAAATATGTCTCCCACTTACATAATTTATATACCACTTAATATTCCATTATGATTTGGTACCCACTTATATAATTTCAATATCCACTATCATGTTTTATGATGCACTCACATTATTTTAATATTTCACTCATACATACTCAATCCTAGTAGTGTCAACATTTTATTCCAACACTCTCTTTTAATCTTGATTCTACACCTTGATGGCACCCAAATAATCTCTCAAATACTCAAAGCCTTCTTTTTCTAATGGCTTAGTGAAGATGTATGCATACCGATCTTTGGATTTGTAGAACTTCAAATAGATATCTTCATTGTTGACTAATTCTATGATGAAATGATATTTAGAGTCTATATGTCTACTCTTCTTGTAAAATACATGATTCTTGGATAGTGCAATCATTTAGTTGTTATCATATAATATCTTTGGTGCTTCTTCTTGTTTATACATCAAATCTACTAAAATCCTTCTCATCTAAATTGCCTTACAGATTGCTCTTGTTGCTGTTACATATTCTACTTCTATTGATGAGAGAGCGACAATGGGTTATTTTTTGGATGCCCATGATATTATACGTATTTCAAAGTGAAAAACATAACTTGATGTACTTTTTATGTCATCGATACTTCCTACATAATTATTGTTTGTGTAGCCAATAAGTTTGAAATTTTCAAAAGATGGATACAAAATGTCAAAATATTTTTATACTTGCAACATGTCTTAATATTATTTTTCTTGATTTTCGATGAGAATCTTTTGGAGACTCCATGAACCTTGAAATAAGACTTCATACATTATATCTAGCCTTGTGGCTGTCAAGTACATTAGACTACCAACAAGTCTTTTATACAATGTTGGATCAACATTAGATTCATTGTCAACTTTGCCTAACTTCAAACCTATTAAAACTAATGTTGATGTTGGATTATAGTTTACCATGTTGAAAATTTTCAAAATATACTTGGCATATTTGCCTTGAGAAATGAAAATGCCATTTTTAGCTTGATTCACCTCAATCCCAAAAAAAAAATTCATGAGACCCAAATCTGTCATTTCAAATTCTTTCTTCATGATTCCCTTGAATAAATCAATTGACAAATTGTCTATGAATATCAAATCATCAACATACAGACATATAATTAGAATTATACCTTATTCATTGATCTTTGTATACAATGTAGGCTCACTACTGCATCTACTGAGGCCATCTTGTAAAAGATAAGAATCAAGTTTGCTATACCAGGCTTTAGGAGCTTGTTTGAGTTCATAGAGCACTTTTTTGAGTTTTTAGACCATGTCTTCATGACCAAAGATCTCATATATTGGTGTTTAACTTTAAATTGGATATATATCTTAATGAGATAGATATGATTAAGCACATAGAAATGAATACGCATAAAGGTGATAAACAGATCTTTAGCAAGTTAATTAATTAAAAAATTTAGATAGAGCATATACTAAATTTATTATATTGAGATATACTAAAAATAAGAAACACAACTATGCTAAATATTGTAATGATAATTTAAACAAGATTCTTAGTTTGTTTTTATGTTAATATAGATTTAGATCTAGAATAGGTAGGAAATGGATCGGAATAATATTTTGGAAGAGTCATCCAATTTTGGATTAAGTGCCTCTTTGGCCTCAGACACATGCATCGGCCTAGGACAATTACATCAATGCTATTGTTTGGATCAGACACATGTCTAGTACAAAATACCTATTAAAATTGTATTTGACCACTTAGATGCCTCTATGTTCAATGTCATCTTTGCTATGGTGCATTCATATCCAGGTCATAGACTATTACTCCTTATCAAATGATAAAATTTTAGTGCTTCATCTTCATAGTGACCTTGAGAAAAATGGGTTAGTGGGCTTTCAATGTTGAGCTAACCCCAAAGACCCCTCTATCAATGAGTGATGCCTACATAGCCACTACTCTGAAATAGCCCTCAGATTGATGTAGTTCTTATTTAATATGTTGGATTTTGTGTGCACAAGGGTGAAATTTGTGAAAAGCAAGTACAACATTGATCTAGCTTGTAACTTGGAAAATGTGGTTCATGGAGTGCTCCTTCAATACTTTAGGCCTGTAGATGTGTTTCCCCTATGACTTATATGGAAACATAAGAAAATAGGAAAGCTTTGATCACTTGACTGCTTTATAGAATATTTTAAATAAGTTTCCATGTGAGTTGCTAAGTGTTTTCCAGGTTTATGCTAGGTGAGGAATGAATGAGGGTTGATCTTATATTTATATCAATTCTCTTGGAGAATATCTCACAGTAAAGTACTTAGGCTAACCTTTAAGATATGCTTCAATTTCAAAATAGATGACTTTAGGGCACTTGACACTTGCATTAGGATAAGACACATGCGTCGATGTAGGTGTTTCACTGAGATGCAAGTGTCCAGGTAGTTGGAAAATAGGTGCAAGTCCCAAAGTTATATAGATAGAAAATAAACATGTTCATGAAATTTTGAGCAAGATAAAAGGTTTGAGTCATCAAAATACATAGGTTGATCTAAGATATAAGTAATGAAGCACAAAGAGATAACATATGTAAGACTTGTAAAAGTGGGAAAGATCTAGAACTAAGAAGAGCAATCAAAGTCTATATTTTCTAAGTGCACAAAACTAAAGTGCTATATAATTCATAAATATCATCTACACCTGGTGGCTACTCCACATATTCTTCTTTTAGGAAACAATTCAAAAATGTGAATTTTACATCTATCTAGTATACTGGCCATTTTTTTTGAGTTGCTATACCCAATATTGTTCTTATCATGTCTAGACATGCTACTGAAATAAATGTTTTATTGTAGTCATATCTAGGTTGTTGTGAAAAACTATTTGCTACTAACATTACCTTATGCTTATGCACATCTCCTTCTGCATTAAACTTGGTCTTATAAATCCACTTTACTTGTATGGCATTTTTTACTTTTGGAATATCTACTAAATGTCATGTATGATTATTATCTATAATATCAATCTCTTCATTCATGACTTGTGTTTGATTTTCATCTTTAATTGCTTCTTCAATATGAATTGGATCAACTGATTGTGAAAATAAAAAAAAAAGGGAAAATGAATCAACATTATTCTCACCTTAAATGTGATTATAGATATCACTCAGTCTTCTTGTTTTTTGGTTCTTTAGACATGTGCTTGAAGTATAACCTGAAGAATTCAAACTTAACAACTTGGCATATTGAATGCCTTTTGTAGAAGGTGTTGCTTCAGTTATACCTTGTGGTATTTATTGTTATTCATTTGATGGAGTTCATGCTTGAATTCATGAACATGTCCTTATACTTGATGAAGGTATCACTTGTGGACCACTATGTTGAGCTTGAGTGGGCATGGAAGGAGGTACCATAGAAGGAATGGTTTCTAGAGTTGAAACCTCAACATCATCTTTATGTAAACTTGTTACAATACTCATTATTTTCTATAAACTTCCATGCCATGCTTCTTCTTCTATGAACTTCACTTCTCTATTGATTTCACCTTTCTAGTTATTGGATTATACAAGTTGTAAGCTTTTGTGTCCTCACTATATCTAACAAAGATATACATTTCTCCCTTATCTAATTTCTTTCTCAGTTCATCTAGGACATGTGTATGCCACACATCCAAATTCTCTCATATGAGCAACAATGTCTTTTTTTCTTCTCCATGCTTCTTATGAAATCATGTTCTTGACACACTTAGTTGGGCATCTATTCATTATGTAGACTACACATGCTACAACCTCTGCCCAATACTCATTTGACAAATGTTTGGGCTACAACATACTTCTAGCCATGTCCATAACTTTTTAATTCTTTCTCTCTTGTATTCCATTTTGCTGAGGTGTGTACCTGACTATAAAATGCTTGTGGATTCCGTGATACCTACAAAAATTTATAAAAGAATTTGAGACATATTCACCACCTGTATCAGTTCTCAGAACTTTGATATAGTGTCTGCTTTGCTTCTCAACTAGAGCTTTGAAGTTATAAAAAAAATTGAAAACATCAGAGTTAAGTTTCAATAAATACACCCATATCTTTCTACTATAGTCATCAATGAAAGTCAAAAAGTAAAAACATCCACCAATTGAAGGTGTCAGCATTGGTCTACACAAATTAAAGTGAACAATCTCCACTAGTGCCTTTGATCTAAATGATTTACCAACTAGGATAACTCTCTATGTTGCTTTATTAAAATACATCCTTCGCATACTTTATCTAGTTTTTCTATCAATGACATACCTCTTACCATATGTTTTCAATGTAGCAAATTTAAACCACCAAAATTCAATTGTTCGAATTGAAAATGCCAAAGCCAATTCTCATATTTTATTTTTGGATAAAATGATACTTGTTGAATTATATCTTGGTGGGATAAATGTGGGGTGGTTGAAGGAATTATAGAGGTGTGAGCTTGAGCAAATTCTACCTTCAAATCTAGTTTCAATTTCAAAGAGAACATTCAGTTGTTGGTCATTTGGACTTTAGCTATTAATCAATTTTTTGGAAATTTGTCCATAATTATACATTCATTATTTTTGAAGGACACCCTTTAAACCTTTTGAACAAGTTTCCCAATGCTCATAAAATTATGATTTAATCTAGGAACATAATAAACATATGGAATAATTTTTTTCTCCCCCTTTGTAGTTAGAATATTGACATTATTTTTTCCTATGAATGACACTCTATTATCATTGCCCAAAGTAATATCTGAATTTACTAACTTGTTCAAACTTGAAAACATTTTAAAATTACATGCCAAAAACATAGAATCTTGATTTTGATTTTATCTAAAAAGTTTGCACTTTGCTTATTGAAATCAAACTATCTCTTTCTACATTTATATGCATAATGACCATATTTTTTGCAGTAATGACATTGAACTTGAGACTTGTCATAACTTTGGCCATGAGATTAATTATGATGTGGAATTTGACTGGTGTTATTATCACTTGAATGCGTTGGACTGGTTCTTCCACATTTTGATGAATTTATTACTCTGCCTCTAAAGTTAGTTCTTTTTCTTCATCTACCATGATTAATAGAAACTTGTGACTTAAAATCATGCTCCAAAGAAGAGTTAGAAGAATGACTTAGTCTATGTTCATGAGAAATTAGAGATGCATGAAGTTTTTCTATAGAAAACTATGAAAGATGTTTGGTCTCTTCTATAGTCACAACAATACACTCAAACTTTGTGGGTAAGATCATCAGTATTTTTTCTACTATTCTTTTGTCTTCAAGAGTCTCACCATAATGAATCTATAGATTCAAAATCCTTCATAGACATAGTCTCAAAATCTATTCTCAACATTTGTAACTTTGTAATTTTTGCCTTAGCCATATCTTGATATACAATTTAGAGGATGTCCCATGCGACTCTTATTTTGTTGCTACAAACCTTGGGAAGACACTTTCATGCATTGTCTAGAAGATGTAGAAGAGTGCGTTTGAGTCTATTTTTCTATTATCCTTGAGAAAATACTTCTCTACTTGAGATAATGCATTGCATGTTTTTGCATTAGTAGGTTATAATAAGCTATTCTCTACAAGCTCATATATATTGATAACTAAACAAATTCCTTATTGTGGTTGACCAATACTCAGAGTACTTGCTAGTAAATTGAGGAATTTGAGGATTAATAAGGTTAGTTTGAGAATAGGATGTCATTGTTGGGTTTGATACCAATTCAAAGGAGGGAGATAGATGCTTAACCTAACTCAGAGAATGTGTCCTAAGGCAATCTAAAACAATAAACTATACTTGAGTTCTTTGCTTCACTTATAATTTCTCACACTTTTTTACTCTTTTCTCTTCACTTGCTTGCCTTATTTTTACAAATAAGGGTGAATATATATTTATATCAATTATATGCTTCATCCATAAGATTCCCCTTATGACCCACTAACATGCACTATCATTATTTTATTACCATTAAAGTTCAATTAACATATTTTATTTCTCACTTACATAATTATGTCTCGCACTTACATCATTTCTATACTATCTAATATTTCACTATGATTTGTCACCCACTTACTAAAATTATTTTAATACCTACTATTATGCTTTATGATGCACTAATATTATTTTAATATTTTACTCACACATACTCAATCCTAGTGGGGTCAAGATTAAATTCTAATAAATTCTATGCCTTCAAGCTTCACATCTCATGATTAATGTTTTGGTGAAGTCTATGGTGGAAAGAATTGGAGTAGAACTGATCCTTATTGAGTTCTTGAGTTTCCATGTTAGACCATTCATTATATTCTAACAAATTCCATGCCTTCAAATTTCACGTCTCATGATTAATGTTTGGTGAAGTCCATGGTGGAAAGAACTGGAGTAGAACTGAGCCTTCTTGAATTCTCGAGTTTCCATGTCAGACCATTCAAATTGCTTCTGTATCAACAAGGTTTCAAAGGTGCTCTCATTCCTACATAATTTTTAAGAAAATGACAACATTATTTTCTCAAGATAGAGAATCCTCTCAAACCTTTTATGTGCTTTAGGATAGGTTATTTAGTTACAAGTTTTATCTTTTGTAAATCTAACTTGATTTCATCTTGTGATGCCACATGAACAAGTACTCTACTTCTTTCAACCCAGATTAATTAATGTAATTTGTAGCATATAGCTGATTATCCTCTAAGACCTACAAAATCTCATCTAGTTTCTCAAGATGTTTGCCCTAATTTCTATAATCAAGAATGTCATTAAATAAAACCAAAGTAAATTTACTAAGGAAATGTCTAATAACATAATTCATGAGTTTGTGCAATACAGGAGCATTAAGGTTAGATGGCATCACCAAGAATTCATACTTTCTCTCATGAGTTTTAAATGTTGTTTTGTTGACTCCAATGTCCCCTTTTATAAATTAAAATAATATCATTATTAAAATCAAAAATATTTTTAAATACTTAAAATATAAAATAATGATATGTTTAATTTTCCAAAAAGGTGAATTTGTCATCAACTTATTCTAACTTGAGTTGTGACTTAAGAATGAGACTTTTTCAAAAGATAACCCTTAAGTGAATTATAAGAAAAATATTATTTTGTTTTCCTCCCCAAGTGGAGTGCCCCACTTTAGGAAGATAATTGGTGGGAAAAGGGTATAAAAGGAGATGACAAATTTTTGGAAAATGGACTATTTTTAATAATTGAAATTTGATGAGTTTGAACATGCAAAAGCTTGACTTATTGATTTGAAGATGAAAATCTTCAAAGTTGACTGAAATTGAGGATGAAACCCCTTAATATCCAGCTAGGAAAACTTTGTAAGGGAGTTGTATTGTGTGTAATTGGAAACCATGGGTATTTTGAACATTAATTTGTTTGCAACAGGTAGAAAACCCCATACTAGGGCTTAGCAATTGACTTGAGAGGTGGGAAACTTGCTTTGGGAGGTTGGTGACTAGGGTTTGAGACCCAATTAGGCAAAAAGTAGTTTTTATAGGTGTTGAAGACCCCTTTTCTAGCGCTGCATGGAGTTACATTCAAAAATTCATCATTCCCAGATAGGGTGACCCCTTTTGAGGGCTTGATTTGAGGGTTTATAGGGCTATTTTAGTCTGAAATACATTTTGGAATATTGCATGAATATTTTGATATTTCTTGATGTTTTCAATATAATTTTATATCCATTTGATAAAAAAAAATCAACAAAAATAAGGTATTCATGTTACTGTACTTTTCAAAATAAATTGGTGCCTTTTTGGTAGTGTTTTATTGTTGTGGAAGCCCTAAATATTTATTTGTAGCATTCATTTTTTTTAAAAATTTGATAGGGTAGAGTTTATAGGTTTTGAAGATCCTAGAAATTATTACAAAGGAGAGAAAGATGTGTCATTTACATACAAAAGGGATGCCTCTACTAGCGGCAATGGGGCATACACAACAAAACCAAGATCAACTTGATAAAAATAACAAACAAGTTGAACCGAATAGTGGTTCTAACTAACCATAATCAACTGATTTAATGGGCTTTGACTTTCTTTCTACCTTCAACAACCATCTTCTATGATTTTGCATGGAGTCCCTCAGAGCAAGGAGTTTCAAACTAGATTCCCCTTGAGTGAAGGGTCATGCAGGAGGGTTGTAACACTACTATAGTACCTTTTTTATATTTTTGAACCTTAGTCTAGGCTTATCTTCTATAATAACATAGTGTTGGGATTTTTCTTTTGTTGTTAGGTTATCAAATAGTTCTGCCCTAGATACTTCCATTTTTGTGTTATTCTTAGAGGAGATTGGAGTAGAGGAGACAACCATGTTCATGACTTTCCTTGGAGAGATTAGATCTTTCAACTGGACATATTAAAAATGAGGGGGGCTTTTAAGGTCCTCATTTGGAATAGAGGATTCAAGATCTTCTAAAGGTGACATACGATCATCGTTATCAGAATCATCTAATCTTCTTCAACATCTACCTGTAGATGGTTAGGGATGAAGTCTTTCCACAAGAGGAATCCTTTTTTTTACTAAGGGAACTACAATTTTTGGTTAAATGGCCTATATTAAAACATATACAACAATGAAAAAATAAAATTTCATAATCCAAAGGTTGAGACCAAGAGTGGTCCCTATCTTGCAAAGTGATATTTTTAGGAAGATTCTTGGAACTATAAATATTCTTCAAAATTTTGCTAAAAGTAGTGTGGTAAAACTGATAGGTATTTGAGTACATTTGCAAAGATTCACCCAGTGATTTACTAACAGCCTTCAAATTGGATTCAATTTAAAACTAAAGAGGAAGATGAGGTAGGCAGACCCAAATGGGTTTTACATTAAGTGGTTCTGTGAGGGAGTTGTAGGTAGGGGCTAATTGTTTGATGACTAGGGGTTGGTGATTCAAGCACCAAAATTGGTTTTTAATCTTATCCTTATTTTCAATATTGTGAAAGACAATAATAAAGAATTTTTTTGCACAAGGATAAATATCAAGAATACCTTTTAGGAGGGGTTGTGAAAGTTTTGAGATCTATGCATATAGCTCTTGAAGTTTTGGCCAATAATCAATGAATCTATAGATGAGATCTCTAGCTGAGGAAATTTCTTTCAATCTAATCACTTATTTTGACTCCTCTTCATAAAATATCACAATGAGGTCAAAAGATGCAAGTTTGAGAGGTTTGGGGTCTACTTTTGGTATTGTATTATGAGATATTGTCTTAGTGAAGGATCTTCTAGGGTCCATCACAGTTTTTAGCTCTATGACATCCAGGACTCTATTGATAGTAGGAGAGAAACCATATGTAGCTCCAAATCTAGTCAATTCTTCCTTTCATGTTAGATTATATTTGTAGGTCTAAGATGAAACTCCCTTATGCCTTGTGACTTCTACAATAGTCCTCTACATAGGCATGAAGTCAACATTCTACCTAGAATCATCATTCATAGAGGTTTGTTGCTTGAATGATTATTGGGTGATTCTACCATTAGCAGGAAGGGGAGTGAGAGAAATCATTTCAAAATTTTCAATTCAATCATGGCCAAACTAGCTAGGGGAACCATTTGCATCTAAAAATCTAGTAGGATCTTTCTTTTACTTTAGATTTTGCATGTAGATATGAGTTGAGTCAATTATGTGCCCTGTGCCTTCTGAAATAGTCTTCTACATGGATTTTGTCTTTTACACAACATTCAATTTTTACATAGATTATGGCTTCCTTGTAGCATTAGTATTTTGCATGAAGTCAGTCTTTTGTGTAACGATGACCTTCTACCCATAATCTCCAGACATAGGGGAGCTTCTTCCATGAGTAGGAAAGGGAAACATCATTAGGCTTCTATGTAGTGATTTTATTTTGCCCAAAATCATTAGAGTCAGTGGATATTATAAAATGAGTAATAATGGAAGCAACATTAGTCTTCCACACAGTGATGACCTTCTACCTAGAATCATTAGACATAGGGGAGCTTCTACGATGAGCAAGAAGAGGATCCAAAGAATGTATTTCAAGTGTTATCATTTTTCAACCATATATAGTTTAGTAATTAATAATGATGTATAGATAAGCAACATTCAAAAAATTAAGGGCTAGGGTTTGAATGTTTAATTCATTAATTTATGGTTTTGGTGTTAGGGTTTGAGGGTGTAAAGTCTAAAATACAATTTTTAGTTACCAAATATTTTATAAATATTTCCAAGGGTTTCTACATTTATTTTCAAATATTTGTGTGTTTTTTACCCTAATATATATAATTTTAGATCACTATTAGGGTTTAAAATAAAATTAAAATATTGTATTTTGGATAAGGATTTATAGGAAAACCCTAGTTGTTCTAGTTCCACCCCAAAAGGGACATTACATTGACATATTCTTCTTCACACAGATTTGATGATATTGAAAATTAAGATCTAACTCAATCAAAAATTACACCATGAAACTCAGCCAATAACTCATCAATTATTGTTATCAAAAACCTATCCTTGAGTGTAAGCTTGTTCAATGCTCTAGAGTCTGTGCACATCTTTCAAGATTCATCCTTCTTTTAACAATGATAATTTAAGAGGTATAAAGACACTCTATTGGGATTAATGATTCAAACATCTAAAATATATCTCATCTATTTTAAATGTGATTCTTTAGATTGTATGGGTATCGATAAGGCTTATTATTTGGAGGCTTGCTACTTGGAAACAATTGAATTATGTGGTCATTGCCTAAAACTAGAGGCAACTCCTTTGGTCCTTAAAATACTTGTGTGTGCCTCTAAACAATCACCTATACTTCATGAAATAATGTGTATAATTTTTCTACCACTCGTTAGATCTTCTCTCTTTGATAGCTTTTCCATCGAATGCAAACTAATTTCTTGACTTGGAGGGCTTGTGTGACCTAAAAGATGGAAAGTCCTTGCATTGTATTTGAATCCAATGATTATGTCCTAAAAATTCACATAAATAGTGCCTAATTATTTTATCCATTTCCCACACAAAATGACATTTGTATATCCTAAAGTCATACACAAAAGACTCTATATTATAGCATCTTCTTCGCAAGATATTAATTTTGCATTGACAATTATGACTTGAATTAGAGATGGGAATCACAAAATAGTTGAGATCCAATGCCAACTTTCTGCCAATTAAATTATGTGCTCTCATAATCTGCTAACATGATCACTTTAATCTCTTCGATGTATCATTTATGCTTGAGTATTTTGGGGAGATATTAGTGGATTCACCTCTTCCTTGTAATGTTCTTGATTAATGGTTGGTTCCTTTCTTCCTCATCTAAGTTTCCAAGGACTTATTTCCATGATTTTTAACACATGTTTTATAGAATATTTTCTATCACAATAATAACAAAAATACTTATTTCTCTTCTCTACTTGTTTTTGAGGAGCGAGGCATATAATTTTATGTTGATTGTCATTATTTATGGGTACTACACATTTCCAACTATATAATGGGCCCCATGAAAAGCTTGTCAACTAAATGTATTCTTCTCTAAATCCTTTCCATCCAAATAACTTCTTTGATAGTTTTGGTTTATGAGCCATGTCTTCATCTTAAACTCTATCCTGCAAACTAGTGATGTAAAGTTCCTTTCCCTATTAGTGATTCAAGTCAAGGGTTCATGTGGACAACTTGGTTCACATGGACAACTTGATATTCTAGGAATTATACTTGGTTACCTATCCTATATATCATAAATTGGATACTTTCTAAAAGTATCACTTCTCTATTTTTATAAGTGGAGATCCACTCATGAACAAATTTTGAACATATATATGACAAAACTTGTTGCCTTCTATTATAAATCCATTGAAACAAAGGTCCAAGTTGAGACAAGGACTTGAAAAATAACTTAGAGTCAAAAACCAAGTTACCAGTTCATTTTGGGTTTGGGTTTGAAGAACTGGATTCACTTGTATGGAGATTTTTTTTCATTTTGGGTTTGTTCGTACAAAGGATATATAAAAATTAAAAATAATATATATTATAGTATATTACATATAAAATTAGTGACATTATTATTAACCACATAGTATGCATGTTGATATTGAAAATAAAATATGAAAATAATCACAAAATACTAAAAATAGTAAATACTAACCAAATGCCAAATGTCATAATAATCATTAAACATAAATGATAAATATTAAACATCAATAATTATGATATTATCCAATCACTGTAATTAATTACATCAAACTTAAGGTCTTAAAGCTTAATTGTTAATTTTCATAGTCATTTTGCTCTTCATTGAGAGCATCAACACAAACATCATGTTGTGGTTCATTAAAACTACATAGAGCACCACCACTGCCACTCTTGCTAGCTAAGTTGTGTGTCATAGAAGCTAAAGGAGTGTCAATGTCATATAATGAGAAGAAAAAAATGGAAGTATCCAAGTCAGCAATCCCTAAATCTATATCCCAATGCTTTGATGACCCCTCCTTATACTTTGGGTTCTTGTGCAATAGAAGACACAAATTGGAGTGTATGTAGACCAAATCTTTGGCCTTTTTAGCTGTGAGGTTATTGCACTTTTCTGAGTGGATGAAGCTATATGTGCTCCAATTCAACTCACAATAAGATGAATTTGCAACCTATGTTGAAATTTATAAAACTAAAAAGTTAAAACTGAAGTCTTAAACATACATTAAAATTTTGTAAAATGAAAATAAAAACTTAAAAAAATACAAAACTTACCTATGACAAGATTTTGATTGTAAAACATTGTAGATTCGGTGATCTTTGGCCATGAAGGTACCACCACATAGTTCCATCCTTCTTGTATTTGTCCTAAAGGGCATCGAGACTATGACCTTGGGAAGTAGTGAAAACCTTAAACTCACTCATAACCAAGTCTTCTACCCTGGGATCACGAAATATCCTAGAGAATGGCAATTTCTACCCTTTAACCACTTCAACATCCTTATATGGTGGTACCCTCCTTTGTAAAGAAAGGATATCTATTCTATATAATTGAGGAGTCAATGCAAAGGCAAAGAGATGTAGCAGGGAGGTCATTTTGTTCCATCACTCAACAAGGATTGAATGTACTTGTTTGAAAAATGTCTCCTCAAAATCTTGCTCTTTTTCATCAATGATGGATTTCATCTTCTCAATCATTGAGTCAATGCCAACATATATTTCTCCCAAACATGGCT
This sequence comes from Torreya grandis, assembly GCA_037957365.1. Lineage (NCBI taxonomy): Eukaryota > Viridiplantae > Streptophyta > Pinopsida > Cupressales > Taxaceae > Torreya > Torreya grandis. Next base: position 1,903,354 of record JARHVA010002199.1, on the reverse strand, counting down.
GATCTATGTTAATAAAATAATTCATACTTGTAATGGACTCGGTGAAAATAAATAATCTACATGGGCCCACCAATCATTATCTAGGATGATTTTTTTTCTCTCTAGGCCCTCTCTTTGCTTGACTCCATACACTCCATAGGTGGATAATGACCATACTACTGAGTCCCTATTGCACCTTCACAAGTCATCTCAAAATGATTGTGTGAGAGGCAAATCTAGTTTCAACAATCTATTGCAAAACTAAAATAAAAAAATAAAAAACTTACAAAAATATACAAATACTAGATTAAAAAACTACAAAAGTTAAAATTTTAAAACAAAAATAAACTACTAAAATATAAAAACCTTTAGCAGCTCCAAGATCGAGAACGATCTAAAAATGGCTGGAGAGAGGTGATGGTTGGTGAAATAAAATTGAATCTCCTCAGCTTCAGCCTATACTTGTTTGATCCACTCAATTTATTTTCCCATCTTTTGCAACATGAGGTGGAGTGAGTGGATAACACAATGTGTCCAAAAAATGTGTCCATACCTCATCTCTACCAACATACCTATAGCCTTGTAATTTTTGACATTATCCATTATAAATTAGATAACATTATGAGGTCCAAATGCTTCAATGGATTCAATGAGGATGTTGGCAATGAACTCGACATCCTTTACATGCCCCTCATACTCAATAGCCTTCAAAAACATTGCCTCTTTAGGGCACATTGCAACCATATTGATCAAAGGTATGTTTCTTGCATCTTTCATCTGTTAGAAATGATGGAGACCCCCATTTTAGTCCAAAAATCTTTGATTGGCTTCAAAGAATCTTCAACATTTTTTATCTTCATTGTCAATAAAGTGGTGCAAATTTTATCAAACCCTAAAACTTTTTAATATTATTTGGGTGATTTCACTTACCATTTCTTTCCAATATGGTGATCGAACCACATTGAAAGACAATCCATTTTCATATACACATATGCAATTTTCGATCCACAATCTCTCTGCTCTCATTTTGAACAGATCTTTCCAATGATCTTTTTGTTCTTGATATAGCATAGAATTACACCCTTGTGGGATAGTTTCCTAGGCTCTCTCACTCCTAGCTAAAAGCGTTGGGACAACCTTAGGCTATGGGTATCTTGTAATGAGGTTGAACCTCTGAAGTAGGCCAGCTTCCTCTTTGATTCTCACCTAAAACTAATGCTAAACTAATGCTTCACAAGGAAAAGGGTTAAAAAGGGAAAAGGGATCCTAAGGAAGTTAACCAAGTGATGCACCAAATAAAAAATGGGAAACTCCCATATGCTTGAACCCACACTAGATCTGTAGAGGACAATATTAGCTCACATAATCTCAAGATCAAGCTGATTGCATAAGTGTTTCATGGAAGAGGTTCAGGAAGTAATGAATAGAAAAAGAGGATTTTTAAGACTCAATGAAAGATCAAATTAATTGTAGAAATAACACTAATCTAGACCTATAAACATCATTGAAAACTCCCTAAACAAAGTCAAAAAGAAGGACCATGGACGAGGAAGATTCTTCTTGACATAATGCCATAGTGCACAACTCACCAAACATAAATTCAAGGTAAAAGATAGGTAAGGAAAATCCTATATTGCATCAAGAGGTAGTTCTTATAGATGCTTGACAGGGTCGAGCCTAATCAAGAGGAGCATACTTTACAATATCTCAAAAAGTTCCCCAATTCTTCTAAAATTTCCAAATCAGAGAGAATTAGTTTCTCCAAATTTTAAATCGAAGAACCCTTTTCCAAATGAAAAGAATGGGATATATAGAAGAGGGAAGAGAAATAGAGAGAAAAAGGAGAGGGACACATTTTCCATGATCATTGAAAGAGATCCACCTTTCAAGGGTTGCCTCACCACCCCTTTGTCCAATTAAGACAAGTCCATCATTAACATTTATCCTATAATATCTCCAGTTAGTTCTCAAGTTCTTCTCATTGGCTGAGAAAAGTGCACTAGAGGACAAGAGTTTATTTTATATGGTGAGTCATGATCCTTTCAAGGAGAAAATATCTTCAAAGGTTTTGATCATTATTGAATGCTCCAATTATTTCTCCAATCTCCCAAATTTACTCAGTGAAACTTGTCATACCTTCCACTTGGCTTCATTACAAGGACAAGGTCCTCATATCTTAAAAATGACATGGCCATACCATGTGTGCTTTGAGCAGTGGTTTGTCAAAAGTATGGCTTGGGTTTCTCTTTCATTAATCACACACCTAATCTATGCTTTATGACCTAAACCTAAATTAACTATAGGTTGAAAACCAATCTAGATTATTGGTTTTCCTATATAATAGATGGCACTCTACTCAATACTTGGTCTTTTTTCATCTGTTGATCTCCTTTCTATATATCAAGTGTAAAGCTCATAATAATCTTGATGAACCTTTTGAAAACTTGATCAAAGGCTATGACTACTTGTCGGGGTTCAAACTTGACGTTTGTGGGCCCATCATTAATTCCTTCAAACTTTTGCTTAGACCACTTCTTTAGACTTCTCCTTCGAAAGAATTTTCTCAGGCTATTTGTTTCGGCCTTTTTTTGAAAGAATTCATTGACTTTTCTTTGGGATTATTCTTTCAGAGGAATTTGTTTGGACTATTTGTTTCAACCTTTTATCTTTAGACTTTTTGCTTGGACCCCTTAGAACTTTAAAAGTGACCTTTTGGAATTCTTGAAATGGTCATTTGGAAAAAGTGTTTGGCTCTTTCCTAAGGGAGAGTACCCTTTGGATTTTTCTATTCTAGACCATTTATCCCAAAAATCACCTTTCAGATTTTTTTATTTAGGCACTTTGCTTCAAAAAATACCCTTTCCCCAATAAAAGAGTCTTCAAAACCTTTCTTTTAGACAAATTGTCTGAAATAATTCTAACACTTAGTCCAAAATAAAATTATCAAAGAGAGAACACTTAGTCCCATACAAAGTCTAAAATAATGAACAAGAAAGACTTAATCGAAAAAGAGACTTTGCACTTAGATTTTTAGCTTGTAGGCTTATCCTTAAACACTGCCGCTGGATCATTAGAAAACCTTGCTTGGATCCTCTCTATTTACAAATGTTAGATTTATTTCTACCTTTGATCCACTGCCTCATCAAACCATAAAAGAGCTTCATATGTGCGTTAAAAATGACCAACAACTTTGGAGACTCTCAAGGAAGCATTCCTATTATGCAAGAGAACCTAGACCATGTGGTCAGAGTCTAATCTATTAGGCGTGGAACATCCAATTGTGTTCAACACATTGACCTAGTGTCAATCCTGCTCGAACCTCTTTTGAAACAAAAATAAGGGCCCAAAAAAATAAAGTAGAATAGAGTGCCCAAGGCACTTATTGAAAGGAAATTAGCCTAGAACAAAACAAAGACAACATACAAAATGTGCCTGAAATAACACTTGGAGGAATTTGAACAAAACTAATCTAATATATACACCCTAAAACTATTGGGAAAAAATGGAAGCACATAATTGATTACCAAATACAAGCAAGTTAATATGCGGAATTAACCAGAATTAACAAGTAACTAGAATTCAAAAACAACACAGAATATGAGAGACAATACACAATTGTATTAATACTCTTCCAGAAGGAAATACAACAAAGAAGATTGCCATAGTTCTTCTTCCTTACACACCTCTAGGGCTCCCACACCTCTAGGGCATAAACAGTAAATCTTCCCTCAAAGCTCTCTCTCTTACAGTCCCAACACATAACTCAAACACAGAGTTGGTGTTCACCTCCAACTAGTCAGTATCCACTACTATCAGTACACCAGTGCTCCATGCACTCCACAAGTGCTCCACACACTCCAAGTACACAAATGTACTTCAAGTAGATCTCCCTTAAACTTGTAACAACCTACAACTCAAATGATCTCACTTATGGAAGGATCTTCCTTGCCTTCCTCTTTGCTCTCTTTCTGAGTACACACTATACTCCAAGTAGATCCTGCCTGATCTTGCTCCCTATTGTGTTGCTATCCTCCCTGATCTTGCACACCTATAAATCAATCTGGTTCTGCACACCTACAAACCTGGATCATGCACACACATACACCTGCAGATCAATGATCTTACTTACCATGAAGATCTCCTAACGTAGCCATGCACACCTGTTGACCAAGATTCTACACACCTTAAGAACCCTTCTGATTCTCTAAAACTAGCACCCATACTTGGTACTGCTGTGGAACTAGGAGGAACACCCTTGCTCAGCTCACACACAGAAGGAGCTAACTTTGCTCAACTCAAACTAGAACCCTTTACAATACAACCCATGAGTCTATTATATAGATCTCATCCAAACAGTAATTAGACATCTAATTACAATTATTAGATCCACAGCTTCTAGTCTAAATTTGGCTCTTGACATGCAAACACTTGGTTCATTAACTAACTGCCTATAAAACTTGCAGTTTTAAACTACACAGGTGACCAACGTCAGTCCCTATTTGCTTAGAGGTGACCAATGCCAGCCGATCCATGACCGACATCAGTTGCTCTTCCTGTTTAATCCTATCGATGTTGGTTGGCCTGACTGACGTTGGTGTCTGTGACACTCAACAACCTCTCTACAATCTCCTCCTCTGTTTGCATTAGTGAAGCTTTTAGCTCCACAACCTAACAAAAACTATGTGTACCCTTTCCTCCTGGATCAAAAAGAAAGTTTTATACTTTTATTGCATCATGAGATAAGGGATTGAATAAGGCATGTAGCTTCTTGACCCTTGGTCTTGATGCTTGATTATTCTTTGTTACAACTATCAGCTTCTTTGTCATTATGCTTAATGAGAACTAGACAGTTCTAACTAGGTCAACTATGTGAATCTAGATAGTCTCAAATTATTCATATATCTCCTTAACTATAACCTCCAATGGTGGCTTAACAAGGCATACCTCTTTGATTTCTATGGTGTCTTCAGTAGAACTAGGATTCTTCTTTATTTCATGTTTTTTAGGTTCATCAAGGAGCTGATAGCCCATTTCAAAGACTTGAAAAAAGTCTACATCTACAATGAAATCTTGAGGTGGCAGAGTTGAAAGAATACCCACTCCATCCCCTTTAATCTACTTGACAAGGTTTCTCTCTTTGGATGCAACCAGACCATAGTTGCCTTGGAGAAGAACATAGCTAGCTCTCAAGATCTCAAACAAGTCCTCAAATGAGCCTTTCAACTGATTGATAACCTCTGGTTGCTTCACAAGTTCATCAGTTTGATTAGTTATTTCATTCATTTCCTCATCCTTTCTATAATGTGGTAGTTAATCTAAGGAAATGACAACCATAAATCCCTCATTCTCAACATAAAGTGGTAGCTCTGCATCCTTAATAGTGTGGTCTATTTCATGCACAACTGCAAAAGAGTCTTCAATATGTTCTCCTTCATTCAAGAAAGTTGAGTTGATTTTTTGATTTCCAAAGGGGGGCCTATGGTGATTTATTCCTCTTAGTCACTTGTGATATCCTCTTTCTCAGCCTCTTTAGATGCATCTTCTTGGTTTTCCTCATAGAGGAGAGGCTCTTTCTTAAAGAGTGGCATAATAGATTCTTAAAAACACTCAATAATGTGAGAAAGGTTTAAGGAAGTTACCATAGGTTCCTAATTTTATTCCTAAAGTTGCTCTAGTTGGAGCACCTTCACCTCCTCTTCCTGATTCTTTGCCTCTTAAATGGCTCTCCATGAAGGAAAGGCTCTAGGCTTTTGAGGGGAAAGGAGTGGAGGCTGTAAGGTCTCTTGTCTAACTTCAGGAATCACCACCTTTTCCTTCTTCTTCCCATTGCTTTGAATGGATTTCCAAGATGGGAAAGATAGAGGTTCTCTTTTTACCTTCTGATTCTATTTTTCCTCTCCTTTCCTTGTCTTCACTTCTAACTCTCTGATTTGTTCTGCTATGTTCTCTTGAAATAGATCCTCCTTAAGGTGGTTAGGAATATAAGAAGGCTCTTGAAGAGGGATGATGGAGGTTTATAGGGGTTCATATCCTTCTTTGTGTTAGACTCTTAATTCCAGATCTACCTTCTTTTTCCCACTCCATGACTTTACCACTTGGTTCCAGCTTGGAACCTTGAAGGATTTCATAAAGGGTTCTTGGGGAAGAAAGGAGCCTTGGATCTCAATAACAGGCTGTTCTACAATAAAATCTTCATTTTTTTGATAGCTCCTTTCAATATATTTATAGGAAGGAAAGGTCTGAGGAATATATGGACTTAGAACATTCAAAAGAGCACTTGAAATGGTCACTTGAGGTGGAATGGATGGCATATAAGAAGGCCGAGGTGGTGTATATATATGCATAAAAGGTTGGTGAGGTTGCCCCTATTGTTCCTTAAGTCCTTTCAGCTTGTCTTCAATGCTTTGAATGTAACCACCTATATCCATCATGTCACCTATGATATTGTTCTAATTTGCTCTCTCAACAAGTGTCCATTCTAGTTTTATTTTTCCTAATGACCCTCTCACATAATGGATCTAGTGAATAGGGGCATCTTGACCATAACATCTTTATGAGCACAATCCTAGAGCATGCTTGTCAAGGCTTATTAAATTCTACCTAAGTGCTAATATGGATGGCACGTGATAGGTTTGATGAGGACAAATATTATGATGGGCTTGTTTCCCATAGGAGGGATTAAGGAAATATTCTAGCATATAAGGATCGTGAGGAACTTGCCAATATTCATTATAGCCTTGATAGGGTTCTTGATAGGGTACATAAGAATTATATGGATATTCACCATAGCTATTCATATTAACCTCATATGTCAAGTGAGATGTAGAATTTGATTAAAATCTATAAAGAGACAAATATGGTCTGCTCATAACTAGAAGCTTTGATTTGGAGCCACCATTGGTGCAAATTACTTGCTTTCAAAAGATGATAGAGGAGAGACACACCAATGATCTTCCTTACCTTGGTCCCACTGAGCATGCCAAAAACTATTTTAGCATATAATTTCACCCTTGTGAGAGAGTTTCTCAAGCTATCTCACTCGTAGCTACAAGCATTAGGACAACCTTAAGATGTGGGTATCTTGTAATGAGGTTGAATCTCTAGAGTAGGTCGGCTTCCTCTTTGATGCTCACCTAAAACTAATGCTTCATAGGGAAAAGGGTTATAAAGGGAAAAAGACTCATAAGGAAGTTAACCAGGTGATGCACTAACTAAAAAATGGGGAACTCCCATAAGCTTGAACCTACACTAGATCTGTAGAGGACAATATTAGCTCACACAATCTCAAGATCAAGTTGATTGCATAAGTGTTTCATGGAAGAGGTTCAAGAAGCAATGAATAGAAACAAAGAGGAATTCTAAGACTCACTAAAATCTCACATTAATGTTAGAAAGAACACTAATCTAAACCTAGCAAACAACATTGAAAACTCCCTAAACAAGGTTAGAAAGGACCATGGACAAGGAAGATTCTTCTTCACACAATGCCATAGTGCACAACTCACCAAACATAGATTCAAGGTAAAAGATAGGTAAGGAAAATCCTATATTGCATTAAGAGTTAGTTTTTACAAATGCTTGATAGGGTTGAGCCTAATCAAGAGGATTATACTATCTCAAAAAGTTCCCTAGTTCCTCTAAAATTTCCAAATCAGAGAGAACTAGTTTCTCCAAATTTCAAATCGGAGAAACCTTTTCTAAATGAAAAGAATGGGATATATATAAGAGGGAAGAGAAATAGAGAGAGAAAGGAGAGGGTCACATTATCCATGATCATTGAATGAGCTCCACCTTTCAAGGGATGCCCCACCACCCCTTTGTCTAATCAGGACAAGTCCATCATCAACAGTTATCCTTCAATAGCTCCAGTTAGTTCTCAAGTTCTTCTCATTGGCTGAGAAAAATGCACTAGAAGACAAGAGTTTGTTTTATATGGTGAGTTGTGATCCTATTAAGGATAAAATATATTTGAATGTTTTGATCATTATTGAATGCTCCAACTATTTCTCCAATCTCCCAAATTTGCTTCGTGAAACCTGCCATACCTTCCACTTGGATTCATTATGAGGATAAGGTACTCATATCTTAAAACTAATAGAGCCATGTCATGTGTGCTTTGAGTGGTAGTTTGTCAAAAACATGGCTTGGGCCACTCTTTTTATTAATCACATACCTGCTCTATGCTTTGGGACCTGAACCTGAATTAACTATAGGTTGAAAACCAATCTAGATTGTAGGTTTTCTTATATAATAGATGACGCTCTACTTGATGCTTGGTCTTTTTTCATTTGTTGATCTCATTGCTAGATATTGACAAGTGTCAATTTCATGGAAATCTTGATGAACCTTTTGAAAACTTGATCAAAGGCAATGACTACTTGCAGGGGCTCAAACTTGATGTTTGTAGGCCTGTCATTAATTCTTTCATAATTTTGTTTGGACCACTTCTTTGGACTTTTCCTTCAAAAGAATTTCCTCGGGCTGTTTGTTTTGGCATTTTTTTTGAAATAATTCATTGACTTTTCTTCAGGCTTATTCCTTTGGAGGAATTTTTTTGGACTATTTGTTTCAGTGTTTTATCTTTAGATTGCTTGGACCCCTTGGAACTTTAAAATTGACCTTTTAGAATTCTTGAAATGGTCTTTCAGAAAAAGTGTTTGGCTCTTTGCTAAGGCACAATACCCTTCAGATTTTTCTATTCTAGACCATTTCTCGCAAAAATTACCTTTTAGATTTTTTTGTTTGGGCACTTTGCTTCAAAAAATACCCTTTCCCCAAGAAAAGAGTCTTCAAAACCTTTCTTTGGGAAAAATTGTCTGAAAGAATTCCAACACTTAGTCAAAAATAAAATTCTTGAAGAGAGAACACTTAGTCTTATACAAAGTTTGAAAGAATGAAAAAGAAAGACTTAATAAAAAAAGAGACTTTGTACTTAGTTTTTTAGCTTGTAGGCTTATCCTTAAACACTACGGTTGGATCCTTGGAAAACCTTGCTTAGATCATCTCTATTTTCAAATGTTGGATTCATTTCTATGCCTTTGATCCACTGCCTCATCAAACCATGCAAGAGCTTTATATGTGGGCCAAAAATTGCCAACAATTCTTTTGTTTGAAAGAGGAGAAGCCGCTTCGTGCATGGAAAGTGATCCAAAAAATGGAATTATTTCAATGAGCATAACTAGATAACTGATAGTAAGACTTCGAGAAATAGGTGGTTTCTTTGATCTATTACCTTTCTTTTCTAGAGGGTGACCGAATCTCATGGCATAAGTAGTATCTACGTCTTCTTGCTTCTTGTTGTATTCAATAAGGATTTTTTATTGTGACACTGGAGAGTTATTCTTCCCTGTGCATGCTTTGACGTCATTACCAAGAATGTGATATGAGTGGGATTTTACTTGAAAGTATGAGCTTATGAACTTGCATTCACAAGTATTACATTTACAAACAAAGGTCCCATCACCTGAAACTTGGTCTATCAGTGTCACATTTCCATAGTGGTTAGTGTGTTGTGTCTATTTTGTGTTGGTTTTGGCCGATGAAGGAAGAAATATGACACGTTTTAGTATATATATCTACAATTTTAAAGTCAAACACAAAATTTAAAAAAATTCAAAACAAACCCCAGGGTAACAACTTGTAAAAATCTAAAAAATGAAAAAATAAATACATAAAATAATAAAAATCTTACCTTGACATCAAATGGGCTCCTTAATCACTATACGTAAATGATTAGAATGATTCTTGATGAAGATTCAACCCTACAACAATAATGGAAGGCAAATATGGAATGAGAAAATTAGAAAAATGAGAGGCAAGTGGTTTTTCTTTTGTCACTTTATTTTTATCATTTGTGTTGTTTTTAGATTTTTTTTTGGTTTATACTTGGATTTAGGGTGTTAGACTGTGTTTCTTATTATTTAAATGCATTGGTATTGGTGAAAAATGAAAAAAAAACATAGCTTTGGACTTGTTTTGACTATTTCTTGTTGTGGGTTCACCGCCTCAACACCCAAGGATCTTTCTTGGGCACCTGGGTTCTTTAGGCAGAAGAACCCAGGTGAACCTAGGTGCCTAGGGAATTTATTTGAATGTTGGGGCCCATAAATTGGCCCCCAACTTACCACCAACCATGTGTAATAGGTCGAACCAGTACCATAGGTCGAAATAATGAGTTGTTGGTAGCATGTAATGAATTTTCAAAAAAAGCGTATTACCATAATTGACGAGTTGTTCAAAGACCATCCAAAGAAATAATACACAAATATTATGTAGTAACAAGGTTCCCCTTATCTCCCCTCCCAAAGGAAAAACAACTTTTGCTGAGAATTTAAGAGTTCCTAGCACACATGGGGAAGAACAGGTTGTTCCTATTTACTATTCCTAAGCTACCCGCTCTTAGATTTTGTATGTAATAACTGACTGAGGAGATTATCTAAGCTATAATTTTGAGTAATCCTCCATGGTACATTCAAACCTCCTACATACCTATCAAAGCATGTAAATTCTTACTACAAAATTTTATCTTGAAGTCATTGACATCAAATTTTGCCATCCTCTTCTCATTGGACTCCTCCAAGTTGAATTGTCATGGAAAAGAGTAATGAATCATAAAAAAATTAATAAATAATAATTTACATAAATTTAAAATTAGAAAAAATTTAGAGAAAAAATGGTTCATATCATCCCATCACTCAAAAATTAGTTAATTAAGTTCTAGTGTTTATCTTGTTTAGATGATTGTTTTGTTAGGTGTTTAGATTCAAAATAAAATCTCCAATTTTTGTTTGGTTGTTCCAATTTAAGATTTCAAGAACTAGGTTGTGGTCCTAAATATCTGGGAGTGTGTACAAGAATTATTTATGTTTCAATTTTTTTTGGGGTATGATCTATGGCAAAAAAAAAAAACTTTAGTATTTTTGTATATGTAAAGCTGCCTAGGAATTAGTGGTGATATAGATTTTTCTAATATGTAACAATATCTATTATTAAAGTTCTAGTGGTACTTTCATTACTATTTCTAGATTCAATAGTCTTCAATCACAATGTTGTAGGTTTATAGTTATTTCCAACTTTTTTGGTTGTACTCAAGTTTTCATGGTTTTAGTGGATGTATATAAAATATCTCTCATATTAGTTTAGTCCCTTAGATTTTTCTATAAACAAGATTATGATTTTTTGTAAATTTTTTGATCTTGTTTGGAATATAAATACTTCAACTCTATCCAAATAATCGTGGAGTTGAAAGCATCATGTCATTGAATTGATTAAGAATGCTACATGTGAACCATCAAACCTTTGAGTCTTAATTTTGGGAATATTGTGCTTGGGAAATTTGAGGTTACCATGGACTTCATTAAAGAACCTTGTTTTGCATCCCGAAGTGAGGACATACCTTAAGAAAAGTATGATTGGCATTGTACCTCACTTTGAGAGATGTACAAGTGATATTTCCATCCTCCTGTGGTTGTTGAGATTGATGCTAAATCTGCCATTTTTTCTAGCTTCCATTACCATTGTTGAAACTTTTTTCATCTTAGGGATAGATTTATTTGATGCCAATGCTGGAAATGTTTTCACCCCATTACTAAAATTTGTACCTTGTCCATAAGACAAAGGTATGCCCATTTGTGCCATTTGTGTGTTGTTGGTTGAATATTTTGTCTATCAGTGTACTGGTAAACAAAATAGGTCTTATCAGCCAAAGCAAGAAGATTAGTCGTCCTAATGTGTAAGTTTATCACATCAGAGGGAGACTTCTCTCTCCTCTCATCAAGGGGAGGTTCCTTATGGATATGCTATGTATACATATAAACAGAAAATAATACTCAAGGATAGGACCAGACATCCATCTCTCTTTCTTCAGAGATGATGTATACAAAACAAAGGAAAAACTCAAGGGAATGATAGACAACTCTCCTCTTCTTTCAAGAAAAACTATTTAGCCAGCCACAAGAATACTCCTGGAAATTAAAGCAGAACGTAATTAGGAGTATGGTAACCAGCAAATCGAAATAAAACACAAAGTCTCTATCTGAAATGCTTAAGAGTAATATACAAAGGGTAATGAAAGCTCAAAGTCTTTTCAAAGTCCTTTACACAATAATGAAAAAGCAAACACACTGAAGGCAGCTATGGGGGCACAAAGTCTCTCCATAGTTGATTTTCCAGGACACCTTTCTGACCAATTTTTACTAATCTTGCTTATTAAATTAATGAAACAGAAGATAAATCAAGGAAATAAACATAAGAATAGTTTCCTTAACCACAAAAGAATTCATAGCATAAAGTCTGAAAAAGTCCCTTGCTTTCTTATTCCATTAATAGAATATGATCAATAGACTGAGCACAAAGTCTCAATGATGCCTCTCAATTTGGGCAGAGTTTCATGTAGATTGTCAAAAAGAAGATCCTTTTACAATGAAATAAAGTCCCTTATATAGCCACTTCAAGAAGGACTCGAGAACAGTAATACATCATGATGCATTGGGAAATGTTAGGAAGACAAGCTGGAACTTTGGGGTATTTTACCCATTTGATCTTCTCAATGTAGATGAACAAGTCGTGCAATTGAAAGATTACAACTTTCAATGTCCACCTAGCGATATGATCTTGTCTTCATCATTCTTTCTTTCCAGATTAATTGAATCGAGCCCTGTATTCATCCATTGTTCTGTCTTTCCTCGCTTTCAGCTAGTTTTTGTCTTAAATTCTAAAAATGTATTCATGTCTATAAATCAAAGGATCAATGGCTATTTCACTGTCTTTAAAATTGACATTTACATGCCCATCAATATGCTTCCAATGGCTAATCAACTATGCTAAATTTGACGTCTTTGTGGGCGTCACCTCTTGGTCTTCTTTCAGCTTTCGGCTTTCTGCTTAGCATTTTTCTGAATTGGACATACCCTTTCAGGCCTTAAGAAATGATCCTTGTCAAGTCAGAAAATCCCTTTACTTTGGCTGTCAAGAGTCCCCTGTAAGGGCACCTGCCCTTTGGGGTCCTTCAGCATCTCTTTGCTTTGGCAACCCTTTACTTTGGTAGTCCCTGCAGACATTTTCTTCGGGCAAATGTTCCTCGTGGATGTTTCCCTGGGGATTATTCCCAGGTGTCTGATTTGAAAGCTCCCCGTGGGTAATTCTATGGACATTTGTCCCACAGAAAATTCTTGCAGACAAAAAGTCCAGGGAAAATTCCCACGAACAAATAGTCCGCATAAATTTGTTCTACCAAGCTCTTTTGAAAATGTCTTTGGGTTTTGCCTTAAACAAATGCAAAAGAGTTATCTTTCAACTTATTCAAAAAATGACCCTTCCAAAGGGTGTTTTTGTGGATAAAGTGTCCTGCGCAAGGGCACTTGTCCTTCGAAAAAGTCTCCTTTTGCATTGAACCGGCCCTTTGAACTTGGTTGATGAACCATTAGTTAAACCAGTTCAAAGGTTCAATGAAGCGCGCCAAGTCCCTTTGAACCAAAAAAGATGATGAACCATTAGATGAACTTTGACATTGAACCAATCAGTTGAACCAAGGCTTTGAACCAAATTTTGGTTCAATGGTTCAAACAAGGCTTTGAGCCGACTGATGAACCAAATGATCGAACCAAAATATGCTAAAACAAAGGGAATGAACCATCTGAGTGAAATAAAGCATTGAACTGCTTGGTTTAACTGAGCCATTGAATTGTTCCTTTGATATAACTTGCCATTGAACCTTGAACCCATTAAACCTTTGAACTAAAGTGGTTCAATGGTTCAACGGTTCAAGCCACCTTGATTTGGCTAAATGTTTGGAAGTTGATGAACCAATTGAAGTGATTAAACTTTGAACCTTGATGAAGCGCTTAACTCTTGCCAAAGACATTGAACTTGTTGCTGGTGTTTGCCGATGGAGATCTTGTTTGAACCAAGGCATTAAAACAATCCCATAAAATGACTAAGTGTTTGAAAACTGATTCCTTTGACTGAAATCGCCTGCAAAAATATTTGAATCTGTATAAATGAACCTGCCTGTAGAATAATTTTGGTTTGTAAGACCAAAATATTTCAAATGTTGTCCCAAAAAATGATAGCTATATTTTTGGGGGACAACAGCTGGCTCCAGTTAGGGAACTTATGTTAATTGCAAAATGAATTGAAAGGAGTAGAATCCAAAATCTCTAGTGTCTTCAAGTATGCCATTGGGCTTCGGAGTCATGCTACCCAGTAATGAAAGGCGTAAAAAAATGGAAACAAATAAAACAAAATAGAAATAAAATTGTACAAATATACATATATACAGAGGCAAGGATCTGATACTTCAAGAATTGAAGTGTTTCAAAGAAAAAGTGTGCCATCTTGGTATTTCAAAAGAAAACTATTTTCGCCCATGTGCTGATGAATTATGAACAAGCCTCTCCAAAGGGAGTCAAATTTTCTATGCATCCCCTTTGGTTCTCTTCTTTTGTCCCACAGCAGGACTTTATCTCCAATCTAGAAATCACGATTTTTGGCCTTCTAATCAAAAAGTTTCTTTACCAAACTTTGATGAACAACAATTCTGTCCACCACCATGGTTCTTTGTTCTTCTAGCTGAGTCAGGCACATGATTCTTTTGTCAAGAGAGCTCTCATATGTCTGATCTTCAATGGCCTTCACCAATTTCAATGCTGGTAACTCTAAGGTGATTGGTATCTCAGCGTTAATCCTGTAGAGAAGTTGAAAAGGAGACATACCAATTGCCCTCTTTGGCGTAATCCTGTCAGCCCACAGAGCATCAACCAATGCTTTATGCCACATCCTTTGATTATCATCTGCAAGCTTTTTGATAATAGTTACCAATTTTTTATTGCTAGACTCAGCTTGTCCATTCCCTCACAGAAAATAATCAGAAGAATGAGAGAGCGTAATTCCATAATAAAAATAAAATTACGTAATTTCTTGAGAGGTGAAACAAGCTACATTATTAGTAACAATTTTGAGTGGGACTCCAAATTTGGAAATGATATTCTCTTTCAAGAAGTTGCATACAACTTTTGAAGTAGCAAGCTTTGTCGGGATTGCTTCTACCCACTTAGTGAAATAATCAGTCACTATAAGGACATAATCATGTCTAGCACTTGAAGATGGATTTATTGTCCCAATAAAATTGAGTCCCCACTGCTAGAAAGGTTCTTCTATGATTAATGGCTTGAGAGGCAGGGCAGCCAACTTAGGTTTTCCAACAAATTGTTGACAAAGTTGACATTTCCTCACCCATTTATGTGCATCTTGGAAAAGAGTCAGCCAATAATACCTGGCTCGTAGAATTTTGTGAGCAGTCATAGGGGTAGAAAAATGTCCTCTATATGCTAGATTGTGGAAATATTTCAAGAATTGGGTCTATTGTTCTTTATCTACATAGCGAAGGAAAACTCCATCTATGCTTCTTTCGTACAGGCCGTTCTCCCAAAGGACAAAATTGGCAGCTTTCAATCTGATAGTTCTCCTCTCTTTGTAAGACAAATGAGTAAGACATTCACCATAAGTCAAAAAATATGCAATATTTGAGTACCATTCGTTGGTAGTGGAGACAAAAAGGACTGTTGGCATATTTTTAACCTCAGCTTCTTCATGTTGTGTATCTTCTGGATTATTGTCAGCCATTAATTGGCAAAGGCCTTTACCTCTGACCAGCTTTGTTGGCTTGATATCTAGATCAAATTCTTAGATCTTTGCAATCTAATTACCTCTCTTTATGCCAAACTCCTGCTGAGTTAATATAGACTTGATTGTACAGTCAAGAACGAAGGCAGTAGTATGTGAATTCAGAATATAGAAGTGAAAGTATTTGACTGCTTTTACCAGCACATAGGCGTGCTTCTCTATATTTGAATACTTCATTTCATGAGTTTTCAAAGGGTAGCTAATGAAAGAGATAGGGGATTCCATACCTTTTTTGTCTTGTTGGACAAGAATCACTTAAAGAGTATGCTTAGATGCATAGCTATATATAATGAAATTTCTATGGTAATTTAGGCAGACCAAGGTAGGGGCATGAGCAATAGCGACCTTGATATCTTGAAATGCTACTTTGCCTTCTTTGGTCAAGCTGAAGGTAGTCTTTCCTTTCATCATGTTTACAATGTGTCTTGTCTTCTCAGCAAATTTAGAGATGAATCTCCATAAGAAATTCACTTTTTCAAAGAAAGAGTGAACAACATTCTCACTTGCAGGCAAATTCAGCTCTTGAATAGACTTGACTCTGTTTGAGTCAATCTTTATGCCTTCTTTGGACACAATGTGTCCAAGGAGTTTCCCTTATGTCACTCCAAAAATAGACTTTTTAGGATTCAAATAAATACCATTCTGCCGGTAGTGCTCCAGCACTTGCTGTAAGTGGTGTACATGATCAGATTGATGCTTTGAAAAGACAGTTAAATCATTATTATATACTACTATGAATTTTCCAATCTCATCTTTGAAAGCCATGTCCATAGCTCTCTGAAAAGTAGCACCAACATTTATTAAGCCAAAATGCATTCTTTTATATGCAAATGTTCCCCAAGGCATGGTGAATGCAGTCTTGTGTTGGTTAGCTTCATCAACTTCAACTTGGTTATAACCTGAGAAGCCATCTAGTATTGATAACATTATTGATCCTGTTACTGTTTAACGCACTTGGTCCATGATTGGTAAAGGGTAATTGTCTTTTAGAGATGACTGATTCAAATTCCAAAAATCTACACAAATGCGGATTTTGCCATTTTTCTTCCTTACAGGAACTATGTTCACAATCCATGTAGAATGATGGATTGAAAAAATAATTCTAGCATTTAACATTTTCTAAATCTCAAATATAATTGTACCTAAAATTTTTGGATTGTATTGTCTAGATTTCTACTTGTAAGATTGAATCAGCCTTGAGAGGAATATGATGGTGGATTTCATCAGGTCTGAGAGACTTCAAGTCTGAGTATGAATATGCCAAGACATCAATGTATTCATAGAGCAAAGAAGTGAATTTGAATCTTTCTTTAGGTGTACATAACTTACCAATGTTGACCATTTTTAGATTTTCTTTGTTGGTCAGATTCACTTGGTCAAATCCCTGAGAGAGATTCGAATCTATCTACTATTGCTTGACGAATTTATCATGCTTGTCGAATAGCTTCTCAAGAGAAACCAGGCCTTTAGGAATTTTGTTTTCTTTTAGCTGTAGAAACTCTTTATTTACATCTACACTGGATTTAGAAACAAATTTAGACTTCTGAGATTCGCTGCCTTCAAAATACAACTGTTCAAAATTGTCTTTTCTTTCCAAGAAGGCAATGATCTGATGATCATCATTGAAAATTTGCCAATAATCAGCATTGTCAGGAACACTCGGCCTATAGACCAGCTCAATGGTATATTTGGCTTCTTTAAAATTAGAATGAGGAACTAAAAGAGTTCCTAAAATAGCAAGTGCATCAGCGCTGTTATTGGATTCTCTTGGAATGGAAGAAATGTTGAAAGCATCAAAGCTTTCAATTTGGTCCCAAACCAAATTATGGTAATGGCATAGCCTCTCATTTTTGGTCTGATATAAATTTCTCGCTTGATAGACCACTAATTCGGCATCCCCTTTAGCATGAAGAAACTTGACGCCTCTTTCTTGAGCAGCCTTCATGCCCAGCAATAGTGATTCATATTCAGCTATATTATTTGTGTTGCAGAATTGTAACTTATAAGATGAATGAAATAATTCTCCTTGAGGGAGATATCAAAACAATTTCAGCTCCAGAACCAGTAGAGGAACAACTATCATCAAATTCTAGAGTCCAAATCTCATCAGACACTGTCTTTTCTTCAGATTTTCCCTCATAAGAGATGGAGGGTCTTTCTTCATAATCTATCTATAAAAAGTAATTACTCATACCTACGGATTTAAAGAGGATTTGAGCTTCAGGAGTTGATGTCTTGGTAACTACATACTTTGTTTCCTTTTTAGGAAATAATCTTTTCATCATGCCTTGGATAGGGATCCTTGCCTCAGATAGATCCATGTTCAGTTCTCCTCCTACATCCTTACAAAAATTCTGTCCAAGCAAAATGCCATAAGATGCTGGGACATCAGCCACTAATATAGTCATTTTAATCCTCTTGTCTAGAAAGGCTGCGAATGCAAATTGAGCATCTTTGATTTGCCCCAGCAATGGCACTTGCTTGTTCTCCATGGAGAAACATCTCCCAAACATTTTGGTCAATGTGAGACCAAGAGACTCAGTGACTTTAGTAGGCATAACATTTTTAGATGTGCCTAAGTCTATTATACAGTTACTCAGCTTGTGGCCATTGATTAATAGGGAAATATAGAAGGGTTCTATCTTTCTAGAAGTAACTAGAGGAGTAATGATCAGATTATTTGGAATAGGCGTATTCATTGAAGAATCAAAAGTTACTTTTTTGGCTTTTTGTCCTACAGGGATAGTCTAATTTTTAACATATTGGACCAGCTTTTTTAATTAATCTGGATTGGATTGCAAGTATTCAAATTTAGACATCTATATTTTTGTCTTTTTGACATGATCAATTATGTCAAATGGTTGAATCAAGCTAGGTACAAAGAAAGATACTTTAGCTTTTTGAGTTTTATGAGGGATGAGAGGTGGGCTGGTTTGAGAATTAGAAGTAGAAGGGGAAGGTGCAATAGATTTATTTACCTTTTGAGTAATGATTGGATCTTTTGATTCAAAAGGCAGAGTTGTCCTACACTTGACAATTGTGACTGCTAGCTGTGGTTGTTCTTCTATCTTTTCTTTATTAGCCTGCTGGACTGATTGGTCCTTAGACCTGGTAAACACTGCATATGATCCATCTGAAACTTCTCCTTTGCTTTTCAGTTCATCTTGATAATTCAGGAAACCATTGTGGGAGTCACCAGCTGATTCTTTTTGACTATCTTCAATGATATCAGCATCATTTTCTTGATTTAATTTAGGCTGATATGAGAATTCTAATTCTGTTTCAAGGTATCCCATTACTGAATTAGTTGGAGGAGCTTCCAAGGCAATTTTTCCTTATGGAGGAGGAAGGCAATTTTGTTGTCCTTGGTTTCTGGCAACATTGCCTTAATATGACTGATTTGGGAATGTCCTTCTATATGTAGGAGCAAGAGACATTCTTTGAGCCATTTGCTTTTTAAGGGCAAGGATCTCATTTACTAATTTTTGCACCATTAGATCTGTGGTGCTTGTAGATACAAATTCAAAAGATGATGAAGCTCTATTTCAATTGGGATCTCTTCTTATTTTCCCTGCTAAGATGAGATCATCTTCTACTTTAGTGGCTAAAAGCTGAGCTGTAGCTAGATCTATTTGGCCAGCACGTCTCAAGAGGAAACTGACTTCAGGTAGCTGAGAATTAATGAAAAAGCATTTGAGATTCTCAGCTGTAGGTCTGGCAATCATAGGAATTTTGTTTCTCAACTTGTCAAATTTAGCTATGAAGTCTCTCATAGGCTCATGCGGCTCTTTTTTCATTTGTGTAAGTTGAGCCAAAAGTGTATGTGCATCTTCTACAGGTTTGAATCTGGCTTCAATCTTAGCTTTCAAGGGATTCCAATCAGTTACAGATCGAGCCTGTAAATGGTAAAACCGATCTGCAGCAAGACCTTGTAGTGTTTCAACAAAAAGTCTAACTGCTACATCTTTAAACTCTACTCTAATTACTCCACAGGCTATACTGAATGCTGCAATGTGTTCATCAGGATGAACTTTCCCATCACCATAGAATTTAGGGAAATTCTTCCTAGAACTGCATGGAAGCTCATGTAGAGGAGGAGTAAGATTGAGAGGGCCAAAAGCATTACCTCAGGGGCCTTGAACTGCCATTATAGGATACTGAAAAGGAGGGATAACAAATCTCAAAGGGGTAATTATAGGCATAACTTTATTAACAACAGAAGTAGATACTTTATCTGGTAATGGAGATTTGGCTTTAGTAGGAGGGAAATTCTTGGTTCCTTGGAGACGAGATAGTGAAGGAAATAGATCAAAATCACTTTGTTGTACTAGCTCGAACATAGGATCAATGACACCTTTAGCCCTTTGGCTTTGTGTATACCTTGAATCTGCCAGATTGTAAAACAAAAATAGAAAAGATTTGACTTTGCTTCAGTTAAAGCTTAGGGCTTTAAACTATTCATTCTTTCCCTATTGGTGTGGAGGTGAATGGAATGGATAGAATATAAATGGATAATGGGTATATCCCCAGTGGATTTGCCAAAAATTGTTGGTTGAATATTTTGTCTATCAGTGTACTAGTAAACAAAATAGGTCCTATCAGCCAAAGCAAGAAGAATAGTCATCCTAATGTGTAAGTTTATCACATTAGAAGGAGACTTCTCTCTCCTCTCATCAAGGGGAGGTTCCCTATGGATATGCTATGTATACGTATAAATAGAAAATAATACTCAAAGATAGGGCCATACATCCATCTCTCTTTCTTCAGAGATGATGTATATAAAACAAAGGAAAAACTCAAGGGAATGATAGATAACTCTCCTCTTCTTTTAGGAAAAACTATTGAGCCAGCCACAAGAAAACTCCTGGAAATTAAAGCAGAATGTAACTGGGAGTATGGTAACCAACAAATCAAAATAGAACACAAAGTCTCTATCTGAAATGCTCAAGATTAATATACAAAGGGTAATGAAATCTCAAAGTCTTTTCAAAGTCCTTTACATAGCAATGAAAAAGCAAACACACTAAAGGCAGCTATGGGGGCACAAAGTCTCTCCATAGTTGATTTTCTAAGACACCTTTTTGACTAATTTTTACTAATCTTGCTTATTAAATTAATGAAATAGAAGATAAATCAAGGAAATAAACATAAGAATAGTTTCCTTAACCACAAAAGAATTCACAGCACAAAGTCTGAAAAAGTCCCTTGCTTTCTTATTCCATTAACAGAATATGATCAACATACTGAGCACAAAGTCTCAATGATGCCTCTCAATTTGGGTAGAGTTTCGTTTAGATTGTCAAAAAGAAGATCCTTTTACAATGAAAGAAAGTCCCTTATATAGCCACTTCAAGAAGGACTCGAGAATAATAATACATCATGATGTGTTGAGAAATGTTAGGAAGACAAGCTGGAACTTTGGGGCATTTTACCCATTTGATCTTTTCAATGTAGATAAACAAGTCGTGCAATTGAAAGATTACAACTTTCAATGTCCACTTGGTGATCTAATCTTGTCTTCATTGTTCCTCCTTTCCAGATTAATTGAATCAAGCCTTGTATTCATCCATTGTTCTATCTTTCCTCACTTTCAGCTAGTTTTTGTCTTGAATTTTGGAAATGTATTCATGTCTATAAATCAAAGGATCAACAACTATTTCACTATCTTTAAAATTGACGTTTACATGCCCATCAATATGCTTCCAATGGCTAGTCAGCTATGCTGAATTTGACGTCTTTGTGCGCGTCACCTCTTGGTCTTCTTTCAGCTTTTGGCTTTCTGCTTAGCACTTTTCTCAATTGGACATACCCTTTTAGGCCTTAAGAAATGATCCTTGTCGAGTCAGAAAAGCCCTTTACTTTGGCTGCCAAGAGTCCCCTGTAAGGGCTCCTGCCCTTCGGGGTCCTCCGACAGCTCTTTGCTTTGGCAACCCTTTACTTTGGTAGTCCCTGCAGAGATTTCCTTCAGGCAAATGTTCCCCACAGATATTTCCCTAGGGATTATTCTCAGGTGTTTGATTTGAAATCTCCCCATAGGTAATTTCGTGGACATTTGTCCTGCAGAAAATGCCCATGGACAAAAAGTCCAAGGAAAATTCTCGCAGACAAATAGTCCGCGGAAATTTGTTTCGCCAAGCTCTGTTGAAAATGTCTTCAGGTTTTGCCTTAAACAAATCTGAAAGAATTATCTTTCGGCTTCTTCAAAAAATGACCCTTCCGAAGGGTGTTTTTGTGGATAAAGTGTCTTGTGCAAGGGCACTTGTCCTTCAAAAAAGTCTCTTTTTGCATTGAACCACCCCTTTGAACTTGGCCGATGAACCATTAGTTAAACCAGTTCAAAGGTTCAATGAAGCATGCCAAGTCCCTTTGGACCAAAAAAGCTGATGAACCATTGGATGAACTTTGGCGTTGAACCAATCGGTTGAACCATGACTTTGAACCGACTGACGAACCAAATGATCAAACTAAAAGATGCTGAAACAAAGGGAATGAACCATCTGAGTGAAATAAAGCATTGAACTGCTTGGTTGAACCAAGCCATTGAACTGTTCCTTTGGTTGAACTTGCCATTGAACTTTGAACCCATTGAAGCTTTGAACCAAAGTGGTTCAATGGTTCAACGGGTCAAGCCACCTTGATTTGGCCAAATGTTTGGAAGCCGATGAACCAATTGAAGTGATTGAACTTTGAACCTTGATGAAGCGCTTAGCTCTTGCCAAAGACATTGAACTTGTTGCTGGTGTTTGCCAATGGAGATTTTTGTTCAAACCAAGGCATTAAAATAATCCCAAAAAATGACTAAGTGTTTGAAAACTGATTCCTTTGACTGAAACTGCCTGCAAAAATCTTTGAATTTGTATAAATGAACTTGCCTGTAGAATAATTTTGGTCTGTAAGACCAAAATATTTCAAATGTTGTCCCAAAAAATGATATCTATATTTTTGGGGGACAACATGTGTCATGTTGTTAGTCTTGTGCATGAGAGTGTCAAACTTGTGTTTTGTTCTACTCTGCAAGAACTCAATGTAGGAGTATTGGATTTATTTAGAAACTTCCTAGTTTTCTATGAGGTGCTAGAATGATTGCCTATGATTCCCTATGTAAGGTGTTCTCACCCCTCTATTTTGTGTATGAAAATAGAAAGGATTATGCACTTTGTTCTACTGCACCATTGGATGGAATTGGTCTAGTCTTCCCTCTATTACTATGACCCTATTTAGTCTACTTGATCATTGCTTTGTAAGAGTTGTAATTATAGGAGGAGAGGCTATCATAGATAACAATGAAAATACTATGCCACATTTAGTGAAAAACTTCTAGATGTGAATAACATAGTAATAAATTCAGCTAGTGATGTTTCTTATTAATTCCTCACTCTCTATTTATAAACATAATGAAGTCAATACAACCCAATAAAATATGACGAGACCCACTAAATATAAATTATATATATATATATAAACTACTAGAAGGTAATTCACATGCTATGAATTATGAATTTTCCATGCCATAATAAGAGAACATATAACAACCAGTGGATGACTAGGAGTATAACTTGTTCTTTGTTAATTGATATAACTACATTGCTTAGGGTTCTATTCATGTATGTGACACCTCTTTGGTTTTGATCATGGTTTTATTAGTATACCTGTAAGAGATTTTATAGTTTATTTCATAGATAACTGTTATTTCTAATTTTCAATTTTCTCTATCATGAACAAATTAGAATGGAGTGATTGCATGTGTTCCACATGCTATAAAAGTGTTGTGATATCACTTTTATGAGCCTGATTAGTAATTGCATACAATTTTTGTACATTATAGTGTACAAATATTAGGTTGAAATAGAAAAGTCTATATTTGAAATAGAAGATAATGAAGTTTTGAGAAAAAACTCTAAAATTAGTGTAAACCTTAGAAAGTGAAAGGTTGAAACATAAAATCTGAGATCAAAGAACAAAAATCTAAATAATGTTTGTTACACAACTTGATTTCTAAAAATTTTAGAGATACAAATCATCTGTAATTGTTGGACTAATTTTTTTTCAAAATAAAAAATAAAAAAAATCAAAAAATCAAAATCAATTGAGATGAAAGTCCAAGAAAAGGCAATGAGAGTTGAGGGAAGTCCAAGCATCCAAAATATGAAACAAGTTTCCATTATTTGTGTGTTTATAAATGTACTTTCAAGTGGTGCATTTGGCAACCTCTAAATAGGATTGAGAAGTAGGGGTTGTAATATAGAGCATATAGGAACGTAATTCATGTTCTAAGAGAGGTATTCAGAGTAAGCAATTTATTGTCCATTCTGGAAGAATACATAAACCATTTTTTCACCCTTCATATTTAAATAAATTTACATTTGATGTGTGATGTTCAATATAAGTTTTTTATTTGTCATTTTATCACCATATTTATTATGAATTATGTTTTATAGGGCATTGCTGTAAAAATAGAATGAATAAATATTTACCTGATAGTGATGAGAATAAGAGGTGTCTCAAGCCAAGAATATCCCCACTTTTGGGTATTTTGTAATATCTTTTCAGAGGTATATAATTATCACCTCTAAATGTTAGATGAGTCAAAATTAGCGCCGATTCTAGATTTGGATGAAACAATCATCAAATCATATACCAGGACAACTTACTATTTAAATCAAGTATTTTCGAGAATAAGTTCAGCAATGAAATGATGAAGATGGGACCATGCAAAAATCTCTACATGTAGATTGACATGGAAATGATAGATCATACTATTAATTCTACTATTTTTTTAGAACTCTCTAATCATCAAACATTTTGGACATGAACAAACCCCACTGGAAATTATAAACTAATTTTTTTACAATTAGTGAAACCATGGACCTCATAATCAGAACTAAACCATGTGTTTAATGACTTTTAGGTATAAGATACACGTATAATGTTCAAACTATGATCATTTTGGGTTTCATTTTCTAGATATATAACAAACCAGTTTGAAATATTTGTATGTGCATTTTTTGAAAGACCTTATGCTTTGAAAGTGTGAACAGTTCTAGATCCTGAATCTAAGTTGATGAGTTTTGAACATATACAATCACATCTATTTTCTCATGAAGATTATATGCATTTTTAATTTTCTTTTGGTTTCTCTTTTTCACATCTTATTTTAGAGTTAACCAATTCATTTTTTTCACATACATAGTAAATAAAAATAAGTAATAAAGGCTGCCCATCAATTAAATTTTAGAGATCCAATAAATTATGCTCCATATTGTTAAAATTTTGTTCAAATTTAAACATTGGAGTATAATAGTTCACATATTACATTGATATTGTGAAATATAAAGAAAAGACTCATTTTCTACCCAAATATTTCATCCAAAATTTTAATTAAATCTTATTTTCTTTGTTAGGGAAACTTTATTTTTAATGTGAAATTCATGATCGATACCGTATAGCTCTCTTCATGTACTTTCATATTTTTGATTTCTAAATAGATTCCAATATTTGATTTTAATTTTTTTAATCCAAATCAAGTATTGTGTTTTTTTAATGAGTGAAATCTTTTAAATAATCACATTTAATTTCTATTAGTGTTTCTTAAAATTTCAATTTTTTTATCCAAATTGATTTTAGTGAAAGGTGATAGAAATTTTTTAGTACACGTGTTCGACTAGGTACTCTTACATCAAAACCTTGTAGTTATCGATGATAATATTGATGTTTAGATGGCTGATGATTGTACAATGTATTTGAAGTTCATCAATTTTTACCCTACGATTACCCAGATGATAAAGAAATGAAAATTAATGTTCTTGTCTACTCAAGTACCTAATATTATAATCTTTGTTTTCATTTTTAAACATGAATTACATATGTGTAATAACAAAGTATTAGAAGATGCTATGAATGTAGTTTCCTCCATAAAAAATAGTTTCTTTCGATAAATATTAATTTTAAAAACTTGGCTGGCTACTAATAATGTGAAATATGTTGAAAGTTATTGTTAATGCAAAAGAAAAGAGAGAGTGCAGTTGCCTAAAACACGGCTTCCATGATAAAATCTTTGAATCTTATATAATGATGATCAAATGAGGTGCAAGAGGCATACTTGTAACTTTATTTTGATCATATTTTATTTTAGACACTGATGTGTTGTATAATTTTTTTTTAATTGTTTATTAGTTCTAACTTTGATTCTGAGATATTGGTAATTTGTAAAACTACTTCTTTCCTGGTTTTAATCTTAATATATAAACCTCACTATATGTTTGACTTGTAGATGACACACTACATTATGGCTCATGAGGCTTAATTTTTAATTACTTTAGCTTCTCTATATAAAATTGTCAATATATAACTTTAAGCTTGTCTTGATCTTTAATGAACTAAAAAATAGTCTTATTTTCTCATAGATCTCATTGTCATTTAAAAAATTATCACGTTGTAGAAAAGAAAGATTTATGTAACCAAAAACATTATCTATAATTTACATGAACTATGGAAAAACTCTCGCTCTTATTTAAGAAAGATTTAACTTGTCTAGGAGAGTTGTGCATGATATTTATACCACCATTATATTTTTCCCTAGTAGGGAAGCAAAAGATTATGTTAGTACCTATGTATTATCGAAATGGGGACCCAACATTACAACCAAAATGATAAATTTTAAACATAGAAGCCTGAAGGTTTTCCTATTACATCACCTACTTGAAAGAAAACAAAGAGAGTTAAAAAAAATACTTGAGAGTAAAAGTGATGGTGTTTGTGCTTATTTTGAGATGATATATTCCATTTCATTCTCTTCATTTGCTCTGGATCTTGGATGAAAAAAGTGGTTTGTATTTGATATGGATGTGAATGCTATTCTTAGTATGTTTAATATTGCAAGTTTCAATAACATACACTATTGTTGCTGCAAGGGAGCATGAAATGATTCTATAAATTCATAATCCATAAATATCTAGGCCTAATTATAATTATTGCATCAGTTTATGTTTGGGTTTTGGACATTTGTTTCAAGTCTGGTGACAGGGTTAGGTTGTAAACAATTTTTAGACTTTGCCCTTTGGAAAAATCCCCTAGGTTGTGTGTATTAATGTTTTCCCTAAGAGGTAATCAAGACTCTAGAGATGTGTTATAGGGAATCTCCTAAGTTGGTAACACCGTTTATATGGATAAATTTATAACACTCATTAAACTAAGATTACAACTAAATAACTAATTTTGGTACTAGTACTGACACAAATACAAGATTTGGGTATACATGACAAATTTTTGGGTGTTTTGATATATTTTTGAACACATATGTACAAATATATATAGATACATACATACTTACACACACACACATATACATATATACATACATACATACATATATATATATATATATATATATATATATATATATGTATGTATGTATATATATGTATGTATGTATATATATGTATGTATATATATATATATATATATATATGTATATGTATGTATGTATGTATACACACACACACACACACACACACACACACACACACACACACACACACACACACACACACACACACACAGAGTTAAATAAGCAAAATTAACCACATATATACATAGAGTGTTATAATGTTGTCATTGATGTCAAAGGAATTGTAATTCATTACCAACAGAAACATCAAAGGAATTGTAATTGATTTCAACAAAGTTGTCAACAAAAATATCAACATAATTGTCAACAAAAATGTCAACATACACATCTTTTGGTGAAGAGGTGCCTCTTGGATGGGATGCCTCCTTTGTGAAGAGCTTTTGGAGGATATATAAGGTGGATATAAAATTGGAAAATATATGAGAAATAATTCTTTCCTCATGCAAGCATAAGCATATTTTTTGTGGAGAAGAAGAAGAGAAGATTGAATTTGCCATCATTCATTGCTGAAACAACAATAGTAAGGTGGAAGATTATTTTTGTAGAGGTAGATGGGTGTTTCTTGCCAAGTCAGTGCTTGGTGGTGGGGATTGGTTTCTCCAAGTAGGTTGGTGCCTACAAAATTTTGTAAAAGGATTATTATTTTATGGTTGGATTTAGATGGTAGATCTAAGTAGCTCTGCTTTGTGGTTTTTCTCAAGAGAGGGTTTTTCACGTAAATCTTGTGTTACTTAATTATTAGATCTTATATGAATGCTTTTTTTGTGAACATTAATTTTTGAAAGTTAATGTTTTATTAAACACTGATTCACGCCCCTCTCAGTGTATTATGTGCTTAACAATTAG
Source organism: Torreya grandis (assembly GCA_037957365.1). NCBI lineage: Eukaryota > Viridiplantae > Streptophyta > Pinopsida > Cupressales > Taxaceae > Torreya > Torreya grandis. The sequence goes on along the minus strand of JARHVA010002199.1, from coordinate 1,875,441 downwards.
TAACAGAGAAATTCCTTCAAAATCAGTCTAATCATTGGAAGGTAGATCTCAAGAGCACACATGGTTAGTCATCATATACATTAGAGTTTCTCTAAAAACAAGCCTCCATTGTTTGATGGAACAAATTTTGCATTATAGAGTATAAGGATGCGTACTTATTTAATGACCCTTGGTTTTGATATCTGATAAATAGTGGTGAATAGATATGTTATGCCAACAACTCCACTAATAGATCTAGTAAAAAAGAAGGCTAGTAAGAATAATGCTAAAGCCATGAATGCTATTTTGTGTGGCTTATCAAAATTAGAGTTTATCAAGATTATGCAATGCGATTCAACAAAGGAAATGTGGAACAAATTTCAGCACATCTATGAGGGTGACAAGAAAGTGAGGAAGGCAAAACTCCAAACTCATAGGAGATAATTCGAGAGCTTGAAAATGAAAGATGAAGAAAATATTGTGGTATATCTTCTTCATGTGGATGAGATTGTTAACACCATTAGAGGACTTGGTGAAAAGGTTGAACAATCCATGATCATTCAAAAAGTGCTAAGGTCACTTCCCTTGAGATTTGATGTAAAAGTTTTGGCTATTAAAGAAATAAATGAATTAGACTCATTAATAATGAATGAGTTTCATGGGATTCTCACGACATATGAAATGGGAATTGAAAAGGAAAATCCATCTAAGAAGGAAACAACTTTTAAAGATTTAAAGAAATCAAAAAATAAAGAACCTAAACAAACGATGACACCAATGATGAACAAGATGAAAAGGAGGCCCTTTTTGTAATAAAGTTTAAGAAAGGATCAGGTAAATACAAAAGTAAGATACCTTTTAAATGTTTTAGTTATGGTAAAATAAGACATTTTATTGCAAAGTGTCCACATAAGAAGCGATGATGAGGAAAATCATAATGAGGAAAGGAATAAGAAGGAAAGAAAATTGCAATACAAGAAAAGTTTCAAACAAAATGAATATAAGAAAAACTTTGGTAAGCACAAGAAAAGCCTCTATTTCAAAAAGGATAGTAGTTCAGTTGAGGAAATCGATGAGAACATATTAGATAGTGACAAAGAAGAAACTCTATTTATAACTATAAAAATAAAAAATGATGCCTCTACAAGTGAAGACACATTTGAAGAAAAGGAAGATGTCGAAGATGAAGAAGAGGTAGATCTTGAAGAAGAACTCATCTGTGCCTTAAGCAAGATCAAACAACTTAAGAAAATAACTTTGAAGCAAAACTTGTAGCTATAAAAATATGAAAAATAGGATTGTGATTCCAAAGAAAAAATGTCCCCAGACCTCAAGGAATCCAAAACAATTATTATCAACCTCAAGATTTAACTTGAAGAAGAAAAAAGGATTGAAGAGGAGGTCTGAATCCAATTAAGAAAAAATGAAGAAAATTGTGAGAGGTTAGAATCCAAGATTGTCTCCTTGAGGAAGGAAATAGAGAAAACAACCACCAAGCTGAATAGAACCCTCAAATTTGAAAAGAGTACCAAGATCTTAGATGATATCATAAATAGGTAGAGGTCACCATTTATAAATTCTGGTCTTGGATATAAATAAAATTAGATGGACAATAAATAATATCACAAATATCTACTAGAGAAGGTAAATTATGAAAAGATAAAAAGCTATGCAAATGTTCTCAAAAGTCTTATTAGCAAGAAGAAAGAGAATCAAATCCCAAAAAAAACAAGAATTCCTCCAAAAGATAACAAAGACAAATTTAGAAGTTCTTTCCTCTAAGGCAGGAACACATGCCTAGGTTCTAACATTGTTTATTTAGTTATTGATTTTCATGTAATCATTTTGGGCATAGAGTAATGGGGTGTAGGATACATGCAAGAAATAGGGATGCATGGGACAATGGTAGAAGCACTTATGGAGTTTTAAGTAGAAACTATAACTCATATGCCCTATTATTGAATTATAAAGAGAATAACACTATATGTTATAATTATAATAATTATGGACATATAGCATGATATTGTAGAAGTGTTGTAGAAAACCTAGACAAAATAATAAAGTGAATGCTCCTTTGGTAAATAAAATAGAGCTTACAAAAATTTGGAAACAAAAGCAAGAGGAAGTTAATCAGGACAAGGAGACATCTATGCTTGTGCAAACAACTTTTCATGCAAAAAACAAAGGGAAACAATGGTATATTGACAGTGGATGCTCAAGTCACATAACTGGGGAAAAGAGCAAATTTATCTCCTTGAAGGAAATGAGTGAAGGCACGATGAAATTCAAAGATAATGCAACAACAAGAATAGCTAGAAAGGTACTTAGCCTTGATAATAGAAAAGCAAAAATAGAAAATGTATTGTATGTTGAAGTATTCCTTCTAAGTGTCAGTCAAATATGTGGTCAAGAACACACTCACATTTTATGCTCAAGGTTGTGAGATTAGGACAATAAACACAAAAAAATTAGTTGTAAATGCACATAGAACAACCTCTACACACTCAATGAAGTTTAAGGAGAGAAATGCTACATGAGTAAAATTTATGAAAGCTAACTATGGCATAGAAGGATGGGCCATATGAACTTTGATAATCTAGTGAAATTTGACACTAGACAAGCTGTAAGAGATATATTAAAGATTATAAAACCATCAAACATTCTTTGTAAGTAGTGTCAACATGGAAACAAACAAGAGTGAGTTTTAGGTTAAAGGAGTACTCAACCACCAATCCATTAGAACCAATTCATATAGGCCTCTGTGGGCTTACATGAATACAAAGCATACAAGGTGAGATATACTTTATGTTGGTCATTGATGATTATTCTAGAATGACATGGATTACCTTTCTAAAATAAAAATCTGAGGCATTCAAGAAGTTTAAAGTTTTTAAAGCTTTGGTTGAAAATGAAACAAATATAAAGATCAAGTGCTTGAGATCAGATCAAGGAGGCGAGTTCATCTCAAATGAATTCAATGATTTTTGTGAGTAGCATGGAATAAAAAGGCATTTCTCAGTTGCAAGGATTCCACAACAAAATGGAGTTGTAGAAATAAAGAAGTGAACTATTCAATAAATGGCTAGAACAATGTGAAACAAATTTAAGCTATCATATAGGTTTTAGAGAGTAGTAATTAACACTAAAGTCTACATTTTGAATAGAGGAAAAATTAGAGTAAATAATAGCAAAACTCTTTCTGAGTAATGGAAGAGTAGACCAACATCAGTCAAATATTTCAAAGTGTTCGAGAGTAAATGCTTCATTAAGAGAGATGAATAATACTTGGAAAAATTTGACTCAAGAGTTGATGAAGGTATTTTTCTTGAATATTCCTAAAAAATTAAAACTTATAGATGTTATAATAAAATAGGACAAACAATCGTAGAAAGTGCCAATGTAAATATGGATGAAACAAGGTCTCAAAAAGTAAATTCACAAACAAATAATCATTCAGAGGAACTAGACTTCAAATAAGAAGAAGTAGAAAAACAAGAATAAATGGATTAGGAAGATACAAAAGCACCATCTTGATTTGTTCAAAAACATCATTTTGAAAGTCAAATTATTGGTGATATTGATGTTAGGGTAAAAAATATAAGATTTGTAAGTACACCTGAGCAAGTAAACTTATCCTTGTTATCCAAATTAGAGCCCAAATGTTTTTTAGAAGCTAGCAATGACAAGCATTGGATCAATGCTATGGAATAAAAATTGAATCAAATTAAAAATAATGAGACATGGGAACCCATTCCTAGACCAAAAGACAAGAATTTAATTGGTACCAAGTGGGTGTTCAAGAATACATTGAATGAAGATGGTCAAGTAACAATAAATAAAGCAAGGCTGGTTTACAAGGGGTATGCTCAAGTGGAAGGTATTGATTTTGAAGAAATATTTACCCTTGTTGAGAGATTAGAAGCCATTAAAATATTTTTGGCATATGTTGCTTTTAATAACTTCAAAGTTTATCAAATGGATGTGAAATCTGATTTTCTAAATGGCAAGTTAGAAGAAGTATATATTGAACAAATAGAGGTTTCTTTCTATTAGAAAAGAAGGACTATGTGTATAGATTGAATAAGGCAGTATATGGTCTAAAATAAGTCCCCAAATCTTGGTATTCAAGGCTTGATAAATATCTATAAGGAGAAGGTTTTAAAATGAGAGTTGTTGATAGTAATCTCTATATCAAGACTAAAGGTGAGAATCAATTGATTATTGTGGTATATGTGGATGATATCATTTTTGAAAGAGATAGTAAATGAATGTCCCAAGCATTTTCAAAAGATATGCAAAAGGAGTTTAAAATGTCCATGTTGGGGTGAGTTGTCATTTTTTCTTGGTTTGCAAATTTCTCAATCTAATAAAGGAATATTTATCTCCCAAACCAAGTATATAAAGGAGATGTTGAAGAAGTTCATAATGGAAGATTGCACACCTGTTATCACACCCATGGGTATAAGATGCCAGTTAAGTAAAGATGATGAATCTCCTAAAGTGAATCAGATGCTTTATAAATCCATGATTGGTAGCTTGTTATACACCACATAATCAAAGCCAAACATCATACAAGTTGTAGGCTTGGTAGCACATTTTAAAGAATCCCCAAAAGAAACACATGTTCAATTGGTCAAAAGGATATTCAAATATCTAAAAAGCACTTTGGATTTTGACTTGTGGTATCCAAGAGGTGAAGATTTTACACTAACAACATACACAGATGCAAATTGGGTGGGAAGTGTTGATGACAAAAAGAGTACAAGTGGAGGAGTATTCTTTCTTGGCAAAACTCTAGTGTCATGGCTAAGCAAAAAACAACGTTCCATTTCTTTATCTATGATTGAAGCAAATTAAATAGCAATAGTGTCTTTTTGTACACAAGTCCTTTGGATGAAGTAGACATTGAAATATCTTAAGATAGATTATGAACATCCAATATCAATACTCTGTGATAACACTAGTACAATAAACATTTTGAAGAATCTGGTTATGCACTCTAGAACAAAACACATTCCAATCAAGTATCATTCTTAAGAGAAAATGTTGATGGTAAAAAAGTAAAAATGGAGTACATTGCCACAAATGAATATATAGCATATATCTTCACAAAGCCTCTCCCAAAAGAAAATTTTGAGTTTCTAAGGTAGAAATTGGGAGTGATCCATTCTTCATCTAGTTATTAAATCTATCAAGATAAGCATGGATTAAAGGGGACCTAATCATTTCATTATTTAGCTCCATGGATATTTTGGTGATATACATTATGATTATGTTGTATGTCTCTTTGCCATTTATGTCAAAGGGGGAGAATTAAATAAAAGGGGAGCAAAGGAGGATAACTACAGCTAGGGGGAGTTCATGTACTATTTTTCTACAATATTGTCATCAATGACAAAGGGAAAGATTTTTGGAATATTGTTAGGATGTGGAGCTAAAAGCTTCAACTGGTGCAAACAGGGAGGAGGTTGTTGAGTTCCAGAGAGACTGGCGTCGACAGAGTGCAGTGCACAAGGCAACCGATGACGGCAGGGTGGACAGTAAGGCAACCGACATTGACAGTATGTCGACTGACGTCAGTCACCTCCAGGCAGACAGGGACCGACGTCGGTCACCTGTGGCAGTTCTAGAACTACTTGTTCCACAGACAGTTAGTTCATTAAACCGAGTGTTTGCATGTAAAGGCTATTTTTGGTCTTGAGTTACGTGTCTAATTATTGTAATTAGGTTAATCTAATTATTGTAAAAATGAGATCTATATATGGACTCATGGGATGTATTGTAAACTTGTAGCTAGTGAGTAAGAGAGAAATAAGCTCCTTCAAAGAGAAGAGAGCAATGGTGCATTCCTCCTAGTGCCACAGTACCAAGGTGGGTACTGGTTTGGAGAATCAAAAGGGTTCTTCATATGTGTATGATCTTGGTCAGCATGTGTGCATGACTTTCTATAGGAGATCTACAATGGTGAGTAAGGTCTAGTGATTTGCAGGTAGCAGCAGAGAGTAGGAGATCTACTTGGAGTACGGTTGTGTACTTGGTGAACTGGCAGCGTGTTACTGACTGGTTGGAGAGGTGAACATCAATTCTGTGTGTGAGTTGATTGTTGTGATCAAAAGAGAGAGGGAAGAAGGTCTTGAGGTGTGGCGAGCCTTTGAGGTGGAGGAAGAAGTGGCATCTTCCTTATTGTATATTCTTCTGAGTGATTATTAATACAATTGTGTATTATCTCTCAATTCCTATGTTGTTTCATATTTCTAGTTACTTTATATTTTTGGTTAAATTCTGTGATTAGTTTCTTATACAGAGTAATCATATTTGTGCTCTTATTGAGGGAGCAAGATCCTGACACAGTGGGATCAGAGCATGTTTATTGTTCTAGGTTCCCTGACAAGTGGTATCAGAGCTTTTGGTTGGGTTGACTAACAAGTGGTTTCAGATCTGGTAGTGTTTTTGATTACAGGTCACTCGTAAGGGTTTCAAATTGAGTGGGAGTATAGCAATGGCAGAAGAAAGTAAGCTACGAATGGAAAAACTGAATAACACGAATGGTCTGATTGATGGAAAGAAAGAGCAGGTAAAAAGAGATTGTTGGTCGGTAGAAGATCAATGCGTAGAAGCATATGTTGCAGGTGATGTTGCACAGGATGTTCTAGATAAAGTGGAATATTTGTTTACAGATTCTTTTGCCTCTTTCTATGCAGCTTGAAATAGAGCATTTTTTCATGGGTATGTCTTTGGAGACTTTAGAGAGATTTATTTAGGGGTTGGAGAGCCTTGTCAGATGATTGACGAAGGGGAAGTGAAGCTGAAATTGTAGATGGATGACACACAGTGGTTGAAGGAAGTCCTTCAGGTACCAGTCTTGGAGATGAGTCTAATTTCTTCAAGAAATTTGGGTGATGAGAGATGCACTGTAACTCTCACAATAGACACACTTGAATTAGATGGTGGTAAGAAAGTAGGTATCCTTTATCTATCTACTTATATTGCTAATTCACCTTCCGTTGCAGAGATGTGGCTTCATAGGCTTGGTCACATATGTAGAAGGAGAATGCAGGTTTTGAAGCAGAAGTCAGATGTCTTTGACAAGCTAAAAAATTGGAAAGCCTTGGTGTTCATGGAGGAGATGATGGATAGAGATCAGGTGAGGGAACTGAATTATTTTGAGTAGAGTAGGGTTGATTTGATTAGGATTTTGATCCATGGAGAGCTCACGAGTAAAAATTTATCACTCACAGACGAACATAGGTACCAATGTCAGTCAGACAGTAACTAATGTCGATAGAATAAAGACCGACGTCGGTCATGAAAGAACTGATGTCGGCAGGAAGGGACACCGGCATCGGCCAGGGAAATGACATCGGCAGTCAGGGTCAGTATAGGGCGCTGACATCAGTCGAGAGAAGATTGGGAGATGGCCGAGATCGATCACTGGTACGGATGGTGGGCGGACAACAAGCTGTCAACAAGTCTCAAATGCTCATGTGGAGGTCAGAAAGGGTAAGTGAACCTCATATTCATTGTTCACCTTCTTTATATTGCTTATTGATGGTCAAGAACTAGGAAGATGTGAAGAGGCAATGCAGGTAGAATCTAGATACAGTGGGAGCTTGGCATGGATGAGGAGTGAGTCCTTAGAGAAGAACCAAATAGGGATTTGTTGGTAGAGTTGTTAGCTAGAAGTAAGCACTGAGAGACGAAATGGATTCCCAAGTTAAAGAAGAGAGTTGATGGATACGTGAGATGGAAGGCCAAGGCATATGGTCTTAAGGAAGCTGCAGGACAGTGGTACAGGTTTGACAGGTGGATGACTAAGCATGGCTTTAGTCAATGTTAGTGTAACTATTGTGGTTTTGTCTTACCAGGTGGATGATGAGTCGCGACATTATCCAGTTACTATATGTGGGTAATTTGCTAGCAGGTTTTGTACATACAGGGATTTACTGAGCTAAGGGTAAGGTTAGTTCAGAGGTGTGTCATGCAGAATTTGGAGCAGCGAAATTCTTTGGCATATGAGACATGGAGATTTTATCTCTAATGGGAGTTGGTGTGAAGACGGTGTTAGCGGGGTTCATGATGTAGGATGTAGAATCAAAAAGCACACCAAGGGATGGATAGTTCAAGCTTAGCTTGAAATAGGGTTTGAAATCACATGAGGTCTAGTGTAGACCTGAGTTTTTCCCCAAGCAGTGGGAGTTGTCAAAAAGTATGGGGCCAATTTGAGGAAGAGGTACTGAAGGGCAGTTCAGTGGATTCTTACAGGGATCAAAGGCAGGTCGACATGCTATGCAGGGTCGAGTTATTCATCTACATAGGTTTGTAGTTGTGGATGCAGTAGGGTACTTGGATGACAAAGGCACAAAGGTTAGAGCATCACATGTTGTGGTGGTTAGTCTTTAGGATTGATCTTGAAGAGGGATACAAGCTAGGGTACAAATTAGATAGTGTACATATACAAGTATAGTTGTAGCTATTTATCTCCAAGTGGGAGATTGTTAGGATGTGGAGCTAAAAGCTTCAACTGGTGCAAACAAGGAGGAGGTTGCTGAGTTCCAGAGAGACCGGTGTCGACAGAGTGTAGTGCACAAGGCAATCGATGATGGCAGGGTGGACAAGAAGGCAACTAACATCAGCAGTATGTCGGCCGACGTCGGCACCTCTAGGTAGATAGGGACTAATGTCAGTCACCTGTCGCAATTCCAAAACTACTTGTTCCACGAACAGTGTGTTCCTTGAATCAAGTGTTTACATGCAAAGGCTATTTTTGGTCTTGAGTTACGTGTCTAATTATTGTAATTAGGTTAGTCTAATTATTGTAAGCATGAGATCTATATATGGACTCATGGGTTGTATTGTAAACTTGTAGCTAGTGAGTAAGAGAGCAATAAGTTCCTTCAGAGAGAAGAGAGCAATGGTGCATTCCTCTTAGTGCCATAGTACCAAGGTAGATACTGGTTTGGAGAATCATAAGGGTTCTTCGTATGTGTATGATCTTGGTCAGCATGTGTGCATGAATTTCTATAGGAGATCTACAATGGTGAGTAAGGTCTAGTGATTTGCAGGTAGCAGCAGAGAGCAGGAGATCTACTTGGAGTACGGTTGTGTACTTGGTGAATTGGCAGCGTGTTACTGACTGGTTGGAGAGGTGAACATCAATTCTGTGTGTGAGTTGATTGTTGTGACCAAGAGAGAGAGGGAAGAAGGTCTTGAGGTGTGGCGAGCCTTTGAGGTGGAGGAAGAAGTGGCATCTTCCTTATTGTATATTCTTCTGAGTGATTATTAATACAATTGTGTATTGTCTCTCAATTCCTGTGTTGTTTCATATTTCTAGTTACTTTATATTTTTGGTTAAATTCCATGATTAGTTGCTTATACAGAGTAATCATATTTGTGCTCTTATTGAGGGAGCAAGATCCTGACACAGTGGGATCAGAGCATGTTTATTGTTCTAGGTTCCCTGACAAATATTTTCATTGATGTTAAAGGAATTATAATTGATGTCAATGGAATTACTAATGAAAATTTCAAAGGAATTTTAATTGATGTCAATGAAAGTGCCAATAGAATTGTCAATGGAAATATCAACAAAATTGTCAATGGAAATGTCAACAAACACATCTTTTGGTGAAGAGGTGCCTCTTGAATGGGATGCCTACTTTGTGAAGCACCTTTGGAGGCTATATAATATATGTATAAGGTTAAAAATTATATGAGAAATAATTATTTCCATCATTTAAGCATAAACAAATTTTTATGGAGAAAAAGAAGAGAAAAATGAATCTACCATCATTCGTTGATGAAGCAACAATAGCAAGGTAGAAGATTGTTTCATTGGAGGTCAGTGTTTCAGAAAAAAGAGATTGGTGTCTCTTGCTAAATCAATGTGTGGTGGTGGGGATTGGTTTCTCCAAGTAGGTTGGTGCCTACAATTTTTTTTAAAAAGGTTATTGTTTTATGATTAGGTTTGGATAGTAAATCCAATCAACGTTGCTTTGTGGTTTTTCTCAAGAGAGGGTTTTCCACATAAATCTTTTGTTGCTTAGTTATTAGATCTTGTGTGAATGATTTCTTTGTGAACATCAATTTTTGAAAGTTAAATTTTTATTATGCACTCATTCACCCCCCTCTTAGTGTATTGTGTGCTTAATATAGAGTAAACAAAATAAGTTGAATAACCACAAAACATACTTGATAATTCAATGCCAAATGCCTTGATATTCAATCAAAAATCCAAAATGGGGGTTATTTTTGTGAATCAAAGATCAAAGAGTAAAGGATCCCCTAATAATTTAACAAGTGACAAGTTTTTAGAAGAATATGGGAAATAACCACCACATATTGAGAGTTTTGGCAAGGCATTGGAGGAAATTTCAGATTATCAAGAGAAAAAGGTTCATTTAGAAAATGAGCATGCAAACAGTGATGAAAATGAAGAAGAATTATCAAGTAATTGTGAAGGGATCTTGGAGGCCCTGAGGAATAAGAATGGTGGGTTTGTTTACATATTAGATGCATCCTCTACACAAGAATTATCCATGTATACTAGGGTTGGTACGCAAGTAGATCTTTCAAGTTCTTAAGGCAATTAACAATAGATAATTTTTCAGGACTTGGATTCAATACATTTTGTATGAATGTATTAATTTTTGCTATTATAAATGACAAAAAACTAGAAAAAACTTGATTATTAATTATTTAACTAAGAATTACCCAATTGAGGTATTAATTAATTACATTTCAACTAATTTGCCTTCATTTAATAATTAATAAGTAATATCTTCTTTCCTTTTATCTTAACTGATCCTTTTTATTGATTTCTTGCTTTCCCTTTTATATCTTCTTTACTCATTTTGTATAAAGAACATGTACACATTATAATGCATATGCATTCCCTATATTGCAAAAAAATATATAACCCAATCACCACTTTACAACTTCATTTCACTTTTCTACCATGTTAGCTACCCTAACGTTATCACGTTTTATCTATGGAGAGGCCAAAAACATTACTAGATATTCATTGGAAAGCTCAAAAACTCATAAAATCAATGATGTCACCATGCAGAGGAAGTAAGTGGTAAAAAACTAAACCTAATAACCTTACATTTTGGCAATTTTTTATTATTTGTGTTGTTTAATTGGTAAATTTTATGTTTTAAATATTTCATTCTAGCGTAAGTGGCTAACATGCTAACCTTCCTCCTAACCCTCTACCTAGCCCTTTTATCCCTCCTACAGTTCCACAAGATCCCCTAGGTAGTTAGGATGATTTAGATGCACACATAGTGAAAAATAATATTGAAATTTAATAAATAATTAATAGAATGAGGGACCCCACTTCTACAAACACCCATTGCACCTATCTGACTAATACCCTAAAATCGATATTAGGTCAAGTTGACTCAATAACAAGTCAAATTGATTAATGGACATCATACAAGGATATGTGTAGGGATTACTATGCTAAAAAATTATTAACACTTGAGCTAGAGAAAAAAGAAATAACAAAAGACAAAATTTATGCCTTATTCATCAACCTAACCACCAATGCACCATTTCCACTAACTGCTAAACATTTCCCAATCCATCAATGCCAACACAATTTGATTAAAGTTAATTTTTTACATCGATGGTGGATGGTGTTTGATTATCCACCGTGTATCAACCATGAGATCCCATTGTATTTTTTGAGGAAACTCTACTGTGAGTTTGTCCTTAATAATATCCTAAACTACTTTGACTATGGTGAGTTTTAGGGCTGAGGGAAAGGCTTTATAAAGATCGACTAAGTGCACATCATGTGCCTAATAAACATGAAAGGATCCCTACCCAAAAGTCACTTCATTTTTATATTTATTTTATAGTGAGGGAGGTAATGTAGATCAACACTCTGCATGTGATTAGTGTGCTTATTGATACACTTGTTCAACATATGAGTAGGCTTTCAAACACTGATGTTAGAGATATTCCACCTGATGTGTGTACTTGACTCTACCCCTATAGATCTTGTGGTGCTATATTCACTTGACCTTTGAATGATGACAATGGTGCTTCAGAGGGCTAGGATGATATACTCTTGAGTTATGAGATTTTGGCATGCACATTTGGTGTACACATGTCGACCTCTAAACACATTCAGGTATTATTTATATAAATTCCATATTAGATTTACTATTTATTTGTAAATTTAAAAGTTAACAATTAATTTACACATAAATTGATTAATATATTATAATTTTTTATATTTCAAGAGAAGACATTGTCTTCATCGTCAAGATCCATAGTTGCATTATTTGATCTTACTCAGTCTATGTTTACATTTAGGGAGCTATCTAGTGGGCCATCCACTACTACATCTATCTATGTTAGTATGATACCATTTACGTATATAAAGGTAAAATTTTGAATTAATCTTATATTATATGTACATGTAATCTATGTATATTTGTCTTATAATTAAGTTAAATTTATCTATCAAGGATCTCAAAATTCAAGTACACTGCTATTAAATACACACTTGGTTCGATAAAATAGAAAAAATTACCATATATTTTCAATAGTTTCTAGAAAATTAAGTAACATTATTTGTTCAATTAATACGTAAAGTAGACACTCCATCATTTCAAGCCAAGATAGATGTAGGCATTTCTACTACAATGTCATCCACATAAGCACTCACAGAGATACATATTAACTTGTAATTTTGAATTGTAAAAATAAACTTATTTTAATAATGTTACTACATAGTTGGGAAAATATAACTTATGTGAATGTATTATTTATGAAAATTTCTCAAATGGCATATGACAACCCAATTTAGATGATTACTACATCACCTCCTCATGTTTCTTCCCTATTTCACATGCTTATTCATGCAACTGAACCTGTCATTGATTCAATTGAGCATCATAAGCAAATTGAGTAGGATAATGAGTTTGCAATTAGTGCATGTATAAATGATTTTTTTATTATAGTTTAAAATTAATTTCTTAACTTAGTTTCATGTATAGTATTTTAATTTTTTAATAATATTTTTATTTGAATAGGTTCAACTACAAGCGAGTTATGAGTGTAGGCCCCGCAATCAGACCTTGGAGCAATCCAAGGCATTTGAGGGATCTCCATATATAAGAAGGGCATCTTAGGGAGAGTCTTCTTCGAGGAAAGCAAAGAGAGGGATGCTATTTAATGATTAATGTCTTAGATAATGTACTTTTTTGTATGTTTATATAATAATGCACAATTTTTTTTGCATTATATGCGTAGATGACATTCACTTGACATTAGATTCTATGTTATTAGATGAAGTAATTTTTTGTATACCTATATGACAAAGTATGTATTATTGACATTGTATGCCTATATGACATTTACTTGACAGTCTATTATGTTATTATTTTGTATGTCTTTATAGTTTTTATTATTATTGTAAAACTACATAGATCCTGCACTACACCATAGAATGGATTATGGTTTTATATGAGGCATCAATAACAAGTTAAATATTAAAACTAATTTTTGAGAAATGAGGTTTTTTGACTTCCATTATCAATAATGAAGTGTAATGTTTGGCCATTGATCCACATTTGAGGATGAAACATTATTTATACTTATATTACTATGAAGTGCAATGTTTGACCATTGATACATAATATAACTTATCTAGTTTCAAAGTACTTATACCCATTTATTCAAACCATGTAAGTGATGTAGGGGCATCACCTAAAAGATCCAAATTTGTACATATTAGTCAAAAAGAGTCAAGTAGGTCATATTATAGTCAATAAGAAGCCTTGTTATGCTTAAATTTGGAATTTATGATTATGTTTAAATGATGTATGGTCTTGTGAGGCTCTCAAATAGGTGTTATAGTAATAAGGTTGGTCATAAAGGCATCATTTTGGTTTTCCCACCAAAATGATATATTTAAAAATTCAAATGTCTCGTGGAAGGTTGTAAGGGCAAGAGCCAATTGTGAAGGGCATGAACCTTCTATTAATGACCCTAAAAGTCTAATAGAATGTTATAAACATTTCTTCATATTTTATCTAATGTAATTATATCCTAATGTCTATTTGGGAATAAATACTATGTATAGGGAGGTTAGTTAGGCATGAGGAGATAAGGCCCAATCTTGTGACAACAAACAAGAATTTACTATGTTTGCATGTATTGATATGGTCAAATACCTGAAATGAGGATCTCAAAAAGGAAATGAAGAATGGCTAAATAATGCGTCAAGTCATATTGTACGTAGGTAAGAGGTTGAAGATTTGTAGCAAGGTGTAAGGTCTGTGAAGAAGGTATGTAAGTGTATTTTGATAAATATTTATAATAAAGTGTTTGTTGTTATGAGGACATGTTATTATGATATTTAAGGGTTTATAGACCTGATTTTAATATTATGCTCATGATTTATTGTATCATGCATGATGAATCTATGAGATTATGTATGAGAACATAGAAGTTTGTGTTGTAGTAGGACTATAATAGGGGAATATAAACATGTTTTATAATGAATAGAGTCAGTCCAACACTTGAAAAGGTAATATTTGATAGAATAACATATATTTAATTCATTTTCATTTATTTTTTTGTTTTAATAAATGAATTTCATTCAATTGTATCCTCTTGGGTTTAGAAAAAAGGGACAATCAATAACAATCAAGGAAAATTATATTATTCCACATATTTTTGTAAGTAAGGTTTTGTTTAGATGAATGGGAAAGGTGAAATAATGTGTATAGGAAGTGTTCTAAGTGTTTTTGAGCTTATAAAGTCTCTAGACTTCATGAACAATCAATTAGATGCTCTTAGGTTCCTATTGGACTGTGAAAACCCTAGGTAAGTTTAAAGCTAAAAAAAAGCTATATATCTTCAAATCTAATCTAATATCCCTTAGAAACATCTTATAATGGTGATAAACAATAAATAAAATATGTTATAAGTGGTTTTCAGTAATACTTTTAGAGCAAGAAATAGAAGAGTATTTGTTATAGGATTATATTTTTTGAGTTGAAACCCTTATTGATGAGTATGGTGTTTGGGAATGGATTGAGAAAGTATAGAAAGTTGTTATAAGACTAATAACCCATATCAAAACACTCTATAACCTTCTCACAAAATATACTATATCAATCTACCTTGGGGAAGCTCCAATGAATGTTTTTAAAGTTAATCCAAGGCTTATAAGATTGTACTAAAGAGACATAATTTTGAACTTTTGTAAGGATTCTATTGTAAAACTTTTGAAGGATTAATCATGCACATAGATTCCACTTGCATAAATTAGATGTAAGTCGAAGAAAAGGATTCTTGTCATCAAAATAATAGTCTCATTAGTCTATAAGACCAATATAAGAAGCTAATATATGATAAGTTAGATAAATAAATATCTACAAGTGACAACGTACCTAATTAAATAAGGTATTAAATTAGTCTATCAAGGAACAATAAAATATTAAGGATAAAAGTTAAATTCTAGAAGTTTAATCAGACAGATGTCAAGAGTGGAATCTCATTGGTCTTTTAAGACCAATCTAAAGAGGGTAAGGTTATTGAGACAAGGTTAGTGAGAGCAGACATAAAAGAAGTGATTACAGACCTAGATTTTAAAAGTTAAATTAGACCTTAATGTAGGAAACCTATTGAGGGTTAGTAGATCAAGAATTGATCATTGAAAGGAACCTAAAAGATAGATCATGGGCCTAAATATCCTAGGATAGGTAAATGGTATTATACCATTTGTCATCAGTAAGTATCTAGTTTTTTATCCCAAAACTTTTCATTGGAGTGACTTCTAAAATTATGAATTGACAACCACTTTCTAGTATTGGAGTACTTATTTTGGTCATTTCACATTTTCATTTTAGTATTGGAGTACAATTATATTAGGTCTTTGTTATTAGACCTATGGATTATAACTTTATTTAATATATCCTAGTCCTCTCTATGGATCTTAATCTCAACTCAAATTCTTAGGTCTCTATCCCTAATTTAGAATGTTTTATTTCTCCATATACAACTTTAACCTTCCTGCTCTATCACTCTTTTAGCAAGAACTCAAAATGATGTATTTTAGGTTTCACACATAACTTGTAGACTAATGTATGAGCTATAACATGAGGTACATAGGTAAATTATTCTTAAAAACATAATGAAAAATTCACACATAGACTACCTTACCTTCTCAAAATGTTTCAAACTCTCAATAGATTGCCTTCACTTCATAAACCATTTCTGATGCTCCTTGGACAAAAAATAACATTAAAAACACTTCTAAAGGTTTGGATAAAATTTAGGACTAGGTTATTGGCATCCCATCATGCCTGGTTAACAAACCCACCACCCATTTTGGGCTCAAGAATGCCCTTCTCAACACAAGAAAAATATGTAGATTTTTAGCCTAACTTCAGCCATGCATAAAATGGAAATTGTAAGTCATATGGATAAATAGTAAGATCCCTCCCATGAATATAAAGTCCTTATAATTTCAACTTAGATAAAGTTAGTATAAAATTTGAGATCAATCTATGACATAAGTTACAGTAATGGGTCCTAAAATATAACTTTTTAGTAGTGAAGAGATAACTTCTTGAGCTCTAACTGGCATTTCTAAATCTGGTACCCACAAGTGTAAATAAATTAATATAAGAACATCTATATAGGTAAATTAAATTTTATAAAATTACCATGATTTAAAAGTCGACATGAAAGCATATTTTCACTATTATTTAGGAGCATAAAAACATTGACAACAAATGTTGGCAAAGTTGAAACTGTAGTTGGAGAAATCCATTTCCAGTGTTTATTAGCTAAAAATTGGAAATTAAAAGACACCTATAGGAGTGGATAACATATATAACTAGGTTATTGGTCTCCCATCATGCCCATTTGACAAACCCACCACCCATTCTTGGCTCAAGAACACCCTTCTCAACATAAGGAAAATGCAAATTTTTAGCCTAAATTCAGACATATGTAAAACAAAAATTATAAGTCATATGGATAAACTTTAAGATACATACTATTCATGTTAATCAATTTTAATTTAACCTTAGATCAAATTATTATAAAATTAGAGAGCAATCCATGACACAAGTTGTGGTAATGGGTCCTAAAATGTAACTTTTTGTCAGTGAAGAGACAACTTCTTGAGTTCCAATTGGCATTTATAACTCTGGGACTCCTAGGTTAAAATAAATCACTCTAAACACACAAATATATAGTGAAATTACATGTGATACAATTACCATGACATCATATTCCACCTAGAATCACATTTTCACTACTGTTCGAGAATAGAGGAACACTAACAATAAATGTTGTTAAAGTTGAAACTGTAGTTGGAGAATTCCATTTATTGTGCTTCTTGGTTGAAAAATGGCACTAAAAACACATATAAATGGGTGGATAATGTATAGGAATAGTTTTTTGTCTTTTCATAATGCTTGGTTGGCAAACTCACCACCCATTCTAGGCTCAAGAACGCCCTTCCCAATATAATAAAAATGTAGATTTTTAGCCTAACTTCAAACATGCATAAAAAGGAAACTGTAAGTCATATGGATGAACCATAAGATCCTTAATGTGCATGTTAAATACCTCTAATTTAAACCTAGATAAATTTGGTAGAAACTTAGATATCAATCCACAACACAAGTTGCAGTAATGGTTCCTAAAATGTAACTTTTTGGCAGTGAAGACAACTTCTTGAGCTCCAACTGACATTTATGCCTCTGGGACCCCTAGGTGTAAATAAATTACTCTAAGCACATCTATATAATGAAATTACATGTGATCCAATAACCATGATGTATAAGTCCACCTAGATGCATATTTTTGCTACTACTCATGAGCGTGAAAACACTGACAATAAATATTGTCAAAGTTGAAGCTACAGTTGGAAAAATTCATTTATGGTGCTTCTTGGATGAAAATTGGTGATTTCAACACATAAATAAGGATGGATAATGTTTAGGACCAGGTTCTTGGCCTCCCATCATACCTGGTCAAGAAACCCACCACTTATTCTGGGCTCAAGAACACCTTTCCCAACACAGAAAAATGTAGATTTTTAGCTTAACTTCAGAAATGCAACTAGAGTTCTTCAATTTCAGTCATCCACCCAATGAGATAATAGTTTTAAAATTGTTTCAACCATTTTCATATCTTGTTAAATATTAAAAAGGTCATTTTCAATCTTTTTGTAGTTCTCGGCCTAATTCTTATTCTTAACCTTAAGATAGAGTTTTAGTCATTAAAAATGGTCTAAATTGAAAATGACCCATCCAAATATATTTAAATTTGGTAGATAAATCTTTCATAACCTCCTCTATGCATTCTAGTTTGTCTCATCCTTTGAATACCTTTGAAAATATATAAATAGATGATTATATCATCCAAGTCTATAAAAGTGAAGAAAGTAAGGGTTTTGGAATAAATAAACTTGTATATCTCTTAAAGTATTACCTAAAATGAATTTAAAACTTTTACACACATGGTAAATGATAATATTAATATGATATAGTTTATTTTAATCTTTGGAAGATTGTCTAAAGAATCTTATAAGTGACCATGTGTAATCAAACTTGTGTCTAAACAAACAAAACATGGGCTTAGGAGACTAAAATTATCATATATACAAAATGATTGATTGATGGAACCTATAACTTTATAGGTATCTTGGAGAAGTTTTATATAGCGTGCATAAGGTGATTATAAAGTCTTGAGATGCAGATATAAGCAACAATGGGTCAAAACAAACTTGCAACATAAGTGTTAACAAACAAATTTTTGAGTTGTGTGAGATTTAACCATAAGAAAGGATATAAATTGTTGAATCCATCTAATTATTTATTTTATTAAGGTCATATGGAGCTAATATAAGTGGTGTCATGAGTTGAGATTGAGTAGAGAAAAAAATAAATTTGGATTGTAGATCTATAGTCCTAAATAATAAGGCTAGAAGATCAGTGTTTTGAGAGTGCAAGTTTAAATCAAGTCTTAAGTGAAGGGTGAAACCCTATGTGATAGGTTGGGATTGTCAAGGTAGACACACCAACATTGAAATAGTCATTGGAGAATATGAGTTTGTGTAAATATGTCATTCAAATGTCAACAAAATAAAAAAAAAATGTTATACTTTGAATGTGGATTTTAGACATTATCTAATTCTTTATTATTAATTTCATCATTATTCAATCCATTATTATCAATTTCATCATTATTAAATTCATTATTTTTAATTGGATCAATATCTAAAACATTTAGCTCATCCACGTTAGTGTTTTTACTTTGTTTGAAATGAAGTACTTACATTCATACCTTGTGTTTTTATCTCAACTCTTATAATTGCTTTGGTGTTTTGTTTTTCAACTTCTTCCTCTTCATCAAATGTGATCCATCACCCATTGGACAATCAATATATTTTCCAAGGTTGGATAAAAAAATTACTTGAGAAACATGCAAAGAATATGTAGAGAATGTTTGTGGGACACAATTCTTGATTTGGGTTATAAATAGCAATTGAAAACTAAGCTTTGTGTATAGATTAAATAAAACATATGAATTATTTAATATATAAATTAATCCCATATAACTATGTAATAATACTATCATATAATACATTCTCCCTTCGATTATCCCCTTCATTTGATTCATGTCCACATTAGGTTCAATCAGGCCCAAATTAGATTCAAGTACTCCAAATTTAGTTCAATTTTCCCCTTGGTTGATGTCAATTAGTCTAAAATATATTTAATTAGTCCAAATTAGATTTAATTATCCCAAATTAGATTTTAAATTAGTCCAAATTACATTCAATTAGTCCAAATTAACAAAATTTATGATAAAATTAGGGTTTAAGACCAACACATATCATGAAACATGGGATAATTTATCCCCTTTAATCACATCAAAAAATCACATTTAGGTTTAATAGGTTTAAATTATCCATAATTACCTTAGTGTTTGCATTTATGATAAAATTAAGATCAGTTAAGCTATGTGTTGCATAGATTATATAATTGATTGAACCATAAATTTGGTTTAGGGGCTCAATTTTGCCCAAATCACATCCCTAATTTCACCAATTGACTAATTGGATCGTATCATGATAGAATTGAACTTAATTTTTCCCCAAAACATGTTATGCTCTTGTAGTTAGGTTGAAGGGGTTAAAATTGGCCTAAAATGCCTCGTTAATTAAATGAATCAACTCTTTAGTTCATTATGTATGATTACGTCAAGGTTAATCTCACTCTAAATCACATTCTATACTCTATGTACATGTTCAACAGGTTTAGATTAGCCTCTATTTCCTTCATTTTTGCATTTATGATAAAATAAGGGTTTAGGGTTGTAACAATTGACTAATTGGATCAATCTTAAGGCAATATGAGCCAATTTAGCCCAAAATCACATCTTAGACTTATAAAACTAGGTTCAACAAGTTCACATTGGTCCCAATTACCTTCATGAAAATGCATTTATGATGAATTTAGGGAACTTAGGGGTTATATTTTCATAAAATTAGGGTTTAGGGTTCAGCGTAAGGGGTTTGTATACATGTGATGAAATTAGGGTTTATAAGAATTATATTTATGATAAAATTAGGGTTTAAGGTTAACATGAGCTAATTTAGCCCCTTTAATCACATTGCATATTCACATGTAGGTTTAATAGGTTCAAATTGGTCACAATTGTTTTCATGTTTGCATTCATGATAAAATTAGGGTTAGTTAAGCCATATATTACATAGACCATACAATTAATTGGGACATAAATTTGGTATAGGGGCTCAATTTTACCCAAATCACATCCTTAATTACACCAATTAATTAATTGGCTCAATTCATGATAAAATCAAACTTAATTTAGCCTCAAATCATATTACATGCTCTTGTAGTTACATTGAATGGGTTCAAATTGGCCTCAAATGCTTCTTCAATTGAATCAACTCTTTGGTTAATTATATATGATGACATTCTAGGGTTAATTTCAATCCAAATCACATCATGTATATAATTTAAAATAGGTTCATGTGACTCATTTTGACCCTAATTATCTCCACAATTAAACCAATTGACATTTATATTCATTATCTGATGGTCCATTCAAGTTTATTGATCTTAAAGCCACATCTTATACATGTAAAACTTGCATTTAATGTTTCTTTTCTTCAATATTTGATGAAATTGGAGAAAATCAACCCCAAAATCACATTTTATAGTCGTACAATTAGGCTGAAGGGGCTCAAAATAGCCCCAATTTCCTTTAGATTCTACCATGTTTGATTATTTTGTTTATATTTTTTTATGATATTAGAGTTGACACATTAATATTGAACTAAGTCTCAATGTCTCATGCTTAGCTTACGATGCACATTAAATATTCTCATTACATTATCACATTAAATTTTTTTCATCATATCTTCACATAAACTATTAATTGAGGGCATAGAGCCTATCAAAATATAATTACATCCTTTTTGTGGTAGTGTATATAGGGGAAAGGTACTAGTAGTGACTTGCACCTACCAATAGCCGAACAAGATTTTTGTTAAGGTGTGCTCCATTGATGGAACATGCATTAGTGTGTATAAATATTAAAGTGTACC
The DNA here is from genome assembly GCA_037957365.1 of Torreya grandis. Taxonomy (NCBI): domain Eukaryota; kingdom Viridiplantae; phylum Streptophyta; class Pinopsida; order Cupressales; family Taxaceae; genus Torreya; species Torreya grandis. The sequence goes on along the minus strand of JARHVA010002199.1, from coordinate 1,853,843 downwards.
ATAAGTTGAGTATACATAGTATCTTATATACTTGTTTAACATTTACTCCATAAAATTTAAATAAACCAATAACATCTTAACAAGTAAGAGTCAAGTATTGGTATTTTAATGCACAACTGGATTGGTATTCTAAAGGTTAAGTGTTGGTCATAGGTTTAAAAAAATGCATTTTATGACCTCTCATGATAAAATTGGCTATATCATAATATGTACAATGGGTTAGACATTAAAACCTTAATTATTAGTTAAGTCAACATATTAAAATGAGTAATTTTTTTGAAGTCTAATGTAATACCACAACACCTTATTTTGCTATCCAAAGTTAGGAACCTTTCCCCATCATGATACACTTCACTTTATAATTGAAATTATCATGATACACCACTATTATGGAGTTGAAGAACATAGATATAAGTAAAAAATTACATACCCATATAGCAAATTTGTATTTTTGGGTTATGAACAAATACTACATATGTGTTATAACATGTATGCATTATTTAAATTTGAATTGAAAAAACCAAGCCTTTTGGCTCAGAAATGGCTTGGATTCTTGAGCCAAAGGCTTAGACGTGTCAATCTACAGCCGAGTTTGGGAGTTTTGATAGAAAATAAAAAAATTTGAACTTTTATCGCCAAATACACTATGAATTTCAACAACAAAATTTAAAAAATTATTTTCATGACAAAGAACACACTCTACTCTTTCCAAATATATGATTTTTATAATTTTTGGACTATTTTAAGGGTTTAAACTATGTTGATTTCTAACTATACCTTTTTAGGCCACTACATACCACAAATATATATGCTTATTCATTTTTATGTAATTTATTTTTCATTGACCCAAGTGCAAAACAAGTTATATGGTCACAAACTAGGCCTAATTATACACACATTAAAAAAAAATCAATTTTCATTTTTTGAGGTAGTTACGGGGGCCACACGACCGACTATCCATTTTTTGTTAGTTTTTAGAATCTATTTACTTATAAAATTAATTAAAAAAAATAGTCATTGAAAAATAAAATCTAAGTCATAAACCAGAAGATCTTATCTAAATATTCACCAAAAGGTTTCAAACAACATTAAATTATGATAAGAAAATGGTGGGATGCACATACATCTATATAATTGATTTTATAAAAAATAACATGAGTTCTTATTCAAATTTTAGATGTTTGACCTAGTTATAGTTAACTATTTTTCAAAAAACTTAATGTTTTAGAAATTAGGCTAGAAATTCTACAATTCATGTTCTTATACCATCTTCAAATTTTGAGTGTAGCCATCTCAAATTATCTATATAAGTTTAGATTTATGAAATTTCAGGAAAATCATGTCCACGTGTAGATTCTTTTTTGTCCCCCAACTTTGTGCTCTTATCCTTATGCACATTTACTCTATGAAGAAACCAAAGCTTAAAACTAGTCTTTCTATTACTTAAAGTATCAAAAACTTGAAGTAGTCTAATGTAATTAAAACTAGTACACACTTCTTAAATGTATTTATCTAAAAAATGCCAAGAGATTAATTTTTAGGTGCCTATCTTGGATTTTCAACATGTCATATTCATTAATGACTCCATTACAATCTCCAAAATTTTCCCACAATTTTTTACTTTTGCAGAGATAATATCCTATAATGGATTTCATGAAATGGATCATCGATTCAAATCTTCAAAATAATAATGCCTTATAATAAACATTTGTAATAAAATGGAGCAAACCAATTTGATAAGAATCTATAACTAGATCTAACATCATATAACTTAAATAAACCATAGTGGAATAGGCTAAGCTTCTTTTATGATCTTTTTAAGTGAGATCTATAATAGCTCCCAATATAGTTGTTATTCCACATACCAAATAGATAAAATTTATCATTAAATGTAGACCTCTTAAAAAGAGGAAACATTCTAACTACAAGAAAAAATTCTACTACTACCACAGTAGCAACATGTATAAGAGCTAAAATATGAGTACATCCTTCTATAACATCAAATAACCATATATGAAGTTGTAATTATATAGATTTGGTTACTTGACTTGAAAGACCATCTTGGATTTTTCATATACCATACTAATTATCATCTCAATTAAATTCTCCACAATTTTTACATTAATTGATTATATGTGGCCTCAATCTAAGTGTACCATTGTGTTGAGCTTAAAAAAATATTTTAGTGAAACAATATAGGGTATAACCTCTAATGTGATTTAAATTTTTTTGGAAATATTGGTGTATTATTCCTAATTTAGTTAAAGGTTCTTAGTATTAAAATAAATAAATAAATATGCAATAATTAAGATATTGATTTATGTAAATTATATTGTAATTTTGACCTTTGTAAAAATAATGATAAGAGGAAGAAAATAAGACTTAACTAGAAACTAGCTGATCAGACTGAGATAAAGGTTAGAATTCACTGTGCAGGATTGGGACACTATCATAAACTAAGATCTAACCTTAATTTTGTGATTAGAAAGGAACATCGAAATTGAACAAGAGTGGCACCAACACTATAGTCTATCTCTGCCACTATTATCTTAAGGATCTGAGCTTTTTGGGTTTTATTCGTCAGGTCTGTGTGACCCCGTTCATGAAGTTTTGGTAGCTAAAAATTAGTAGAGCTCCATGTAGAGTATATTATCTCTTCAAATCCTATATTCCATTATGATTTAATAAATTTTGATCAAGGGGGTTAGTGTGTGTAATATTCACTAAACACGTATCCACACCCTTTGTGTGGGCATGCTGACTACATACCAATACTTTGAGGAGGGATCAAGCCATATGTAGTTCTCCCTCTTGATGTGATTTATGAAATTAAGTGTATGAATATGAAAAATGATAAACTAGATGTACTTGAGGTGGTTAGGGACTGGTGTAAGGAATTGAATAAGCCTGTAAGTATATTGGCTAGCTGTATGTAGAGAATAAGGAAGATTGCTTTAATAGTCTTGCTTGTATTCTTGCTTGCTTTGTGATATTTGAAAACCTTTTCCAAATGATCTTTTAATTAAAATTTATAAGGATCTATTGGTCATGGGTTGAATGTACTCATGTTAGTCCAACAAGGAGAAGGATGGGGAACTATAAAAACTTGACCATTGGGGCCAAAAATGGACTTGGACAAGAGCGTCAAAAGTAGACAAAAATGGTACCAATACTATAGTCCTAGTGTGGTGCTATTATCATAAGTAGATGGGACCTAGGGGGATAGATCTATCATGGAAAGAGGAGTCTGGTTCAATTGGGATCAAGTCTAGAAGGCTACAGATGACTAGAAATTAGTGAAAAGATGCTTATGAGGGTCATGAGAGTAAGTAAGAGGTACTTATGGGTTGGGTTTCAAAAACCACACTCAAGTTACCAAATTTTGCATTTTATATGATTAAATTTTCCCTCCCATTTATTCTAGTGATGCAACAAAGTGAAATACTAGGATAAAGAAAAATAGAAAGTGTACCTGAACTTACTTGTAAAGGGTGAAGCTCATGAAGCTATGTGATGTTGGGTGTGCATAGACAGAGCATGCTATGAAGTGTAAATCTAAAAGAAAAAAAAGAGTAGATTATTTCTTATTAGATATGCCATACCTAAAATAAAAATGTACAAAGATGGGTAAGAGATAGAGGAAAAGAAAGGAATGAATATACCTCATCGGGTATACAGACCAATATAAAACTTGTTGTGATGCTGAGTAATGGTAGATGATGTTGCACCAAAAGTAATATCAAATGAAGCTAAGTGCTCAATTCATCGAGAGTGGCTCAAGAATGAAAAGGTTGGTTTTTTGGATCTATCATCACCCACTAAGTAAAGCTAGGTGATCATGCATGTGTTGATTGATGTTTGGACTATGTGTCCAATCCCTCTGAATAGGTGGCTCAAGAATATAAAGGCTAGCTATTCCTTTAGCTCCATCACTATCTCATGAAGTGAATCTATGAATTGATACCAGTATGAAATATGTATGTATGAGATGGTTATTAAAGCCCATGAATGTACTATGATATGATAATATTGGTGTAGATAGCTGAATGTATGCTAAAAACTAGGCCATGCTTGGCCACTCTAAAAGGAGATTATACTTGTATGAAAACCACTCTAAAATGTGGAGGTTAGGATTATATGAAAGCCACTCCAAGATGATGCAAACCACCTTCAAATGGAATAAGACATGCATCTATTGAGAATACCTAGGTAATGTTGAACTCAAAAAAGAAAGCAAAAGAAATGTGTCGTGCACATTACCCCCAATCACTGGTGTCTAAAACATGGATTTTGATTTGGAAGTTATACCAAATATCATATCTAAAATTGGAAGTAAGAGCCATCATGTCATGAATGATACCCCCTATATCTAAATTATTTGAGTGGAAGTGTATTGAAAACTATTGATTCTGAACTAGTCTAAAAGTGAAAAACTATCGTTGAACCTACTTTTCTACTTGCTTCTAGAAAATTTAGTTTTTTTTTGTTTAGATAGGAGCACCAAAAATGGATAGTAGTGGTATAGATACTATAGTCCAATCTTGACACTATTTTTTTGGGCTAAATCTGGTAACTATTCTGACATTTTCACTATCTACCTAGTCCATTATGACTGGTTTGATGTTTGGTTGTTGTTCTAGGTGTGCTAAAAACTAAATTTTTGACTCTTTAGGAGCTCTGGTCTTTGTGAAAAAATACCTTTTTGTTGCCCCCTTTTCCGAGGGTAGGAATGAAGACCCTGTAATGACTACCCTCAGAAGAAAGATCCCTACAAGTGTGTTATGTTGTAAATATACATGAGATAGTAATGATAAATGACAATATATCTCGAGATATAATATGGTTTGTATAGAGATATTGTTAGATCAATAGGGGTATGTATAGATAGATATAACAATGTAAAAACATGTGAAATGTACTAAATTGGAATAGAAAGTCTAGTTAGTTATCATGGAGGGATGGAACATGATGTCCATTATGGCATCTAAGAAAGTAAGATAATGCATGATGTGGATCATAGCATTGAAAACAATGAGAAATAAATAAGAAATAAGCACACAAGGTAAGAATCAAGAAGCATACAAAAATGGTGAAGGGGCCAAGTAAACAAGGGACATGGGCACATGTCACTCGAACTAGAAATCAAGCATACAAGGCATGTTCAAATACCACATTTACATACAATTAAAACAAGTAAGGATTGGCATGAGGGCCACAATCACATAGAATAGTACAGATAAAAGACATTGGCAAATGTCTTAAGGCACACACATGAATATAAGCAAATGATATTGGCAAATGCCCTAAAGCATATATAGGAGACAAAATAAGAACTGATAAATATAAAAAAATCTAGTTATGCTAAGCAAGAAATTAAAACATGTAATAACTAGAAATACAATCACATCTAACTAATCAAAGCAAGAGGTAAGTATGCAATACATGCTATTACAAGACTAGGTATATGTAAGGAAATACACTAGTGTTATATACTAGTGAGTGTCAAAAAAATAATTTGTGTAAGCTACTAAGTAATTTACATCAACATGATAACTAGAGTGTGTCGTGTAGGAATGACACAACTTTGATGATGTAGTCATGTAGAATATGCCTCCAATGGGTATATATATATCTATGTGTGTCTTGAATGTAGAAGTAGGATGCCCCCTCAATGGGTAGAGTGAAGCAATCAAGGATTTGGATGTCATTGCATACACTCAAAGAAGATCAAGTGAAGCATGGTAATATAGATAAATTGACAAATAATAACATATAACAACAAATATAAGTCTAGCATGGAAGTAGAAATGTAAATCATGGATAATGCATACAATTGAAATGCTTTTGAATTTTGAAATTTTGTATTATTTTTGGAGTTTTGATATTTTGAATTGTTTTTTGAATTTTTGACATTTTCACTATGTACAATGAATCATAAATAAATTATGTACAGTAAATGTTGAGAAAATATGTACAAGTAAGCAAAAAGAAACTATGTAAAAGTAATACTGAGAAGAGATGATACCAATTGATGCGTCTCATAGGAGACTCCTCATCATGGTGTTTTGTATCAAACAAAGGAATCGTGTGTGATTGTGAATCATGAGGGAATGGATATGAATATGACACTAAATATTTGGATTCATTATTGATATCTTAGAAATTATAAAAACCTATATTTTTCCACTCATTGTTATCATCTTGATTTTGAACCAATGGAATGCTAATGTTGACTTTTATTGTATTTGGATCTTTTCCTTTGATAAATTATGTCTGTGAATGATTTGCATTAGGATGTTCAATAAATCCCAAACCTTGGTGACAAATATTATCAACTAATAGAATAGGATTATTGATGTCTTGATCTTGCTTACTCAACCCTTGACCTTGATAATCAAACAATTGTAGATATTTTTGACCAAACCCATATTGATTTGAAAGTTGCGCCTTATTTTGGAGAGGTATATTTGCATCTTTTTCATGCTTTACCCATATTGTGGATTTATTGATTGATTTACCTTGTATAGGGTCCTCATTAGCAATTATTTACTGTATATGTTGTTTCAATGCAAAACATGAATTTGTATGATGCCCATGCATTCTATGATATGCACATTAATATCTGGATCTTCTCAATGGATGTAGGAGATGTAGTTTGATCAACCTAGATTTAATCATTTTTTTTAGTACCTCACTTGAAATCTTATTTGAACTTTTAATGCTTTTTGAATTACTAGTTGTAGAGTTACTTTGTTTTGATTTCTTGTTTTGATATGTAACATTGTTTGCAACCAATTGACTAGGTAAAGGTGCATATACATGATTGACATTAGGGTGCCTTTCAAGATTTTGTATTATAATATAACTTTCAAATATTGTAATATTCATGTAATATCTGATTTTTCATTTGTAAATATGAAATTAACTTGATCATACTAGTGAGTTGATCCCTTATAGTCTCACAAGTGCAAATCTTAGTTGCTTTTGATTGAACATGTAAGCACATATATTGAAGAGGGTTTGAAGAAGCTATAGGTTGAATGTATGCATTAAGAATAATAGTATAGTCTACCTCACCTTTTAGAGGGGTGATAACATGGACCTGGCTAGAGGGAAAGTAGCTATCACCCTCTTAGGGGAGAGGAGGAGTATGAATTTCTTTCCTGTGCATAAGGTATGACATTGAAACTTGATAGGTGGTAGTAAGCTTATGTAAAAAACCATGTAGCCAAGGAGTTAGATACATCTAGGTAAAAACCATGTATATGGGATGAAATGCATGTAAGTGGAGTGATAATTTGTATAGAAATATGATTATAAAGAATATTCCACATGAGAGATAGAAAGCAAGGGACAAAGAGCATGAATTTGTGCAAGAATGCATAAATTTTTTTTACATGTGCTATGATATGTCTAATATGCATGGCAAGGTAAAATTGAATTTTTTTCCATATGAGAGATAGAAAGCAAAGGGTAGAGATCATAGAATTTTGCATTAATTCATAAAGAGCTTTGACTTGTAACATAATATTTCTAACATGTTTAGCAAAATAGAGTTGGAAATTATTTTGCATGAGAGAGAGAGAGAGAGAGAGAGAGAGAGAGAGAGAGAGAGAGAGAGAGAGAGAGAGAGAGAGAGAGAGAGAGAGAGAGAGAGAGAGAGAGAGAGAGAGAGAGAGAGTATACAAAAGAAATATTGAAATCTTGTGTATGTTTAACAATAATTTTTTTAATATCATCCCTTATTATGAAAATTAAGAATGAAAGGGAAATAATGAAACTTTGCATTAACATATGTTAAACTTCATCGTTCATGTACATGATGGGACCAAGTATGATCTTTTTATTATTTTCAAGAAATGTAAGAAATATTTGGAAATACATGATATCCATTTTTGTTTTGATGTGCAATCTGAGTTTAGATGTAAGGTGATACCTCAAGAAACAATGTGACCTAATATATGCAACTAGGGTTTGAAATATGGTTATTTGAAAAATTACTATGAAATTTTGAAATTTAAAGTGAATTTTTGAGTTAAGTATGCAAGTAAAAAATCAAAAATTTATTGGGAAAATACTAGGACCTAGTATGAGTAACTAGGGTTTGAAAGAAAATTATTTTAAAATTACTATAAAATTTTGAGATTTAAAGTGAATTTTTAATTTAAATATGCTAGTAAAAAATTAGAAAATTATTGAAAAATTATTGGGAAAATACTAAGCCATAGTATGGGCAACTAGGGTTTGAAAGAAAATTATTTTAAAATTACTATAAAATTTTAAAATTTAATGCTAATTTTTTATTTTATTATGCAAGTAAAAAATCATAAAAAATATGAAAAACTAATGGGAAATTTACTCTAGGTTTTCTAGGATTTTAATGTGCAAATGAAGTAAGTCGGGTTTATCAAATGATTTAACAATTTTTGGGAAATTGGTATATTATTCCTAATTTAGTTAAAGGGTCTAAGTAGTAAAATTGGTAAATAAATATGAAATAATTAAGTTACTAATTTATTTAAATTAGATTGCAATTTTGACCTTTCTAAAAATAGTGATAAGAGGGAGAAAATAAGACTTAGCTGGAAACTGGCTGATCTAATTGAGACATAGGTTAGAATTCACTGTGCAGGATTGGGACACTATCACAAACTAAGATATGACCTTCATTTTGTGATTGAACAGGAGCATAAAAAGTGGACAAGAGTGGCACCCATGTTGTAGTCTACCTCTACCACTATTTTCATAAGGATCTGAGATTTCTAGGTTTTGTTTGCCAGGTCTGTCTGACCCTATCCATAAAGTTTTGGTAGCTAGAAGTCAGTAGATCTCCTTGTAGAGTAGATTATCTATTTAAACCCTATATTCCATTATAATTTGACAAATTTTGAGAAAGGATGGTTAGTGTGTGTAATATTCATTGAACATGTATCCACATCCCTTGTGTGGGCACACTACCTACATACCAATACTTTGAAGAGGGATCAAGCCATATGTAGTTCTCCCACTTGATGTGCTTTATGCAATTGAGTGTATGAATATGAAAAATGATAAACTAGATGTGCTTGAGATGGCTAAGGACTGGTGTAAGGATTTGAATAAACTTATTAGTATATTGGTTGGCTGTATGGAGAGTGTATTCTTTCTTGCTTAGTGATATTTGTCAACCCTTTCCAAATGATCTATGAATGGGCTTTTATAGGGATCTATTGGTCATGGGTTGAATGTACTCATGTTTGGTCAACAAGGAGAAGGATGGGGAACCAAAATAAATTGATTATTAGGGCTATAAATAGACTTAGATAAGAGCACCGAAAGTGGATAGGAGTGGTACCAATGCTATAGTCTTAGTGTAGTGCTATTATCCTGAGCAGATAGGACCTAGGGGGATAGATCCGCCATAGAAAGAGGAGTCTCACTCAGCTGGGATCAAGTCTAGAAGGCTACAGATGACTAGGAATCAATGAAAAGATACCTATGAGGGTCATGAGAGTAAGCAAGAGGGACCTATGGGTTGGGTGTCATAAGCCACACTCAAGTTACTAATTTTTGCATTTTATATGACTACATAATATATGCTTAAGATATCAAATTTTTTAACAACTTTCTCTAAGAAAGAAAAAACCTTGAATGATAATCACATGAACATTAAATTTAATGTCAAAACTAATCTATAATGATCAAATGGACATTAAATTTAAGGTCTTCCATTTGATTGACATCTCACACTATTACACTCGACCATCAACCCAGTTTCCATTATAGATTACACTTATCAATGTAACTTTTGACATAACTAATTGAAGTGGGATAATACTAAAAAAATGCTTCATATTTCTATCAAGTTGATTAAATCACCACCAATACCTATAACATTCTCACAAAAATGAAATCTTTGATGTGGATATAATTAGATTTTATGGTAAAAAAAATACTCACCCATAAATATGCCACTTTATTAAGAACTAGTACACATATCTTGAATAATTCTATCTAATTTTTTTCGAGAGATATCAATGTCAAGATCCTTATCTTAAATTTTTAACATACCACAATTATTAATTACTTCGTTACCTTGTTTACAAATTTCTTACTTAATGTTGACAAATTGTGTCAATCTAACTTATACAACAATGTGTCAAACTCAATTTTTTTAAGAAAGTAAGGGGGATCCAAACTCTACCATATGGTCAAGATATTTCAATTTTTCTAATAAATTATCCAAGATAAAAATAAAAACTTCTTAGTGATGATCACATGGAAATCAAATTTAAGGTTGAAATTAAAAGTGAACATACTCATAGACATCACAACATACCACCCTGCTTTGTTGCGATTGTAGAATGGCATAACAAGTTCTTAATTTTTTGGTTTAAAAAAAAATATTAACCATACACACTAACTAAGAAAGTCCATAAGTTAACATAAAAATAGGTAGTTATTATAGACATTTAAAAATGTTTGGTGGCATTTATTTAGTGGGTTTTAATTGAAAGTATGAAAGATATTTTAATAAACATAATACATGTCAGATTAAAGTATGGGTGTTATGAAAGCACTCTTGAACTAAAATGTATTGTAAAAATCAAGATCAATACACTTGAGAACAAAGTACCAAATATCAAGGCCTAAGACCATCTAACACACAAACATTAACTTTATTTTTGGAGGAACATATAATTTTATTAGCTCAACTTTCCATGTTATACTTTGACTTGAGTTGTTCCTTTGGCATGATAAAATTTAAAGTCTAAAGCTAAATACCATGTTTCCTATTGGAGTACAAAATGTGGTTTGGTATGCCCATAGGGATTTAAATAGTTTTAAGTGCTAATTATGACCACCGTCATCAATATTTTTTTTCATGATTATTGACAATGGTTTTATTAGAAGCCTCAACTTGGCCATTACCTTGCAGATAATAAACTATAGAGAAATGTTGTTTTATGTGGTATTGAGAACAAAGTACTTATTATAGCATGGCATTACACATGGGAGGGTTTTTTAGGATCTCCCACTTCTAGCCATAATCATGGGAACAACCTCAGGATGTGGGTGTCTTATGGTGAGGTTAAGCCTCTAGGATTTTTAAAGAGGATAGTTCCTCTCAGTGGATCACCTAAACTACTGCTGAAATAAAAATTTCATGGGGAAAAGGGTTAAAAGGGGGAAAAGGGATCTTAAGAAGGCTAACCAGACGATGTACTAATTTAAAATTGGAAACTCCCATAAGCTTGAACCCACACTAATTCTATAGAGGACAATACTAGATTAGACAACCTCAAGATCAAGCTAGTTGCATAAATATTTCATGGAGGAGGTTCAAGAAAGTGATGGATGAAAATAGATAAGAGTTCTAAGACTTGCTAGAAGTTCACATTAATGGTGGAAAGAACACTCAACTAGACTTGCATACAACATTGAAAAATCCTTAAAATGTCTAAAAATTGGGAACCCTTACAATGGTAAGTTGCATGATATTTAGAGAGAGAGAGAGAGAGAGAGAGAGAGAGAGAGAGAGAGAGAGAGAGAGAGAGAGAGAGAGAGAGAGAGAGAGAGAGAGAGAGAGTCATTAAACTAGGACCACTATTGTTGCCACTACCTTGACCATGAAATGTGCCACCTAGGATCATCCTAATCTCCTAAATCCATTCCCACATTCAAGTCTCCCTTTGGCATATTTAATAAGCCATGTCATGGGTAGCTAGATGTCGATGCTAATTCTGAGTGTTTTGATCTTTGCATTAAAGCCAAGTGAGTTCTTTATTACAACTTGGACTATCCCAATTGGTCTTTGCATGTTTGTTTCTCCACCTGGATGCATCCAATCTTTGTTTGACCACTTTGCATGTTTTGGAAGTGAGATGTATGTACCTGTGCCACATATCCTTGATTGATTGGCCTTTTGGATTTACTCTTGAAGAGGACTTGTCTTTTTGAGAACCTAAGAGGGACTTCTAAGACCAAATTAGGATTTTGATGTCTCATTACTTATTTTAGGTTTTTGACTGCTCACAACTTATGAAGTAATTAAGTAGTGCTCCTTGGAGAAGCCAAAATACATTACCCAGACCAAATCGGGCTTTCCAAGCCTTCTTACTTTATTTTGGGTTTTAACTACTAATTAATTATAAGGTTTTTTTTAAAGTAGTGCTCCTCTAGAAACTTGAAGTTGTCTTTATGAAAGAACCTGAAGCCTACTTTAAGAGAAATCTTAAAGTCATTCACCTTGGAGAATCTGATCTGTACTATCTATGAGTAATTCAAGTTCATAAACACAAATTACTTTTAATTATAAAACATTTATAAGTCAAGCACCACTGGAAACCTAATTTGCACTGTGCCCTTATAAACTTGAAGTCTGAATATTTTTCCATTTTCTTCTTAAGTTATGTCTATTTTCTTCAAACTAGCAAAATTTTGGTATGTGGGCCAAAAATGGCCAACAATACTTTCACATCTTTATTCTTGAATGATCTTCCATTGTCAGATGGGATGCCATAACAATAAATGAGATGGTTGAATATAAACTTGGATATATGCTTACTAGTGATGTAAGTGAGGGAATGGCTTCCACCCACTTAGTGAAGTATTCGATAGTAGTCAAGACATTTTTATGGATAGCTAAAGATGTTAGATTGATCTTCCTGATGAGGTTGAGTCCCTACATTGAGAACAAATATAGTGTTGTCAATGGTTTGAGTGTCTTAGAAACAACATGAATCAGATCGACATGCTTCTAACACTCTACACACCTTTTCATGTATGTAGTTGTGTCTACTTCAATCATTGGCTAATAATAACCAGTATGCAATAATGTTTTGGCTAAGATCTCACTATTGGTATGGGATCCACACACTCTTTTATGGACTTCTCTCAATGTTAATTTGAATTATTTCAAAGGTAAAAAAAGAATTAGAGTTCCATCATAGCTTCCATGATAAAATGTTGGTGTACGTAGGGTATATTGAGAGGCTTTCTAGGTGAAGGCTTTTTGTTTTTTACGTAATAAATTAGGAGGCATGGTTTTGTCTTGAAGATAGGTATATATATATATATATATATATATATATATATATATATATATATATATATATATATATATATATATATATATATATATATATATATATATGAGTATCAAGGAGATGTGGGAGTAACAATATCACAAACCATCTTGATGGCTATTTGTTTATGTGTTGGCACTAAGATATGCTCAAAAATAAATTGATAACCCTTAGCTCTATTAGTGATCTAGATAATGGAACCAATGGTGGGCATGGCATCAACTATTTTGTTATTAGCTTGAGGTATTATTTCAAATTTGATATTGGTAATATGCTAATTGAGTGTATCAACCATTATTTTATAGGGTACCAACTTCTCATCCTTAGTCTAGTACTAGCCTGTGGCCTAATTAATGATTAATTGATAATCACCATACACTAGTAAATGTTGAATGTTTCATTGTAATAATTGATAAAGCCCTATAATGAACGTTTCATATTTAACCATGCTATTGGTACAAGGAAATATAATATGAAAGGACTTGGGAATGAGATCCCCTTATGGCATAACAAATAATATTCTAGCCCTTGATCCATGAGTCATGAGATATCCATAAAAATACATCTTCCACTGTTCAACCTAAGGAGGTGCATCTGCTTCTACAACAATCATAATGGTTTCATCTAAAAATCTAAATGTAAAAGGTTGAGTATCTTGAAGAGGAGTTTCAACAAGTTGAATTGTGAGTACTATCCCCTTTATGGCCTTATAATTGGCATATTCAATTTCAAATTCACTTAATAACATGATCCATTTAACCATACGACCCTATAAAGATGATTTGAAAAGTAGATATTTGAGTGGATCTACTTTGGTGATAATAATGGTCTTATTGTTTAGTTTATAATGATAATTTTTTTGGGCTACGAATACCATTGCTAAAAAAGCTTTTTCAATTAGTGTATAGTTATGTTCATATGCAACTAATGTTCAAATTAGATAATACATGTATGTTCCTTTTCCTATTCATCATGCTATGCCAAAAGTGCCCCAGGGCATTATCAGTTGCTAATAGGTAAATAAGTAATGGCTTATTGGGTATTGGTGGAAACAAAATAGGTGGGTTGGTAAGATATTCTTTAAGCTGATTGAATGCCTTTTGACACTCTTCATTTTAGGCGAATGTAACAAATTTATTCAAAAAGTGCATAATTAGATGGCATTTATTAGTAAATTATGATATGAAGTGTTTGATAGATTGAATCTTGACATGCAAATTATAGAGCTACTTCAAGGTAGATAGTGGTCACATTTCTATAATTACGTGGACTTTGGTTGGGTCAACTTCAATGGCCTTGTGAGAGATAATGAAACCTAATAATTTTCTAAAAGTGATGCCAAATACACATTTATTTGGATTAAACATGATGTTATACTCTAGAAGTTGCTCAAATATTCTTCATAGCACAACTTGGTGATCGACAGGGGTCTTTGATTTACCCAAAATAACATTGATATAGTCCTCAACAATATCATGCATCTTGTAATGAAAAATCATTGTCATAGCTCTTTGGTAAGTTATTCTAGCATTCTTAAGTTTAAACAACATTACCTAATAACAAAATGTTTCCTAAGGAGTGGTGAATACTATCTTCTGCTAGTCTTCTGGTGTGATCCTGAGCTAATTATAACCTAAAAATCCATCCATTAAAGAGAAAATTTTATAGCCATCCATTGATTCAACTATCATGTCAATATTACGCAAAGGGAAGTCATATTTGAGGAAGGCATTATTGATTTCTCTAAAATTGGTGCAAATCTTGACTTATGAATTTTTACTTATTGGTACAATGTTTGATATCTACTATAAATATTCAATCAGCCTAATGTATGTCACATCTAAGAGTTTTTACAACTCTTTATTTACTAGCACAATAATACGAGGATGCATCTTATGAAAATTATGATTAATAGGATTGGCATTAGGATGTATAATGAGATGGTGTACAACCAAGGTGGGGTCCAAACCTATCATGTCTCAATAGGCCCATGTAAATATGTCAAAAACTTTTCACAAAAGAGTTGTAAAAACTTCACATTCCTTTTTAGTGAGGGACACACCTAGTTTAATCCACTTTGGGTCTTTTGGAGTCTTAATATTTACCTCTGAAGTATCTTATACCATAAGTGTATAACCGTCCTCTAGAATAGTTATCAAAGATTTGAATTGATTGGCAATGGAAAATTCCTTTAGATAGTCTGTCTCGTCTAATTCTTATAAACATGATAAATTAGAATCTCTTAAGGCTAACATCAACCATGATAAAAATACCTCAGAGTACTCTTGAATAATCTGTGTAAAAGTGTTCCAGTCTTTAGTATTGATATTTGATTCATAAATAGACTGTGGGTTATTGGTCTCTTGTGCTCATAGGAAGAGGGGTGAACATCCTTGTCCAATGATGCCAAAAACTAGTTTTCAATAAGAGACTTACCTTTCTCTTTACTTTTTTCATTGGTTAGAAAGTGCCCAAAATAGATTTTCACTTTCAAACCTCAATGTTTGACTTTTTTTTTTTTTTTTGGCTAGGGAAGTTCACCAACTATCCAAAGTAGGTAGTAGGATCCAATCTAATATCTACTTGTGGTCTCTAAGAGGTATTCGAATCCTCAATCCTAAAAAGTCGTATGTGGAATCATCATTTTTGAACTCATCTAATGGTATTGTTGACTCTTTCTAGTCCTAGTCTATCAATTGTGGATGGTAAAGGGTTAAATATGAAGGTTGATAAATAGGGCTAATAGTGCAAATGGCATTGGGATTAAACAAGTTTGTGTCATCATAGATGATATAATTAGACCCTGCATCTCTACCAACATCATCATCACTATTCATTCATGTTGGAACATGAATTAGGTATGTGGGGTCACCCCCAAGTGGATTAAATTTGATATCACGAGTTCCCTTTTACTTATTCATTAAAACTAATTCAATGGTTCCTTGTTGATGTAACTTGAGGCCTCATCTATCATAAGTTAGGTGATCCATAATCTAGTTGGGAATAGGATACTTTTCACTTTGTTGATAATCAACCAACTCATTAATGTAGAGCCATGAATCACCCTCTATTAAGGGGTCTTATTCTAGGCCAGACGCTAGTTTGAAGATAATGGTGTTGTTTAGTTGAGATTTTCCTTTAGTTTCCCATGCCATAATAGTAGTCTTGGCCATAGGTCACCCATAAGCTTTAAGATTTGTATGCAATTTGGCAAGATGGAATGCATTATGGGTGATATAATCTCTAATACCTTTGTTAGTGACATAAAAGTGGTTGGAAATTTTTAGTGGAATTAAGGTTGAGGTAGAGGCTAAGCTATTTGGGTCAATGTAATTAGATTTTGGGCCTCATTCAATAGATTTTCCTTTTATGACTTTTTATCCATCTTCTTTAGGCATAGGATTCATGCCAAACTGGTAGTTGTAGATTTTACACTTGGCCTCAAGGCATTTAAAATACTGATATGGCTGAAGATCAACATGTATAGTCACTTACATTCTTGAATGTGGAAATTTAATAGATTAATGTAATGTAGAAGGTATATCCCTGATCTCATGAATCCAAAGTCAACCTAATAACATATTATAGGATAATTTTAGGTCTAAAACATGGCACAAAGTTTCATGAGTTAATGGCCCAATGACCACTACTAGGCTAATAGTACCTTGAGATTCCCATTCTTTGTTATCATATGCCTTGATAACGATGATATATGGTTATAAGTTAACATCTTTATATCCTAGTAATTGACCAACTTCAAAGACATAATGTGGAGACTTGAACCATTATCTACAAGAACATGTTTAAATTTATGGTTTATTATAACAAATTTAATATAAAATGGGTTATTATATAGAGGGCCCAAAGAAGACATATCACTTTGGTCAAAGGTGAGACATTGTCCACGGGCCAAGTGTCCTACCATAACTTGGAATTTGTTTGGAGTGATATCATTTGGCACAAGGGATTGGTCAAATACTCATTTAGGATGTCTTTTTATATGGTAGACATGCACAATAAATCAATTTTGTCATTTTATTTATGTCTGATAGGCACATAAGGCTTATTAGACTCTTTTTTAGTATTTGGTTGCGGTCCTCTGATAGTGACTCTAGCTCATTGAGTTGTGATTATGAAATTTTGATTTGGAACATGGATTTGGTAGTAGGATAGGTAGATAGGGAGGCTCAAAATGATGATTCTTAGATGATATGGTGCTTGATTATCAACATGCCCTGTAGAATAATTACCAGCATAGGGAGGTTGGTAGGTATTGGTTGATAGATAGGTATTATTATGCAAAGGTCCAAGTCTGTTTGTAGTTGGTCTAGGGTTGATAGTGATGGTGGAAACATGTTTACCTAAAACATGTCCTAAAACAGTTTTATATGTATATAAAAAAACATGATGACCTCATTGGTTGGTTTGATTATTTTGCCATTAGTTCTAACCATTCTATTATTGTTGTTATTGTGGTTGGCATTGTTGTTGATTTTGTGGTGGAGTTCTGTTATGCACACACTTATATTGAGAGGGGGGGATGAATTAGTATAAGTTAATATTTTTCTTAATAAAACATAATAACCATAATAACACCATTCACATAAGATAACAAAGTTAAGAGACAAGATTTATGTGGAAACCATTCCTGGGATAAAACCAAAATATAAAATTCTCTTACAAAATTTGTAGACACCAACCTAATGGAGACACCAATCCCTACTATACAAAGATTTTTTAAGCACCAACCTATTGGAGAGACTAATCCCCCATCATACAAATATTTACTAAGCACCAACGTAATGGAGACACCAATCCCCACTGCTAAGCACCAACTTACCAAGAGACATCAATCTCTTTGATATGAGACACCAAGCTCCAAAATAAACAAAGTATTTCTCCTTATTTAATTACTCCTTAAATTAATGATACTCATGTAAATTTCTTCACAAAATTTTCCCTTGATAAAATATCAATTTTTTATTCTCACATATATATCACCTTGAATTGTCTTCTTACATTTTCATTTGCTCTAATTGATTCCACATTTATTATCTCTCATTGATCACCATTGTTCTCTCTATATATATTCTATTTGTTTCATTGCTCCACACGTATATCTCTTTCATAAAATTTGCTTGCAAATCTTTCACATATATTTTTTCTCTAAATATGCTCTAGATTTTCTCTAATTTGAATGATTTTTCATTACATTTCTTACAGTTTTAACTCCCACCTTATCTCCTTTTATACCAATTAAAATGACTCTTCATTAAGTGGGTGCAATTTATCCCAAGGTAGATGATTTTTAATAATCCCTTCATAGTCAGCCAACCCTTCCTAATTCATTATGATAGTATTTTTGCTTATGACATTAATTATTCTAATCATGATTGACTAGCCTATTTATTCACCTTTGTATTAAATAAAGATATCATGATGATATACCTCCTTTGACATCAATGTCAATATTTCTAAAAATCTCCCTCTTTGTCATTGATGGCAACCTTGTAAAATAATCTGTGAATGCAACATGAACATAATTCTCCCCCTTATTGTAATTTTCCCCCTTTCTATAAATCCCCCACTTTGACATCAATTGCAAAGGGATGTTCATTATTTCCATCTATAGATAGATCATGAGAAACATCCATGTCATCTTATTCAATATATATATGTGTGTGTGTGTGTGTGTGTGTGTGTGTGTGTCTTATTATATCTACTCATACAAACATCATGGAAACCCATATGCATCTCTTATAATGATCATTACTCACATCTACTTCAATATCCTTTATTCTCTATGCTTGGGTGACATGCTTCCTCTATAGTTGTCCAAAAATAATTTGGATTATCTTCTTAAATTTAACAAATAAGGAACTTGTTCTGCTATCCATCATTTCTATGCATATTACAAGATGTAGAATGCCTTCAACTCTTCCTTATCTATCCAAGGATACTAAATTAATAAGGTCATCCTTTTGATATCTTTGTGAGTCTTCTTACCTTCTTTCTAAATTATTTCTCTCTTGCTTTCTTTTCAAAACTTTTGTAGATATCCCTTTATGTTTACCAATGGCATCCATTTTCTTGTTCTATCTCGGAGATTCCATTAAAACCACTTGTATAAAAACATGATATGTGACCATAGTTTTTGCACTTATAACATATAATATCATTCTCATTATAGTTTTACAAAGGAGCAAATGAGTTGTATTTTTTATTCCATAAGCACTTCTATTTTTGTTCCATACATAGTTAATCCTCTCACGTACCCTACAATTTATTGATTTATGACCAAAGTGATTGCAAAAAAACAATAAACATAAAAGGAATTATAAAACTTGGTCTTATGAGTCTATCTTGGAGGGAATGATCTTTTGAATATATTTTTATTGATGGGGTTGTTATTACCTTTGTTGTCTTTGTGAGGAGTGCTAGTTTTCTAGGGAATATCATTCTCTTTTGTAATCTTTTAGTTTTCTTCATAGCCAAGACTAGTCTTGATGAATGGTGACCTCTGGTCATTGATGATGTCATCTAATATTTCAATTTTTTCTCAAACTTGAGGCTTTTATTCAACTTAGTGTTTATTTTCTCTAGTTCCTTCCTCAAGGAAATAGTTTTGGACTCTAGCCTCTCACAATTTTCTTCTTTTGCCTTCACTTGGATTCTCACCTCTTCTTTTATCCTTTTCACCTCTTCTAGTTGAATCTTTAGGCTAATGATAATCTTTTCTGATTCCTCAAGGCTTTGTGACAATTTAGCTATTGAATCACAATCCTCCTTTTTCATATTTATCAAGCTGTAACTTTTGTTTCAAATTCTTTTTATTAAGCTTCTTGATCTCTCTTAAGGCACAAATAAGTTCTTCAAGATCCACTTCTCCTTCATTTTCAACACATTTTTCTTCTTCTGAATCTATCTTATCATTTACTTCTCTTACATAGTTGTCTTCACCTTCCAAGATATCACTCCTTGTTTCTATTGCCATGAAGAGGGTTTTTTTATCTATTACTATCTAAAATAATTTCATTGTTCTCTTTCGATGAGCTACTATCCTTTTTGGAATAGAGTTTTTTATTATGCTTATGGAAGTTCTTCTTTACATATCTACCTTGTTTGTATCTCTTTTTGTATTGGTAATGTTTTTATCCTTTATTTATGTTATGATCTTCTTCATCATCACTAATATCCTTATGTGGACACTTAGTAGCAAAATGTCTTATTTTTACCATAATTAAAAAAATTTAAAGGTAACTTACATTTGTATTTTCTGAATCCTTTATTAACCTTTCTAACGAAATGAGTGTCCTTTGCATATGATTCATTACTAGTGCTATAGTTTGATTCAGGCTCTTTATTTTTCACCTTCTTTGAATCTTTGAATATTGCTTCTCATTTTGATGGCTTCTCATTTTTAGTCCTAATTTCATATGTCATGGGGATTCCATGGAATTCATCCATATTTAGTTTATCCAAGTCCTTCATTTCCTCAATGGATAAATTTTTTGCATCAAATCTTAAGGGAAGTGACCTTAGAACATTTTTCACGATCATTGGCTCTTTAATATTTTCACCAAGTCCTTTGATGGTATTTACAATTTCATACAAGTGAAGCATATATGCTACAATGTTATCTTCATTCTTAATTTTCAAACTTTCAAATTGTCTTCTATGTGTTTGAAGCTTAGCTTTATTTTAACTTATTGTCTCCTTCATAGATGTTCTTTAGTTTATTCCAAATCTCTTTTGATGATTCACAATTCATTACTTTGAAAAATTCTAATTCTGATAGACCACACAAAATTGCATTCATAGCTTGTGTATTATTTTCACTCACCTTCTTTATCATTGGATCTATTGGTGGAGATGATAGATATACATATCCACTCACAACTAATTGCCGAATATCAAAGTTAAGGGCCATTAGGTAAGTGTACATCCTTATGTTTTAGAAGGCATAGTTCATTCCATCAAATAATGGAGCCTTGTTTGAGGAGAATTCTTCTTAACAGGTCATATGTGCTCTTGAGATTTACCTTATAGTGGTTAGACTATACTTGAAGGAACCTGCTCTGATACCAATTGTTAAGTACACACTTATATTGAGAGAGGGTGAATCAATATAGGTTAATATTTTACTTAATAAAACTTAATAACTATAATAACACCACTCACATAAGACAACATAGTTAAGAGAGAAGATTTACATAGAAACCCTTTATGAGAATAAAGCCACAATATAAAACTATCTTACAAAATTTGTAGGCACCAACATATTGGATGCACCAATCCTTATTATATAAATATTTTGTAGGTACCAACCTACTAGAGACACTAATCCCCACTATATAAATATTTTTTAGGCATCAACTTACTAGAGATACCAATCCCCACCACTAAGCACTAACTTATCAAGAGACACCAATCTCTTTGATGTGAGGCACCAACCTCCAAAATAAACAAATTATTTTGCCTTCTTGAATTTACTCCTTCAATGAATGACACTCATGTACAATTATTCATAAAATAGTCCCTTGATAAAATATCAATTTTTTCTTCTCACATATATATCTCCTAAAATGATCTTCTTACATTTTCATTTGCCCCACTTGATTCCACATTTATTATCTCTCATTATTCACCTTCTTATCTTTGAATGTTATCTCTATATATTAGATTCAATTCATTGCTTCACACTTATATCTCCTTCATAAAATCTACATGTAAATCTTTCACATATATTTCTACTATAAATCTACTCTAGATTTGCTCTAATTCCAATGATTTTTCATTGCATTTATTATAGTTTTAACTACCACCTTATCTCCTTTTATACCACTTCAAATGCTTCTTCATTGAGGGGGTGCAATTTCTCCCAAGGGAGATGACTTTTAATAATCCCTTCATAGTCAACCAACCCTTTCTAATTCATTATGATAGCTATTTTACTTATGACATTAATTATTATAATCATGATTGGCCAGCCCATTTATTCTCCTTTGTCTTAAATAAAGATATCATGATGATAGACCTCCTTTGACATCAAAGACAATATTTATAACAATTTCTCTGCCATTGTTGTTACTATTATTAGTACTACTACTGGTTGTTGTTATTGTTATGTTAGGGAAATAGATTCTAGTAGATTTCCAAGTTATGATTATTAATAGGAGTATGGGCATCTCTTTCCATCTCTCCATTTTACAACATATTCTCAATCAGATATCTGTGTTAGATAAACCATCTTATGGAATATCCTCTAACACGATGGTACTCACAAAATTCATGTTCCTTGTACCATTATGGAAAAGGAGTATCTTTAATAAATGACTTTGGTATAGCCATATGATCATATTTTATTAAACTAGTCTTCAAAACACAAATTAAATATGCTCACCAAGGTCACTTAATTATTAGGGAATGGGTGGTCTTCTCTTCAGAGGAGGGGTTTGTATTGGTTTTGATTTTGTGGCAATTGGTTTTGTGGAGGTCCTGGTTAAATGTATGAAGTAGTTATTGAATGGGTGGTGGTATACAGACAACCAGTGTTTTTACCATCTAAATATGTTATGATTTAGTAACCCCATTGACAACAACATTCTTATTGTAGTTGTAGGGTTTAGTTCTTTCATTGATGATTTCTTGAGGTGGCATTAAAGATGGCATTTGAGTTTGGATTTGATTATGGTTCTGGCCTTGATTATAGTTTTGGTTATGATTGGAAGAGGATAAATTGATTATGCCTTTGTTGACAAGGGATTTCTCAATTTGGATTCCTTTTTCTATGACTTATTCAAATGTATGAGAACATTTTAGCTCAAGATGATAAGATATCTCATTGTGTAAGCTCCTCATAAATCTTGTATCTAATTTTTTATCTAGGAGATTATGTGTATATCTGCTTGCCAATGTTTTCCAACATTTCAAGTATGTGGAAAACCTTTCAAACATCTTTTATTTAGCTTGGCTTAGATCCACAAAAGCAATCTCATGCTCGATACTATATGAAAAGTGTTGTATAAACTTCTCAGAGAGATCAACAAATTTAGGTATAATTTTTAAAGTAATTTCTATAGACATTCCAAGGCTTGTCTAGGTAAACTCTTTTGGAAGAATAGAATCAAGTATATATCATTATAGGCCATTGGCTAGCAAAAAATAAATAATTCCTTCAAATTCTCTCTAAGGTTACCTTTGCCTTTATATTTGTTGAATTTAGGTGGTTCAAAATCGAGTGGAAATGGTATTTGTAGATACTCCATGTTGAATGGGTAAGATCATATCTCCTTCAGTTTGAATTTATTGATTTGTTTTTGAACTTGTATCACTTGAAATGCATCTTTCATCTATTGCAAATCCTTTTAAGGAAATCAAAAGGAGTGGCCTATTTTTGTAGAGGTTGCATACTCAAAGGTGGAATAATTTGATCAGGGTAGGTATATTGTGGGATGTTGGTTGAATTGGCTGGATGAGTACGTATGTGTATCCATGCATTAAGGTTATACCATGGGTAAAAGATACACTATTGTTGAGGCACATTTTGGTTTAGGTTGGGTACATAACCCTAGATAGTGAATTATGGTTGCGGTAATGGCATTTGGCTTTATGAAATGTGTTGGTATTACTCAGCTTGGGATGAAACTTGTTGTCTACTTATTGAACCCTATTGGATATAGGGAACACATTTCTAACTATATCCTTGATATTGAAGGTGTTAGTAGTTGGATCCTTGTTTCATGTGTGATACCCATTAGGTAAAAGGTAATTGTTTTTTAGCATCTAGTACTTATTGTGTGTAAGAAACTTATTGTTGGATAAACACCTATTGTTGAAGTGACAATTGTTATTGGATTGGTACTTGAAGTGGCACTGTTGATTTGGAAATTATTGGGGTTCAATATTTATTGACCAACTAGCACTTTATGACCAATATGAATAAATTTTTGGTTAGGCAACATTTATAATTGAGAAGGTATATTAGTCTAAACTTATTGTGGAAGAATATTCATTATCACTTGTTGAGGTAGCATAGTATTATGACTTGTAGTGGTAAGTTGGTCTATTGTTGGCTCATTACCACTTGTTACACATTCAAGGAAGCAACTAGTTAGGGGTGGAGGTTGCTCATTTATTTTAGAAAATAGGTGTACATATTCCCTTCTATTATAATCCACTCGTGTGTTATTTAGAGGGACCTAATATGTATTACTTGGTAGTAAGTTAGACCCACTTTGGTTTAAATTGGATCATACTTGCATGCTTTTCATAAAATTTTGGGTGTGGTCTTCTATTTGAGAAACATTATCTTCCATCAAAATATGGACATTATACATATCACCAACCAATGTGCTTTGACTAAAGGGGTCTATGTTTTGACTTGCATAGCCTGAGGCATCTATTTATTGCCCTATTTATGGAGCTATCTCAATGAGCGACATGAGAGAAATAACCCTTGCATTGAGGTCACTACCTAGGTTGAGATAGGTTTGGTATGCTTGTTGTACCTATTCCATTTGTTCATCCATAATACCCTTTCCTTTTGAAAGCAAATTTTGGTCTTATTGTGGCATTTAGACCAAATTTTAGATATAACTAGTATATGCCTATTCAAATGGTTGAATTTGTATCAAATTAATAGGTGTTCTAATCAAATTGCTCAAACTTTCATGTGGGAAGTCTGAAAAAAACTTAGCCTTTACTTTAACAGCTCTAACTATCACTTCATCTTTGTTTCTAACAAATGATGTTCAAATAAGTATATATCATAGCTTGTTTATGTTGACGTCATAACATAATAGGGATTTTATTTTTGGTTTTGTTCAATGTTAGACATTGTTTGAGCAAGGTATTATTATATTTGCTCTAATTCTTGGCCAAGATAAGGAGGCACAATTACCAAATACTACACTAAAGGATCATGACTTTGTTCAATGTATATGATGTTATAAGATGGATATGGATCCATCTCATAAGCTATGCCATCATATGACTCTTGAAAAAAAGGGTCATTGGTCACAAAGTTTCTATATCTAGGATTATACATAGTTCCACCATGTGTAAAGAGCCATGTTTAGATCCATGGATAGGTCACATGCAAAATAAAGGGTCTAAAGGTAACAAATAAATGAGGTCTAAAAATAAAGGACCTTTGGTTCTATGAAATAGACATAAAGAGATAAAAACTAAACTAGACAAAGGTAAAACACAACAAACACAACACTAGTCTAATAAAATGATACTGATTTCTGAAAAGGCTGTTATAATCAACAATAAGAGTAACACAAAATCTCAAACTCATTTATGGCTAGAGTATTGATTTTCCCATAGGTGGTTATAATCAGTGACAAAAGTGTTTAAACAAAGTAGAATAATTTACAAACTAGGATAAAGAGATATCAACGATTTTCTGAAAGATGGTTATAATCATGTTAAAAACAAGGCTAGACTTAGAAACATAAAACTCGCAACCAAAAAAAACTAAGGTAATTGGATCATATGGCACTTGGTAATTGGTCCACTTAAGACTCAAAATTTGACTAAAAAACTATTGGAACAATGAAACTAGGACACTCAAAAAATTTAACACAACAAACTTCAGATAAAGTACATGGCAACCACTTGGATTAAAAGGACTCTTTAAACAAGTTAAAAAAACATTAGTTGCTAGGTCTAGGAAATGGATCTTTTAGATCAAATATGAAATCAACCCAAGTAACACAATCCAAACACAAAAGATAGACAACCTAAGCCCAAATTAGATGAGGCTTCAGCCTAAACTTGATTAGTTTATGATTTGCACTTTGAAATATTGAGTTTCAGATTTAATGTGAAAAGAATATAATGTTCTAAGGCAAAAAGGCTAGACCAAAATGGGTAGTGTAACCATGAGTTTGACACAAGAGAGGTACAATAATAGCTTGGAACTTTGTTTCAATATCAAGAATAAGTTAAAATAAATTTGGTAGTGTAACAATGCTCCTTCAAATAAATGTCAAGGTAAATGGTTTTGGACTAGAATATCCAAGGCAATTTTTTTTAAAAAAATGGATAGCATTAAAAAGCCATGTTTAAACAAGAGACACACAAATGGTTTTGAAACAAATATCCAAGGCATAATGTGCGATATAAATAGACAAAGTAACACCTCTTAGGATAAAGGGGTGTAAAATTAATGTGAATGTTTTGGACTTGTTTTGATGTGACAACATAAATAAATAATTTTAGTCTAAAAACACACATGTGAATAAATAAAAATAGAAGTATCACTAATGGCTCATCTTATATAAATAACTAACACTAGTGTGCATAACTTTTACCAAAGTTTCTACTGATATACCAATGCTTATGAAGAATTAAGTGTTAATTCAAAAATTAAAGCACAGGTGTAGGTAGATTTTTTACGCTCTTTTTGTCTCTCAAGCATTGATACATGGCATGAAATTAAAGTGAGGATCACTTGAATTTTAGAAATAAACTCCATGACAAGTGGGGTTTTGACTGAAATCTATAAATCTCACACATACTATATTATCTCAA
Source organism: Torreya grandis (assembly GCA_037957365.1). Taxonomy (NCBI): domain Eukaryota; kingdom Viridiplantae; phylum Streptophyta; class Pinopsida; order Cupressales; family Taxaceae; genus Torreya; species Torreya grandis. The sequence goes on along the minus strand of JARHVA010002199.1, from coordinate 1,827,234 downwards.
GTGTGGCTAACACAAAGGCACAATCATGTCAAATGAATCCAAATTGTCTAGCTTACTATGCAAGGATCTTTTATTTTTCATAGCAACTCTAGCCATGTACTGCTTAGTGGAGTCCAATTTTTGACTATTGTATGGAATAGGTACCCATTGGGATGGTTAGGTTAACTACTCACCACTATCACATCCAATGGTTTGCCCAATTTTTATAACCAAATGTTGATTGGGGTTGGTATGATGTTTGGAGATTAAAATCCAAATCAATGTACCTATAAATAACTCATGAGGAGGTGATGAACTCCCACCCACAAGCTAAATACATAAAAAAATAAAAGAAAAAAGAAAGAATTTAGAGGTCATTTCTGGGTCACCCAAGTCACTCAGAGCTTAGGGAAAGCATACACAACTTTCTTTCTAACATAAATTTTCAAACAAAGGCAATAAACTAATCTTTTGGTCACTTGAGTTCCTTAATGGGAATAGGGGAGAGCATACACATAATAGTTCATAGTTTTCCATTAATAAAGAAACTAGTATAATAACATTGAAATCTAACTAATAATAAAAAATAAACATAAAGTGAAAAAGCTTTTAAGAGATCTAAATAAGATGTGTGTTCCTTTTAATAGCACTAAATTAAAGTGTGATTGAAATTTTGGCCCCTTGGCTTTGTTTGCAATTGTAACTTTTTTAAAAACAACTAAAAGACAAATAAAACTAAGAGGGTTTACCTCTTGAGAAGACCAAAAGTAAGTGAACAAATAAAAATTTAATTTGAGCTCTTGGGTTTCTATTTTTTGTCTCAGAGAAAATCGACACTGATTACATAGAGATTGATGTCTATTCATGAAATCAACATTGACTTAGTCAAATTGTCAATGTTTCCTATAAATACACAAAAACAACTCTATTTCAAAATGAAGAATGGTTAATAAACAAGTTTAGGACACAAATATGTCATGCTCTGTGAGAAAAAGGTTAAGGAGGCAACAAAAAGATTGTTAAACATAAAAATGGAGGCAAGAAAGATCACGAAAAATTAATTTTAGCTATATTCTTGACTTGCTCTATTTTTAATGCAGAGATCATGGTTGATTCTTGAAATCAACATCGATCTAAAAAATTATGGTCGATCCTTGAAACCTTGTTAAAAAATATGTAAAATTCAAAGCTAAAATTAAAAACTTGAAGATTTAAATGCATCCATTAGAAAAAACTAAATCTAACATATCAATCTCCTTAGTTATATGGGGTACTTGGTCCCACCGGGCATGTTATTATGTACATTAGGATTTTGAATATTAAACAATATGTAGATTAGTCTCTTGTTAGTCCAAATGAGAAAACATCAAGCATAACAATTCACTAAGACTAAACACTCTTGCCTAATAAATAGGAGGAGCATGACATAATAAACAAGAACACAAAATAGAGATGAAGACAATATAATTTTCTTACCTCCCTTTTCATATTTGATGCTTACTTGTTGGCATAAAGATGTTCGTGCACAACCTATGATGATTTTAGTATTCTAGTAATGCTCTTCCATGGTGGTAATATCTCTCCAATTATCAGTTGTGGCTTGGTGTGAATCTTGGCATATATTGGGCATTATAACACTATTCTCAAAGGCTTCAAGAAGGTATTCCAGTAGAATAAACTTACACATAAAAATTTGTTAAACAATGGTGTGGGAACTTGTATTTATAGCTCAAAGAACTAAATATAATCCTAGGTAGGTTAGGTTTAATTCTAACTTGGGTTGAGTCTAAATTAACCTAGGTTAAGTCAATCTAACTTTGGGTGGGGTTAAGGCACTCATGAAATCTTGACACCTCAATTTTAGATATTTGTGAGGCATGAAAACTCACTTTAGGTATTTATGAGATAATAAATCACTTTATTAGCTCATTTGACTCTTTGAATTCATTTTGGCTAAAAATTCCTTTTTTAGTAAATGAAATTCATTAATTTGATTTGGAATTTTTATTTAGACAAGTTAATTAGTATTTGTAATATAATTAGTCTTGCTTAGTATATTTTTTGGATTTTGGTAATTATTTTAAATGTAATTAATTAATATCTTGACATGCCAAAAGTGTCAAATTACTAGGTCATAATTTGACTAGGGTTAGAACTAAACTAGATTAGTGATGCATACAAGATAATACACCAAATAAGTTAGTCTCATCACGTTTCTAGGCAATTAAATCCCTTACACAAATGAATTTAGGTAATTCAAGTGATTTCTAGGTTTGAAATGTATCATTTGCTATAAATTAAATTGAATCCTGGTTTAGGCATGAAAGTGGCCAAACCTAAGTGTCTACAATATGTATATTTTTTAATCGCTCTACACTTATGTGTTACATTTTAAGAATGTGCTTCTATTTTCATTTAAAACCTAATAATGTGATAATAAAAATTTAAATACATATTGATGAATGATACCAGTGGGTGAGAATCCTAATGCTATTATGTTAATGACTATTTATGTAGGTCATCTTTAGATGACTTAAACATACACTAGTAAAAATATTAAAATTAAAAAGAAAACAAAAAAAAATTAAAGAAATTAAAAAATAAATAAACAATATAAGGGAGAAACAACAATAGGTAAACATGTTATAGTAGTTGAACTAGATTTTGAACACATAGTTGAAATACCACTACATAATAGTTGTCATAACATGTGTAAGTTGATGTACAATATATTTACATTATATTTAAATTTTTGACAACACATTTTTTTAATGTATTTCAATTTTTTTTAATTTTAAATCATTTTAAAATGTGACTCTCTCTATTTTAACATAATAAATAAAAAAATATTAAACTTTAAAATAAATTGGCCTCTTGTAAACATTAATGTCTAAATTAAATTAAATTCCTACTCGACAATTTGAGAGTAAAACCCCTAAATATAAAGTGTTCCACTAGAAGTGTCTCTTCCCTCCATACTTATCATAAATATGTGATGTTTGAACAACTTCATCAACTATTGCTTATGATCACTTAACTACTTGTGTCCCTAGTACTCCTTATACCAACACTATACGATTTTTGGGCTTGAGTTATATTAATCCCATAACCATGACTTATTAATAAATACCATTGAAATGACAAAGTTTCTCAAATCTAAAAAATAATTCATATAATATTAATACCATAAGAAGGCTTGGATATATCTCACTTGGCTTTGGAAATTTGTCAAGGTAGCCTTGGGCATGGTTTCAACTCTTGAATTACTTGTGGTGTGTGGTGATGGCCCACTTCAGTGCCTAAAAGCTCATAGGGGGCTTGTCTTACATTAGAGTAGACAACTCCAGGTACCATAGGGAACAACCTTGATTTTTCTATGATTAAAAAATATGAAATAATAAAAAAATAAAAATAAAGTAACATAAATAAATATTAATTATAAAAACCATATTTAAAAATTTAACAGTAACCTCATAATAAGATAAATACGTAGTGAACAAACCAACTGTTAAGCTTAATGTTTTGAAATCTACTTCTATCCCTAGTCCATATATTATGGAGTTCATAGAAAAAGGGCTGAATATGGAGATTACAAGGGAAGTTGTGCTCCAATATCATTCAAACTTAGAAACAGAGGTTGTTATATGCAAATTTAATGGCTTTTGGTCAACTACAACTACTTTGTTTCAATGGATTCATTAGACATGGACAAAGCATTGTGAGATCTTTCTATACTCAAAGGGTTTTTTTATCATTCAATTTCATGATGAGGATGGCTATCAATGAGTCTTCATGGATGGTCCTTGGTTCTGGGGAAATGTGAAACTTTACATCACTCTATTATTTTCAAAGTTTGATCCAAATAATCATTCTATTACCAAAATGCCTATATGGGTTCATCTTCCCAATCTCCCACTACATTTCTACTTTACCTTAGAGGAGATTGGGAACTCATTAGGCACATTCATCAAAGATGATACTATGAGAGCAGATGTGGGTTTATGTACATTCACTCACATCTACGTGGAGATTGATCTTAGCAAGGGCTTATTCGATAAAGTGATTATGAGGTGTGGGAATATTTAACATATTCAAGCATTGGACTATGTGGATATGACATTTCTATGTCATATTCATAAGCTACCAAGACATCTTCATGCTACCTACCTTGTGAGATGAAGACATCCTTAAAAACAAAAAAGGATAAAGTCAACATCTAAATGATGGAGTTTTTCAACTCAAGAGGTAGTGGAGGAAGAGGAGACTCCAGAGGATGAGGGTTATCCTACCACAGAGGTAGGAATTAACATTCATGGAGAGTTTGACACCCACTTTGAGAAACTTATTCTGACAATAGTGGTGAGAAAAGATCAAAATTTTACTTTGAGGAATGAATCAAATGAGATCTTGATAGGGGGAATAAAAAGAGTACATGAATTAGAGAATTTATATTCAGATAAAGCACTGATGACCCATCCAATTATGGAACTCTTGAATTCCAACTTTCTTCTTGATTATCAGAATTTATAGATAGTCATGATGGATAACCCTCAAGAGATGTTGTAAGATGTTATAAAAAGAAAAAAGTTAAAAGGGTAGGATTGAAGAGTCTATAGAATACACTCCTATTAACTTCTAACATTTCATTGTTGGTCTTTCAATGAGCTTTTCACTACTGTCATCACTTTGTTTAATCCCTATACACTTATCTATTATGTTTTAGTCTAATTGACATCAATAAGGTTGCAATTAAAAAAAATATCAAATTTGTGCCTTATTTATCAACCCAACCACCAATGCCCCATTTCACATAATGACCAAATGTTTCCTAATACATTGATGCCAATAGAATTTGATTAAAGAAATTTTTTAGGAGTGATGGTGGATGGTGTTTGACTATCCACATTGTAATAACCATGAGGTCCATTTGTAATTTTTGAAGAAACTCCATTGCGAGTTTGTCCTCAATGAAATTCTAAACTAATTTGACTATGGTGAGTTTCAAGGTCAAGGGAAAGGCTTCGCACATGATTGAATAGGTGCACATTGTGCACCTAATCAACATGCAAGGATCCCTACCCAAAAGCCACTTCATCTAAAGATTCCCTTTGTGGTGAAGGAGGTTGTGGAGAGAGACACTTTACATGTGCTTAGTGTGCTTATTGATACACTCATTTATCATATGAGTAGACTTTCAAAGATAGATACTTGAGATACTATAGCTAGTGGTTATACCTGACCCCACCCATGCGAATGTTGTGGTACTATATACACTAAAACTTTAGATGATGATGGTGGTGCTTTAAGGGGCTTGGAGGATATGGTCTTGATTGATGTGTTGTTGGCACACACATTTGGTTTGGATACATTGGGAGTCTCTATACACATGCATGTATCTTTTATATAAATTTCATGTTAAATTTTCAAGTTATATTTTCAAATTAAAAAGGTGGAAATTAATTTACATGTTTAAATTAAATAATATATCTATATTTTTTTATGTTCTAGGAGGAGATGTTGCCTTTGACATCATAACTAGGTAGTGGGCCAACGCCTACTACATCTATTTGTATGTACAACACCATATACGTTTACAAAGGTAAATTTGAAGTGAATATTATATAATCTAGATGTATTTTCATACACCTTAATTGCATCATTGGTATATTTTGTGTAAGAAATATAAAATACCTAATATAATTTTTTTGGACTTTTTATTGTTTGATGTATTAACATGGATTGGCATAGTTTTAGAAACTCATCCTCTATCTCAATTTTTTTCTTTTATTTTGACTTTTAAAATATGTTTTCAATAACCAAAATAGCAAGTTGAACATTTGTTTGATATCCCATTATATGTAGTCCCCATAGTGGGTCAATCCCAATTAGTAGGAATGGATGTATATATATATATATATATATATATAAATATATATATATATATATATATATATATATATATATATATATATATATATATATATATATGGAATTTATTTGATAAAAGTTGTTTGGTATAATATATTTTTATCAATTTCCCAGTTGAGCATAGCATGTATTCATCAATATACACACCACTCCTTTATTTTAAATATTGGCCTCATAGCCAACCACGTGATTCCTTGTTATCCTAATCACATATAGAGGTTCAATCTCTATGATCGATATAAAAAATGGTCATATTTATAAATTCAATTCTCATCAATTCCAACTGAGAGTAAAAATTTCATCTCTATCTATGGAGTTATAAATTTAGATGGCACAGTCTCTTGATCCCATTGTACCTGGTCAATTCCAATTTCTAACCAGACTCTATTAGTAGAGATATATAGAGTAGGCCATTAGATCCCATTGGTTTGTTGGGAGAGCATCAACTATAAACTATAGCCTATATGTATATGGCATAGGCCTTGTGACCATTTACAAATAGGGGATCTCAACCCCATATAAATAGATGGGGTTGAGTAGTTTGTTACCACCACCTAATTAGGGGGCCCAAAGACCTACTATATATTTGGGGGAGAGGTCCTATCTATATCCATGCACTTTTGTCACTTGAGTGACATGTCGAATCTATAAGACTATAACACCTTTCATCAGGGAAGTCCCTCTAAAATGAATATTAAGTGTCAACAAGACTATATTCCCCTTTATTAACCTCAACCTACTTGAACTATATACATATAGACCTTCCCTTGTAAAAATTGAGTGAAATCTAAGGATAGATAGTCAACCTAATTTCACCTATAGGGAAATCAAAATCATGCACTTGTAAAGAATACTATCCACTCACTCTTATCTCTATAATATTTAGTTCTATTTTCTATATGTTTTTTAAGATTTTGATGAGACCTATTTTATAAGGTTCTAGGTACTCTTAAAAGGATCAAGTATAGATGTCCTTAATAAAATCAACCTATCACTCTAGCTATCTTAACTTGATTAAAACTCAGTTTACAAACTTCTTAATAAACACCTATACAAGTTACTTGTCTTATCACAATGATGTTTTTAAGGGATTTTTGATCACACCAATAATCAGTTGGACTAAAAATTAATGAATGTTTATAAACAAAATATTCAAGGTTTTAACATGATCAAAATTTCAAAACAATTCAATTTAGACACCATAGTTCATAGGACTGTCCTCAACTATACCAAGTCACCGCCTTAAGACAATTAGGCCTAATGACTAAGTAATTAGATCCAAATCTAAAATACATCTTAGTAAAGATATACAAGAATCTAAACTAGTCTATATAAGTGTATCACGGATGTTTCAACACCTAAATTGCATTTAATGACTCAATTTCACAAAATTCACTATAAAATCCTCCCTCATTGTCTTGTCATTCTCCCTCATGAAACTAACATTTCTTGCCTTTAGTGTGGTGTTACAAGTCACACGTTACACATATCCACTTGTCACATTCATGCTTCCCATGACCTCATTATATTTTTCATATTTTATGCAAGACTAAGTTTGTTAGCAACTTGTTTAATCAATGAATTGCCCAAGTTATTAATTATTAGGTTGTTTATTCAGCAGATGACTAGGGTGGATAGTCCTCCATCATTATGAGTTAAGAAAGACTTGGGAATTATTTATACAATGTCATCTACATAATCACTCATCAAGGTATGTATAATCGCTTATAATTTAGTACTTTTGTTTTAATAATTTTACTATATACTTTGGCAAATATAACTTAAATGCACAAATGTATTATGTGTGTAGGGTTGTCATATGACATTTGATAATCTGATTCAAATGACTACTATGACAAATCCTCATGTTTTTTCATCAACTTACATGCTTATTCATGCAGTTGATCTTGGCATTGACCTAGTCGAGTGTCAACAACAAATTGGGAAGGACCATGAGATTGTGGTAAGTGCATGTTTAAATGATTTTTTATTATAATTTAAAACATGAATTTCTTAACTTGATTTCATGTATACTTATTAATTTTAGAATAATTTTTTTATTTGAATAGGTTTGGCTATAAGTGAGCTATGAGCGTAATACATGCAGTCAAACCTTGGAACAATCCAAGGCATTCAAGATATCTCTATCTCTAAGCAGGGCATCCTAGGAAGAGTTTTCTTCAAAGAAGACAAAGAGAGGGAGACTATTTGATGGTTAAGATGTTTTAGATGATATACTTTTTTATATGCCTATATGATAATGTACACATTTTTAGAATTGTACATTCATATATGATGTATTCACCTAACATTAGATACTATGTTGTTATACATGATGTAGTTTTTTATATGCCTTTACGACAATGCATGTATTATTGACATTATATGCCTATATATGGCATTCGTACATGGAATTATTATTTTTTACATGAATATTTAATAAAACCAATGAAGTAAATCTTGTTTGAATCACTTGTGTTTAGATTATTATGAATGATTAGTTTTGAAGTATTCTTAAGGACTGCAAATGTTATGAGATTGATAATAACTTGTTAGGACAATGTTGCAAATTAAAACCTTATAAGAAATAAAGAATATTGGTGATTGTATTTAAATTATGTTTGTATGGTGATGTAGACATATGGAGGAGAAGTCTACAGAAATATCATTAACTGGTTCTAAACCTAATTGATCACATTCACTTGCTATGATTTGATTTGAATCTTCTTTCACAAGCTAGCTCTTCTTTTGACTCTTTGGGTTTAATTTATATTCTTACACCTATTACTTATTCCTTGTAATCTTAGTATCACCTCCTTGATGTCATTGGGCTTTTTCCATACATTCACAACACATCCTTTACCTCATTCCATTCATCTCATTCATAAACTTCCTCTTAATCTCTTTCTAGTTTCTTACTAGGCACCTTCTTTAGGTCTCAAGGACCAAATCTTGGTCTATGTTTCAAGAGCTCAACCTATTATCACATATGGTCTTAGATGATCATAACATACCTAGTATAACCCCCTTCAAGTATTCAAACAATCTTTGACTCTCATTCCACACCTTATGGACACAATGCTCTCTCAAGGCTTATAGCCTTTTTTACTATATTTTTACTTGTATAGAAAATTTATGATTGATCAAGATATTATAATGGAATTTATAGGTAAATTTTATCCTTTTCCATGTCTATGTAAAATTTCATAGACCAAATCCACCTTTAACTATCACTTCCTTCATTAGCCTACCCTCATTTAGGTCTAATTAGCCCTATTCCAAATCCTCAATCCTATAATCCATACACATCCATATAATCTCTATTTAAAACCTTTTTATTCACTTTTTATATTTATAGGAGAGCTTGATTACAAAGTTTCATTAAATTTCCATGGTTAAATCTCTCAAAATGTCCAAACCCTAATCTAGGGTTTCCAACGCCCTATACATACTCTCCAAAGGACCAATTTAACCTTCCCACTGATATTATTTTATTGAAAACATCCTCATGAAATCTAAAACATATCATAACACCTTTATAATGATGAAAAAAACCAACTTTGCCTTTATGCCTTTGAAACTGCCTATGGGGATTTGAGCATGCCTGTGGGGATTACATTAATTTTGGAGTGTAAACACCCTTTAAGTGTGTTTAATAGGTTTTTATATTAAAATAATTTTTAAATACTTTCCTAAGCTTGGAACCCTCAAATACACCTTAAAACCCGAAAAAATATGCCTGCATGTATAATGACCATTATAAGACATGGAGGGGATTGCAACAAAATAGAGAGAAATTAAACTTGTCATATGACCTTATAAATATTATGTATTGGTATATTATATCATGAATACCAATATTACAATATTTCAAGTCATTTGGATATGTAATTTTTCTTGTAGACCCTTTTTACCATAATTTATCTTGAGTTCCCTGCATGCTTCCTTCATGCCAAGACTTGCCATTATTCAAAATTTTACATGAAAACCATAAATTAGATAACTTATATAGGAAAATATATGTTTCAAATATCATATTATATGGTTTTAAGACCTCTCCAAGTCTTAAACTTCTTCTTTGCATCCATAACTAAGAAAACTTCCATAAATCTCCAACGACTACCTTTTTGACTAAAAAAGGATTGTGTCAAAAAATTAGGAGCTTTAACTCTTTATAATACATTAAGGATGGGATGGTATGTTTTTTTAGGTCATGGATACCATTTTTACCAAATTTCATGCTTTGACTCAACCTGTAGATACCCCAAACTAACCACTTTTTCCAAGGTAGGCTCCAATGTTGACTCTAATTTGACATAGGGTTGACTGTACAAAAATAGTGAATAGTTAAAATTTTTGAAAATAATAAAAAATATATTTAATTGGTATATTATGTCATAATTATACTCTCCACCAAATTTTGTGATTAGATCCGATATATTTTTCCTTGTAGGCCCATTTTGGCAAAAGCTAGTGACACATGTCTGCTTGGTCAAATTTCATAAATGAGTCATCATACTCTTTTTCCTTATCCTAGCATGATGATTTTTCCTCATCTTAGCATGATGATTTTTCCTCTTAAATCACATGTAACCTCTCCTTTCATGATTCCACCCTTCATTTTTTATCTCACAATAATCCATGTCACCTTGTACCTTCTAAAAAAACCTCATATGACTGCATGTCAATAATACTTGAAGCTTTATGTTATGAGAAAAGGGATTATTTAATCTAATTCACACCCATTTAGTTCCATTAGGACTGATAATTCACTATCAACAACCCTTCAACCTTATTATAACATGTTATGATCACTTAGCAAGGCATTTTGGCCTCACATAATCAACTTTTGTACAAAGGCCTGTACTACATCTTCATATTATATCTCTATGATGACTGTAGGTACATGTTTTCAAAATCTTGCTTTGGCCAAAAAACTTCACCATTGACAATCTTGACTTCATGATTGTGTTTCCCTAGTTGTAGGTGTATGATTTGAGGGTATGAATGTAGGTGTTCTTTGAAAACCTCTCCTAGCATGCTTGAATTTATAGAAGCCCACTTCTCACCTTGGACACCACCATACCACCATGAAATTAGTCAAGATGACCCACTATCTTATCTATGCACACTAACCTGAAGGATGGAATGTAGGTGGAAGCTTTTGAATGTGAATAAAGAATTAGGTGTTCAGGAACATTTCTCAAATGATCCAATACCCCACTGATCCTAAATTCTCATGGAACCGTAATGAAACACCATCATTGGAAAGGAAACCTTCATTTAATCTCTCCTTGGTTTGGAAACCAATGGAAATCTATGAGGTGTCTTTGATTCTTCTATAACATGATGGTCTCTTTGATAACTTCAATAAGCTCCTAAAATGGTCCACACCCTTTGAAAACACCTCAAATTTTTACTATGCCTTCTTGACTGCAGGTCTTTGTTGAAGCTTTCTATAGGTCTCCATTAGGTGGAAAACCAATCCTCTTATTGGTTTTCCATGAATATCCCAATCATTGAACTCCAAGAAGCATTTGTCTCTCTATTTACCATACAACCCTTTCACTAGTTTTCCACTAGGAAATTCACTTAGGTGACCTCATTACACTTTACTTAACCCCTTTCAAGTTATCCAACTCACTCCAACATCCCATTTCACATACAAGGCTCATCTTGGGTTTATAAGGCTTGTAGCCAGTTGTTTTAGACATTTCTCCTTGGTTTGACCAGTTTACGAACTCTCTTGCAATATGAGACAATTTATAGATTTTTGACCCTTAAAACACTTTGAAAAGCTTAAAACAAACCTTTCAAAGGTCTTGAAACCCAATTCCAATGGCACTAGCTTCTAGCCATGTGTATATGGTTCACTTGGACTATCAGGCATATTAGACCTTTTTAGCTTATTAGTGGCTTCCAAATAGAAAATTGGAACTTAAAACACATCTAAAGGGGTGGATAACATCCAAGACTAGGTTATTGGTTTCCTATTTGGCCTGGTTGACAAACCCACCACCCATTCTGGGCTCAAGAATGCTCTTCCCAATACAAGAAAGATGCTAATTTTAGCCTAACTTCAAGCATGCATAAAAATAAAATTGTAAGTCATATGGAGGAACCATAAGATCCCTTGTGTGCATGGGAAAGACTTATAATTTCATCTTGAATCTAGTATAAAGCACCTCTAATAACAATCTATGGTAAAAGTTGTAGTAATGGGTTCTAAAATGTGACTTTTTGGTAGTGAAGAGATAACTTATTGACCTCCAACTAGCAATTTTGCCTCCAAGACCAGTAGGTGAAAATCCATCACTTTGAACATGTATATATAGGCCAATTATAGTGATCCAATAATCATGACATCCAATTCCACTTACAAGTGCATTTTCACTACTATTATATAACACAAAAACATTGACAACAAATTTTGTCAAAGTTGAAGTTATGGTTTGAGAACTCAATTTTTAGTACTTGTTGGTTAAAAATTGGCACTATCAACACATATACAGAGGTGGATAATGTATATAATTAGGTTTTTGGTCTCCCATCTGACCCAATTGATAAACCCACCACCCATTCTAAGCTCAAGAATGCCCTTCCCAATACAAAATAGATGCTAATTTTTAGCCTAACTTTAGGCATGCATAAAACTAAAACTATAAGTCATATGGAAGAACCATAAGATCCTTTGTGTGCATGGGAAAACTCTCTAATTACACTCCAAATCTAGTTTGAAGCACATGTAAAAAAAATTCATGGTAGAAGTTATAGTAATGGGTCCTAAAATGCAACTTTTTGGCAGTGAAGAGACAGCGGGACCTCCAACTAGCAATTTTGCCTTCGAGACTGGCAAGTGAAAATCCATCACTATGAGCACATATATATAGGAAAATTACATGTTCTTTAATGATCATGACATCCAATTCAACCTAAAAGTGCATTTTTAACTATTATTCTGGAGCATGAAAATATTGACAACAAATGTTATCAAAGTTGAATCTACGGTTCAAGAATTTAATTTACAGTGCTTTTTAGTTAAAAAATAACACTACCAACACATATAGAGGGGTGGATAACATCTAGGACTAGGTTCTTGGCCTCTCATCTAGCCTGAATGATAAACTAACCACCCATTCTGGGCTCAAGAATGCCCTTCTCAATATAAGAAAGATGTTGATTTTTAGCCTAATTTTAGGCATACATAAAATTAAAAATATAAGTCATATGGAAGAACCATAAAATATATATTATGTGTGTAAAATCCCTCTAATTTCACCTTGAATATAGTATAAATCACCTCTAAGAGAAATCTATGGTAGAAGTTGTAATAACGGGTCCTAAAATGCAACTTTTTGGCAGTGAAGAGACAACTTGTTGACCTCCAACTAGAAATTTTTCCTTTGATACTAGAAGGTGAAAATACACCACTTCAAACATGTCTATATAGTAAAATTACATGTGCTCCAATGATTATGACATCTAATTCCACCTGCAAGTGCATTTTCACTACTATTTTGAAGCATGAAAACACTAATAACAAATGTGTTTGGAAGGCTACAAGGAGAAATAAACTTGTCATGAGAAATTGTTCAGGAGCAAAAAAAATGCCAATTAATTTTAGTAAGATTATTTTATTTTTAAAAATATGAAATTATTTATTTACGGTGCTAACGACATGAAGGTGGAAGCTGATTTGGCACCACTAACCTACAAAAAAATGTTATTAAGTAATTAAAGATGAAATTTATATACATACTAATTACAAAATCAAAAACATTTGGTGAAATTGATTACATCTACATTATATAAGTCAACACACCTACACATTTCAATCCAACAAACCACTTAGATCTACTCTAATCTCGATAGTATCAAGAATAGCGTCATAGTTTAACTCACAAACTTTCTATAGATTCTTGTTTCTTGGCCTTTCATGATATTTTCACAATTGAATATTCATTGCAAGAACATAATTTGAATAGTGTAGTATCTTCTTGTGCAATTCAAAGTCTTCAAAAAACCATACATTTGAATTTTTTATAGGATATCATTGAAGCCAAGTTTCAGTGACTACCATAGATTTAGTGGGATAATCAATGTTTTCTCCATTTACGATCAGGGAGTCAATTTTTTATTTCCATCTACACATTGACATAAGTAGTAATCTATTCCCTATTCATCATCTTCATCTGCAATAACTGTAAAAACATGGATTGTATCATAAAAAATAATTTTTAGGGACACTATAAATATGGATTATGAGAATAAATAGTACACAAAGATTACTCTTCTACTTGGCTGTACTAGATCAGATATATGGTCAAAGTCATGTGATGATGTCATGCTTATAAGTTGTAATGTTGGTGGAACTTGATATGTGTTGATTGGAATTAGAGGTTTGGAACTCTAGTCATCTACCTAATATTTTGACTCACATTCATTTCAAATAGAGTCCATGTATGCAAAAAAAAAGCATGCCAAGTGTCATGTATGAATAGTCCAAAAATCTGCATTTAAACTATGAAATGAGTGGAGCTCACTTGAACCTGTTATAGTCATAAAATCCTCATAGTTTTCCAAGTATTTTTCCCTCATTAACCAAAAATCTCTACAAAAATTAGAATTTTCTTGAGCACTATGACATATGTTCTCATTACACCATTCAACCATAGTTTTTATATCAATCAAATTGGCAACATTTTCAAATTTTAACTCCTTCCTTACAATAACTCTTTTTACACATAATTCAACACCATCATGCTCCCTTTTTCCATGGCCACCTTTAGTGAAACTCCAAATATGTTTTACATCAGTGGTAACATGAATCATAATAAAATAATAAAACATCCGTGAATTCTTGAATTACAATGTGCAATTGTCTGACCAAATATAATGTTGTTCGAAAATAATGTTCCTCTAAGTCAACTATTCGTAGAAATTCTCAAAAAAACCTTGCATATACTCTATATAATGTGATCGGCCATCATTGATATATAAATGGTACTCCCTTAATATTTTTTGATCTTCCTCTGTACTATCATGTACATGCATGAATGCTATATGCATGAATATGATAACTTGTGCTGAGTTATTATACAATGATTAAACTTCCATTTATGGTTGGAATGTGTAATTTTAAACAAAGTTGACTTTTAAAATAATAGAATCAAGTGGGAATGTGTCATTTATTAGTTTTAAATGTTCATCCAACCATTTAGCCCTATGTGTGTGCCTTGCATACTCATAAGCAATTTTCTCCTTAAATTCAACCATAAATTCTAAAATAGGTATCTCTTTCATAACAAGCTCACACCTTTTAGATTCTTTGCCATATTTTACTTGATAAGTCATAGATTTGTATTTTATCAAACCAATTAATTCCTGTCTAATTACACTTGTACACTTCTCATGGATATATATTTTTAATTTTGGTAATCCATCGCAAATGCTGCAATTTCCATCCAAACATGCTTTCTTATAAAAGAACTATCCATTTGGTCTTTCACAAAAAATATTTGAAATAAATTCCCTAGATGATTTTGGTAGAACTTCTATGCCACACTCCTACAAAATATTTTTAGTATATAAAGTACAATGAATATGGTGAAAAACATCATAGTGCATTAAAAATTCAGCATGTTGCCTATAACAACAAGTAGTGTGTGTGTGATTTATTTTTACATAAAAAGGTTTGGCCCTATCAAAAAATCTTCTACTAATAAAAATTTGTGGATTGTTTCCAAAAACTTAGAGTACAATTATGTTTGAGTCATATCCAAGAAATGTTTTGGATGTGATTCACAATTATGAGAACCAACTCTTCTATTCACTACATCTCTTGCATTGGAAAAAAGTCTTATATTGTCTTTTCAAAATTGTGCAGGTAAGTCTTTCAAAGAATCAATTATAGCCTTGTATTTTTGTAGAATTATACCAAAGAATGCCTAGATCTCTTTCATATTAGGTTCATTAAGTCTTTCATGTCTTGCAATTTCTTTCATTAATGTTTTTCTATTTATATCATGTGTTTGACTTATTTTGAAATCAATTGTTTTCTCCCTATTTCAACACTTACTGCACAAGTTGTCATTATGCATTGCGAAACATTATAATCTTTGTTGCATTATTTAAAACTTACAATATGATATGCATCATGTAGATTTTCAAAAAAATCATCATTTTCATCATCTATGTTAGATGTTCTTAGTCCCAATGTGTACATTGTAGGTCTCATCTTAACCAATTTTATCAATGAAACAAATAATTGACATCTTTGAATACCATACTGCAATCTATGAAAGAAACTATCCCTCATTTCTTGAGCCAGTCACAGTAAAACTTTTTACTATGCATTGGTTTCAAAATATTTTCATCAACTTTGATTAAGTACTTATATTTTTTACGCACAATTCTTGGAGTTGTTGTTATTGGTGGAATCCATTCAGAGGGTGTTTCAAAATCATCATATGTTTTCATAAAATTTTCTTCATTATTTGTTTATTCATTCATGTTTCCATGAAATTTTCTTCCTTGTTAATTTCATCATTATTTGAGTCCAGTAGATTTTCTTCATTATTGGTGGGTACAGTATCATGCATAGGCTCTTCATCAATAAAATAAAAAACTTTAAACTTTGAATGTGAATTTCCAACATCATCTATTTTTTTATTATCAATTTCATCATAATTCAATTGATTATTATGAATTTCATCATAATTCAATTTATTATTATTATTTTCATCATTATTTAATTCATTATTATCAATTGTTTCATTATCTGAGGCATTTGGCTCATTAGGGTTAGTGTTTGTACCTTGTCTAGAATGAAATACTTGCATTCATACCTTGTTTTTTCTCTAAACTCTTCTAATTGCTATGGTGTTTTGTTCTTCAACTTCTTCCTCTTCATTGAATGTGAACCAGAGTCTATTTTGATAAAAACAACCAAGAATGTACTTTAAAATGTGGGGTCCAAAAAAATCTACAAAAAAGTACATAGAAAATATGTAGAGCACACAAGGAATGTCTATGGGGACAATAATCTCAATTTGAGATAAAAATAGATATTAAAAAGTAATTTTTTATTTTTTACTTCAAGAAACACATACACGTTCCTATAATGCATACATGTTCCTTGAAGTATAGTTATATACAACAAAAAAACAAGCACAAAGATTCATATTCAATTCATAAAATCCCCTATAATACTATAATATGATGCAATAAGACTCAATGATGCATAAATCCCTAATATGATGTAATAAGACTATCAGATGTTGTAATAAGGCTATTATATGATGTATTAAGCCTCAATATGATGTAATAAGACTATCATATGATGAAATAAGGATATCATATGATGTAATAAGACTATCATATAATGTAATAAATCTCCTATATGATGCAATAAGGCTATCATATGACGTAATAAGGCTTAATATGATGCATAAATCCCCAATATGATGCAAAAATCTCTAATACATGATGCAATAAGACTCTTGATAAGACTATGAAGCAATAAGAATATCATATGATCCAATAAGGCTCAATATGTAAGACAAAATGAGCTAATTTTACCTAAAATCCCATCATAGATTCTTACAAAACTAGGTGAATAATAGATTCACAAATTGGCACTAATCACATTTATGAATTTATGTATTTGTGATAAAATCAGGGAACTTAAGGGTTGTGTTTGTTAGAAAATTAAGATTTAGGGTTAGGGGTTTAGTGTAACAGGTTTGTACATGTGTACATGTCATGAAATTAGGGATTAGGGGAACTTTACATGTTCAAATGATAGAATTAGGATTTATGATCAACATGTCATAAAATGTGACCTAATTTAGCCCCTTTAATCACATTTTAGACTCTAATTTAGGTTCAATGGGTTGAAATTGGCCACATTTGCATTCATATTTATTTTTTTGATTAAATTAGGGCTAATTAAGCTATCCATATTACATATATATTATATAATCAATCGGGCCATAAATTTGGTTTAAGGTCTCAATTTTTTCCAAATCATGTCCCTAACTGAACCAATCGACTAACTAGTTTAATTCATGATAGATAAAATATTACTTAATTTTGACCCAAATCATATATCATGCTCTTATATTTATGTCAAAAAGGGATTAAAATTGGCCTCCCATGCCTCCTTGATTGAATTTACCCTCTAATTTAACCTTGTTGTGACATGTGTGTACCTTGTACACCCAAAAGTGTTAAAGCTATTAGAGATGCATCAAGTCTTGGAAGTTTCAGAGTTAATAATGCCCTAAGAGGCCAAATCCAATTACATATCACCATGTGTACCTCATATTTGCTCAAAAGTGTTAGCATTGTTAGAGGTGTCAAGTCCTAGAAGTGTTAAAGAGATATTAGATCCTTGTGAAGCCTGATCTAATTAGATATATCACCACATGTGTGTATTGTACACACATATACTTGTGTTAAAGATCTAACTATCACTTGTCTTAGAAGCATCAGATTTTCTTAGAGCCTCAATATTCCCAATCTAATCAAATATTTCCACATGTGTAGGTCTAGTACACTTGGAGAAGTGTTAGAGTTGCCAGATATGCACATGTTTGATACCTAAACATGTCCCATCACCTCCAACCAATTTAAATAAGGCTTATTCACAATTTTTTTGTACATACATATAAGCCAATAATGTTTAAATATTGACATTTCTCCAATCAAATCATGTCTAGTAAATAATTCACATGATGTGAGCCTTCGACTTGCCATTACTATACAAAAATTATCATTTAGAGCCCTTGAAGGTCCCATCTGAATTGAGAAAGCACTGAAAGTTATTAGTTTTCTATATATGTATTCAAATTATTTAGATCCCTCTACCTTAAATTACCTCTAGATCCCAAAGTACATTCATATTAAGTCCTACACGTAGGAAAGAACACAATTCAACAATGGACTCAACCTCAAATCCCAAATCCGAGCAAGAATTTTGAGATGTACTACTTTATTTTAGTCTAAATCATAAGTTTTAACCTCATTATAATGAAATGATTCAGGATATATGTACAAAATATATAATCTTGAAACCTTCGACGAGGGGGTGCACACTGGTATTTAATTTTGATCAACCATCTATATGAGGTGAGTAATTCATCATCCACATGAACAATTCTTGGGTCCCTCTTATTAGCATCATCCTTGAGGGGAAGTAGGTCTCAAATTTAAGGGACATTATCACCTTTAATGTATCTTTAATAAGCTCAATAGAGTTTGAGCTAGGGTGGCTTATACATATGTGGTACTTGGTCAATGCCAGGTCTATGCCACCCTATGTTTCTAAATCATAGCCATCCCTAAAAGGTTTCAAACAAATTCCCTAGTGAATTTAGATATTTTCTAAGCTATACATTCATCACTAAAGGCACCACATATTAAAACATCTTAAAACCACATCATCACTAATGGATACATGTGACCATTTCAATTTTATTGAGCTCAAAACCACATCTTATACAAAATAAAATACATACCCAACTTGACTAAAATATTTAAGAAAAACATGTACATACCTTATACCCATCATCCTACTTTCCCATCTTACCATCCCAATTACATAGTAAGGTATAAAAATATATAGTATTGACAAGAACCAAGTATTGTCGAGCTTGTTTTTAAGCTTGTAATTGTTGTATCCATGGTGTAACTAAGACTAGTCCCATGTCAAAGACACATTCTTGAGATGAGGTGGGAATGGATGGAGTGGTTGATGGTTATCCCATATGTGATGGAGGGGTAGATGAAGGAGGTGCACGGAATGGAGGGTTAACCACATTTTCACAAGAGATCTTAATTTTAGGAAAATTTTGAATAATGTATTTGAATACACTAGGGGAATCTTGAATAATTATAATAATAGAAGACTCTTGTTAGACTTTAAATTGGGACCTCAAAATGCACGTATTGAATTAGATGCACTAAGAGACCTTGGAGGAAACTTAAGGGACTTTTTTCAACACATTTTATGAATGTTTTTGGGACAATTAAAGGCATGATTCATAGGTATTGGGATCCATTAGATAGCATTCTTGAAATATATACCCAAGAGATGCACTGTTACACTAAGGGCTAAATTCTTATTTCTAGTTACATAAGATTATCTATACTACATATATCAATTTAATGGGGTTTCCACTTAAACAAATTAGTTCAAAATTTACAAATAAAGTGGTTTAGTTAAAGTTATCAAATAAACAACAAAAGGGTAAGATATGATTTTAGGCAAGTAGGATAATATCAATAAGAAAGGCAAGTAAGGTAGTAAGGGATATCCTTGCCCTACTAGGGGAAAGGTCCCAATAACTGTGCATGATCCAATTTTTGAACAAGGCTTTTGTTAACATGTGTTCTATTGATGAAACATATTGGTGTATATAAATATTAAAGTGTACCAAAAGCTGAACATGTAATATCTAATACTTGTTCAACATTTATTCTAGAAAATTAAAAGTAATCAATCACATCTTGACAATTAAGAGTCAAGTATTGATACTCTAATGCACAATGATAGGTAATCTAAAGGCTAAGTTTTGATCATATGTTTAAAAAATGCATTTTATGACCTCTCATGATAAAGTCAATTATATTGTTAAATGTATAATGTGTTAAACCTTGAAACCTTAGTTATAAGTAGTTAAGATAACATATTGAAATGGGTAATTTTTTTGAAGTCTAATGCAATGTTATGTCACCTTAATTCACTATCCAAACCTAGGATGCATGGATAATGGGACCTTTCCCCTATAAGAAACATAAAATTTATTTGTTTTGTGTTATTTAAAACCAACATGTACGTGTTATATAACATGTATGCATTATATAACATGTTATATAATGTGTACATGTTAATTGAAGCTGAATTAAAAATTGAGCTTCTAGGCTCAAAAATGGCTTGGATTTGCAAGCCAGAGGCTTGTGACTTTGCATCGATAGGCGAGATTGAGAGTTTTGACAAAAACCAACAAATTTCAACTTCAATCGCCAAATACACTATGGATTTCAACATCAAAATTTAAAAAAAAATATTACCATCATGATGAGCATGCTGTCCTCTTTTTAAATATATGATTTTTATAATTTTTAGGATATTTTAAGGGTTCAAACTATATTTATTTCTAACTAAACCTTTTTTAGGCCATTACATGCCACACATATACATGCCTATTCATGTTTATGTAATTTGTTTTTCATTGATCCAAATGTAAAACAAATTATATGGTAACAAACTAGGCCTAATTCTACACACATTTAAAAAAATTCAAATTTCATTTTTTTTTTGAGGTAGTTAGGTGGGGCCACATGTCCAACTATCCATTTTTTTATTAGTTTTTAGGATATAATTAATTAAAAAAGATTCATTGAGAAAAAAATAGTAACACATGAGAAGATCTCATATAAATAATCATCAAAAGTTTTCAAACAATATGTAATGATGCTAAAAAAATGGTGGGCTACACAACCATCTATCTACTATCTTTTCTTGAAAAAATATAAGGTCCTATTAAACTTTGAGATGTTTGACCTATTTATACTTAACTATTTTTCAAAAAAATAGTTTTTTATAAATTAAACTCAAAATGCTACAATTCATGTTTTTATACCATCTTCAAATTTTGAGTGTAGGCATCTCAAATTATCTATAGAAGTTCACATTTCTAAAATTTCAAAAAAATCATGTCCACGGGTAGGCCTTTTTTTGTCCCCCAAATGTTTTCACTTACCCATATAGATTTAATTATGTATAATCATGTCAGTATACAAAGACTATGTCATCATAATATTGAATATGTCATTAAAGTATGTATAAAATATATGTAATGCAAGGGAATATAAGTGTCATGTCAATAATTATATAGTAAATATGCACATAATAGGAATCATCACTAAAAATGTAATCAATAAGACTACAGAGGAAAAATGCATGATAAGGATCATGTCACCCCACATAAGGGGGTGCATGATATGGATCATGACACCTAAGAACTAATCAATCATAACAAGCTTAACAAAAAATGTCACACATTAATAATTACATGTTATGACACATAATGTCCCACATAATGACAAATAGCAACAAGATTCCTTATGAACTATGGAAGGGTAGATCTAGAAATTTAGAACACTTTAGAGTGTTTAGGAGAAAATGTTTCATCAAAAGAGATGATGAAGGCTTGGGTAAGTTTGATTTGATGAAGGCATTATTCTTAGGATACTCATGAATGAGCTCAACCTATAGATGTTATAACAAGAGACTACAAAAGATAGTGGAAAGCACCAATGTAAATATAGATAAGACAAGGAAATCTCACTCATAGTCAAAGAATACTTTAGATAATTTGGACTTCAAGAATGATGAGGAGAATATAGAGGTTGATGAGGAAGAATAATAAGTTGAAGAGATAGGACTAAAAATGACCCTCAAGATAGATTCAAAGAGATCATACTGAATCTCAAATCATTGGCAACAAGAATGCATGTATACAAATAAGGAGAAGACTTGTAAGTAATCTAAATCAAGAGAATGTTCCTATATTATCTAGTATTGAACCTAAGAGTCTTATAGAATCAAGAAAAGACAAAATTTGGATAGGTTCTCTAAATGAGGAGTTAGATCAAATAGAGAAGAATGAGACTTGGGAACTAGTTCCTAGGCCTAAAGACAAAAATGTCATTGGCACAAAATGGGTGTTTAGAAACAATTTTAATGAAGATGGAGAAGTCACTAGGAATAAGGCTAGATTGGTATGCAATGGATATGCAGAAGTTGAAATGGTAGACTTTGAGGAGATATTTACACTAGTATCAAGATTGGAGGCCATCATATTGTTTCTAGTTTATATAGGATTCAAAGGATTCAAGGTATACCAAATGGATGTCAAATCTAACTTTTTGAATGAGAATCTAGAAGAAGTGTACATTGATCAACCTAAAGGGTTCTCACTATCATATGACAAAGACTATGTTTACAGACTAAAAAATGCTCTCTATGGTCTAAATCAAGATCCTATAGCTTGGTATGCTAGGTTAGATAAGTATTTGTTGGATCAAGGATTCAAAAGAGGAGTTGTAGATAATAATCTATACATCAAGAGAGAAGATGACCATCATTTGATATTATTTATCTATGTGTATGACATCATCTTTGGTGGAAACAATGAAAAATTGACAAAGGCCTTTTTAGAGGTGATGAAGAAAGAATTTGAGATGTCCATGTTAGATGAACTATCAATCTTTCTTGGGTTAAAAATCACTTAATCTGAAAAAGCTATATTCAACTCACAAACTAAGTACATAAGTGAGATGTTGAAGAAGTTTGAGATAGAGGATTGCAAGGTAGTTATTACACCCATGATCATAGGATGTAAGCTAAGAAAAGTATATGATTCTTCAAAGGTAAATCAGACATCATATAGGTCAATGATTGGAAGTTTGTTGTATACCACTGCCTCTAGACCTGACATCACACAAGAAATAGGTCTTATGGGAAGGTTTCAAGTAGATCCAAAGGAAAATCATTTGAATGTAGTCAAAAGGATACTCATGTATCTCAAGTGGAATATGGAGTATGGATTGTGGTATCCAAGAAGTAATGAGTTCAATTTGACATCCTACATAAATGCAAATTGGGAAGGAAGTATAGATGATAGGAAGAGCATTAGTGGAGGAGCCTTCTTCCTAGGTGGGTGCTTAGTTTCATGGATAATCAAGAAGCAACCATCATTATCCTTATCCACTTGTGATGAATGATATTGACATCACCATAATAAATATAAAATCTATAAAAGATGAATGTGAATGGTAGATGAAGATGTTTTCATGTGATCCAATACATTGTGGATGATCAGAGCATGCAAAGAATCTAATAAGAGAAATCTATTGAACAAGACTCAAAATTTTTATATTTGAACAAGTCTAAGGGATCACATAAGGACTCATATGAATCTCATCCCTAAAGGATGTTTTGAATAAATCATGGGATATACACATGTCTATAGGAGTCCACAATAGTGTCAAACATCTCATGTGTGATTGCATCCTAATTATGATTAGGTGTTACATGCTTGAGATGCATGAATGAAAAACAAATGAAGAGATAAAATGGTTGGGTGTAATGGGGTCATATTTTTCTATTCCCTTGAAAATAATGGAATGAATAAATATGGATGTTGAGCCCATTACCCATAATCATCAATAAAAGCATTTATGTCCTCTTGAATCATAGATGCTTCAAAAAACAACATATCATTTTCCAACTAAAGGTTATTATTTTATTGTATAATCATTATGAGGTTTTGACATAAATCCATTATAATAAACCATTATAAATAACGCCCCATGAATATCCTTGTGATGAAGTAAAAAACACCCAAAAGATGAAAAATCCCCCTAACTGCTTATAATTACATAGTAAAATCAAAATTTCCCTTATGTAAAAAGTACATGAAAATAGGAAACAAAATATCTATTTTAGTAAATTATCAATGAAATATGTATATAGCATTAAAATCTTCTAAAAAAAATAGAAGTAAAAAAATCTTGCTTGAATTTGAGTTATGAGTGAATTTATATGGCCATGTGAAGATGTAAACCAAATAGAGCCTATAAGGCATGTGAAATGAAAATTGATTCCGTAGAGTTTTGAGAAAACTAATTACATATCTAGAATATTTTCACCATTTATTGGGATTGTTTTATCTTTCTAAGCATAACCTTCCTTAGGAGAGTGCCAAAATAATTAAAATCCAATGTGTTAATGTGTTGGCATTTCAAGAAAGAATGAGTTCTTACACACTCACCTGAAGCACGCATCGAGAGACCGATTCCTATTGGTTTTGTTGTGTGAAGGTGTATTAACATATAATTGTACTCGAATGCATCCACTTTACTTGGTGATTAACTAGAAAAGGAAATACAAAGTAACTATGGGCATAAAATTAGTTAATTGAACATAACATATAAAATTACAAACCCCATTGTATTCATAAATAGAAAAATCATCATTCACATAACATAGGTTCCATTCATCATATTAAAAAGAGATTCACAAGTTACATAAATAATTGCATGGGACAACTCAATCATATGACTCTGTTATCTAGTTGAGTATAATAAAAATATCACAAAAGTATCCTTGATTACATCAATAGAATAATAATTAGCATCAAAAAATTCTATCCATGGGTATTTATACTTAGTTTTTCCCAACCAAGTAGTTAAAATAATAGTCACAAACATAGTGACTTAGCAATGATTATCAATGGACTTGAGATGTGGTAGCGAGTTACATTATTTTCCTAAGAACCTAGGCCTTTGTGCCCCTATATTCTCTCTTCAGTGTTAGATCCTCATCATTGATCACCTATCTTCTCATAGGCTAGTGCTAGATTTGTGCTTGACTTAATATATTTCATCCTTGTGAATCTCTCCCTAATTGTCTCCCACTTCTCGTGCACTCCCCAAGACTTTCACTAGTGTCTTGAGTCCTTCATTCTCAGGTTTT
The DNA here is from genome assembly GCA_037957365.1 of Torreya grandis. Taxonomy (NCBI): domain Eukaryota; kingdom Viridiplantae; phylum Streptophyta; class Pinopsida; order Cupressales; family Taxaceae; genus Torreya; species Torreya grandis. Next base: position 1,801,781 of record JARHVA010002199.1, on the reverse strand, counting down.
CCATTTATTACAAATATTTACTCTAACTTGGTTCTATCATGCTTGGACTCCCACACCATGATATTTTGGGATATAAATCTTTCACATCATGGTTCTTCTATGTCATGTTTCTTGTACATGATGTATTTTTTATATCATGTTTCTTTAGTAGAAGACAACCTAAACTTGGGGTCTAACATCACCCCACACTATACCATTAGTCCATCCCTAACTAAGCACTAGTTTCAAGCTCTACCAAAAAATTGGGGCCAACCATCTTGGTCTTATTCCTAACACCTTCCTAATGTGACAAGGTGTTTGGCAGCTTCCTCATTATTTCTTCAATTTCTACTTTTAGATTCTTGGTCTTTTTGGGTTGGTCAGGGCAATCACCTACTTTATTGATCAAATATTCAAGGGATGTGGAAGGATCCTTATGAATTCCCTCAATCATGGTGACCTTAGCAATAACTTGTCCTTAGAGTGCTATGAAGTTTGATTTTATTTATTGTCTATGCATGCTTATTATTTCCTCCATGGCCTCCATATCCTTAAATGCTTTGGCATGATCCAAGAAATCTTTTATTAATAAGGTTGTATCAACCAATTATTATCATTAAATCTCTTTTGATTGAAGCCAAGCTTCCAAAATATTATTAGCCCATGCCAACTTCTCAAAAATCCCATCTAAAATGGGAATGACATCTCCAATTCTATGAAAGGATTGCTTGCACACCTCCACAGCTTCTACAAAAGACTATGTTGCCCATATTTTCTCATCCTAGGTGATAGGATACTCTTTGCATCATTTCAAAAGTAGCTCCACTAGGCTCTCTAGTTTCTCTATCACCTCACTAGATAGGGGGATTTCATCTGCTAGTGTTGGGTCTTGGATTAAAATTGCCTTACAAATGTTTAATTTTTTAACCTTGGCAGTTGTTTCTACCTCCATCTGGTGCTTCAGATCAACTAACTCTTCTTCCAAATTTATTCTATAAGTGACCTCTTTATTATATAACATCACCATCTACGTATTTTTCTTTTCAGACCATTATGTATCAAACTCTGTGAAGATATTCTGCCTTATGACCTCAAATGTCATTTTAAAGAGTGTCATTTTATCCTATATAGAGGTAATCTGATAGGGATCTATTGACCATATTAGTCCTACAGGCCAAAATCAGTCTCCTTCTTTCCCTTCTATTTTGAGCTAGTTCAAATTTGGTTGCATAAGTTTTTTGGCAGATGATGAACCAGTTCAAAGAATGCACAGTTTCTTACAAAGCTTCTTCAGACCATTGAATCAATGAACCATTAAACCATTCAATCAGTTGGTTCACTTAGTTGGTTCAATGTTCTGGTTCAATTAGTCAGTTCAAGTGATTGGTTCAGTCAGTTTGGTTCAACGAGTTGGTTCAACATTTGGTTCAAAGGGATGGTTCAAGAAATGGTTCAATTGGAAAGTTCAAAGGAGTCTTCCAAAAGCCTAAAGGACAAGTGCCCTTGCGGAGGGAAGTCAGGCATAAACTGGTCTATTCCAGTAGGCTGCGGAGGGCACTTAGGCGACAAAGGGACCTTTGTAACTTTCTTGAAAAGCAATTTTGGAGACCAAAAAGCACTTGCAGAGGGTAGGGGATGAGAAAAATGGACCATTGAAAAAGTTTGAAGGGTAGCTTTGAACTTAAAGTGCCCTTACAGAGGGCAGGAAAGCACTTAAAGGGAAAAAAGACCAAGGCAAAGTATTCCTTCATACTTTCTCTCTGAAGGAAATTTTTGCAAGGCAAAGATAGAAGGAAAAGCAAAGGTAGAATTTCTTCAGACAAAATGTCTAAAGGAATTCCTTCAGACATTTTGTCTAAAGAAATCCTTCAGAAGAAAATCTTGTGGCAATAAAAAGACTAGGCAAAATCTTTGGACAAAAGTCTAAAGGAATTCCTTTAGACTTTTTGTCTGAATAAATTTGCCTAACAGAAAGTCCGAAGGGAAAAACCCAAAGGAATTCACCTGGGGAAAATCCTGATGGAAAAAAGGTAAGTGCAAAAAACATATCCTTTGGACAAAATGTCTGAAGGAATTTCACCCAAGGAAAAGCCCGACGAAAAAAAAGTAAGCAAAAAAAACATAAAGGAAACATATCCTTCAGATAAAATGTCTGAAGGAATTCCTTTAGACATTTTGTCTAAAGGATGTGACTACCAAAAGGAGCCTGATGGGCCTTGAAGGGTAGGTACCCTTGCAGGGGACTCTTGGCCAAAAATGGAGGGACACTTCTCCAAAGTCGAAGGGACACCTCCCCTTTGGGAAGGATCAAACAAGAAAGCTGAAGGAATTGCCGAGGGTGACAGGCCTAAAGACATCAAGATTAAGCATCATAAACTAGCCATTGGGATCCAAACATCTAATGACATCCCCATAGATGTCAAATTTAGGGTAATGGAATAGTCATTAGCTTTCATATAACAATAGGTGTACAAATGTCAACTTTATGGCAATGAAATAGCCATTAATATTTAAAGGCTTGAGTACAGACCTAAATGCATTTAAAGGCCTTAAGGATAAAAGGAAGAACCACTAAGAAAAGAGCCCAAGGAGCCAACAAAGCTAGGAAGATAGCCTTGAGAGCTCAAATTCTAGGAAAGGACAAAACCAGGAAGAGATAAAGCTAGGAAAGGACAAAAGTCAAGAGTGAACTCAACGACCTGCCAAAAAGGGAGCCTAAAGATCCAAGCACAAATATAGACAAAACAACCTAGGTGGCAAAGGGGAGGCAAGTTATTCTTGCAGTTGAAATAGTGTCCTCCAAGTGGTCATCAAAGAGTGCAAACAGTGAATGGCGTGACCTGTTTTCTCCACTTTGCATTGATGGGTAGACAAACTAAGTGAATATCTTTAAGAAGTGGTCTTGTTTGTAGATAAAAAGTGGCCTTGTCATTAAAACAATCAGGAAACTCATGCTTCTATAGTAGTGTTTAATACATTTTAAGTGCCAAAGTCAAGACTAGTGATTACACAACATGGTTCTAGCAAGCCTTTTCTAGAAGGATGATATCAGCAAACAACGACTTCCTCTTCCCAAGGTTTTCAATGTAGCATGGGTCATTTATTTTGCAAAAATCACCAAAGTCTTTTCCTCTTTCTCTATATATATTGTAATCTCTCATTTGAGAAGATATCTCTTGGCTTGTAAGGTGAAATTCTACCAGATTTTACCTTGAATCAAAACATAAGCATTTTTACCTCCATTTGAGCTTGCACTTTTGTATATGTCTATGTTTTCATTTTATGTTAAGTAATTTTACTTTATGCTTTCATAGAATGATTCCAGCATGTCTAGCATATTTTGAAGTTTCTTCTTTTACAGGTCAGCCAGAAGTGTCTACAACAGAGTATAGGCGTATGTGAACATGCTGCCATAGTGTGTCTTTGAACACCTCTGGTAGTTCTTCCTCCCTGTATCTCCATGGACCCCTAGCTCACTGATGTAGAAGAGTTTCTCATATCAAATGAAGTTTATGCCAGCTTGTTTTTGGCGGAAAGTGTAGGCTCAATCTAAGTAGATCAACCATTTTGGTGTATCACCATTTAGTTTAGGTTTTGTTTTTAGCATCCTTCTCTCTTTTCACCCCCTCATTGCTAGCAGTAGGAAATCTAGGACCATAGAGATACATCAAAGGGAGCTAGCCCTTATCTAGATACTCTCCCCCCAGTTTTGCCAAACCCACAGGGAAGAGGGGAGTTTCCATTGTGATATGTGGAAGACAAGAGCTCAGCCTCCTATCAAGGGTGCAATCCATAACATCAATAGGTTTTTAGCACACTCGATGGGACCATGTTTTAACACTCAAAAAAGTTCCAAAATTGGTGTTGGTCCTATTACAATAGAGCGAACCATTAATACATCATCTAACATTTAATTAGGTTATTGTGGGACAAGTTTTGTCCAAAAAAGTTGAAGAATTTTGGTGTGTTCTTCAACCAACCAGCCTTTGGAGGATTTTTCATCAACACCAATGGTGACTCCTAGTTAAATCAGCTGGTTAAGCAGTCTTGGTGCCATCAAGAAATCACAGTTTGGTATGTATAATTCCATTGCTCAGAACCATGAGTCTTGTGTTCCTCCATATATTTTTGATCAAGCTTAGGTTGTTCATAGTATCACCTCAAGCAAAAAGGATGTATATGGTTATGAGTTTTGCCCTGTGTAGGTCTAATATGACCAGTCTCAGCCCTGTCATGAGCTATATCAGTCTTATGCCCAATCTTCTCAATGTGTCACTTCTCCTACTCAACCTAATCTCTTTTCCAATCAACCCATTTCCACCTTCAAACAAGCACTGCTGGGATACGAAAATTATGTAGTGGAGCTTGACACTAGAAGGGGATGTGGCCAAGAAATCCCTGATCATGTCATTAATCAAGTGAGAAATGCACTAGATCTAGTTAAGAGTGAATGGACTCCCATTGAAAGAGCCAATTGACAAAGGCTTATAAATGAGATGCTGGATGTGAGTGGTTTGATTGCATCTTTAGAAGGGAGGCTGAGTATTCATGAGAGGCAACCTTACCAAGTCTATCAACCTGCATACCCATTGCCCCAAGTTTCATATCAGCCATATGCAATTCTTGCTCATGAGCCAAGTCAAGCCTGTCAAAGTCCTTTCCCCAATCATGTTGAGGAGAGTTATGAAATAGTAAATCTTGTGTTTAAGGCCAATATTGATAAGCAGATTGAATTGGAAAATATTCAAATGTAGTAGTCTATATTGACAATAAGGGAAGTGGAATCCAAACCCTCACTTCCCTCTCACATTGCAACCCCATCACCTTGAAAGGAGATGTCCAGTCCTAATATCATGAGCTAGAATAAAGCAGTTGAGTCATGGAATAACAAGGAGGAGAAAGACACTGTCCAAGAGTGTGAGGTATAAAATGAGGATAGTCCTTTTCAAGTCCCTCCCACCCTTCCTCAAGAAGCTTCTTGTATTCCATGGCAGCCTTCATGCACTCCCCATTTCCATGATGATTCTTATGAGCTCTAAGAAAGACTCTTTCAAGAAAATCTAGCTAATAAAATTGAGGAATTAGAAGCAAAGGTGAGATTGCTTAGTGAAGGAGAGATGGAGGTTTCAAACCTTAGAGAGGAGCCTATGCCAAAAGACACCCCTTCTACCAATCCTCAAGTCTCTCAACATGATGTCTAGATTCCAAGTTGGAGGAGTGCCTATCATGAACCAACTCAGGACCTTGAAGAAGATAAAGCTACTCCTACTCATCATGATGATGCTTGTGACCTCTAAGAAAGGCTCTTCCAAGAAAATATAGCCAATAAAATTTTAGAGTTGGAATCCAAAATGAGGTTCCTCAACCAAAGTGTGATGGATGGTTCAGATCAAGTAGAAGATCTTACATTTGAACACACCCCATCTACACCCCTCCAAGAGAGTTATCAAGCCACATATGATATAGATGAAGTGTTGGCCTAATGTAAGGAGGAGAATCATTTGATTCTAGCTCAATGACTACCTCCTCTTCCACATGAGTTCATCCATCAGCCTTCCACTTCACCCCTTCTCAAGGAAGAACCTATTTTGAAAGGGGTGAGTGAAGAGGAGTATACTCATTTCACGATCGATCAGGGAGACTCTATGAGTGTAGATGAGAAGGAGACCACCATAGATGTCATGGAGGAGCATGGACAGTCTCTTGTTCATGTTTTGAATGATTCATTTGAAGTCATTGGGGCAGGGTGCACTCCTCTTCAAGGAGGCTATGAGCTGACTAAGGGTGGAGAAGGCAACATTGGGACTCAAATAAGTATGCAAAGGAGTTGCAAGCTTTTAGATTTATCCTTTTAAGAGGTTGGTGAATCTAAAGATGATATTTTTGAAGTCATCAAGGTGGAACCTATTTTGAAAGAGGCAAGTGAAGAAGAAAGGATCCAATTTGCAACTAATCAAGAATCTCTCACAGATGTCAATGAGGAAGAAATCATCATGGATGCTCCTTTTGAAGACATTATCAACAATGGGGAAGACATAGGGCATGCATACATGCAGATGTTCTAACAATATGAAGAGGAGCGTAAGCATGGTGATCTCTCTCCTCCCTTGTTTGATGAACTTCCTTGTTGTTTTGATGAGGAGGATGACCATGCCATGGAGCCTGAGTTGGAGGAGGATCAGGTGGATATTTTTAAACAAATAGAGACTTTGATCCTTGAGCAAGAAAAGGAGAAACCTATCTATCTTGAGAATAGCTTTGAAGAAGAGAGCCTTGAATGAGAAGGTGATGTTTTATGGGATGAGAAATCACACTATGATCTCATTTTAGACATCACAACAGTCACCCTTCTTCAAGAAAGCCATGAGGGAGCAGAGGATGAGTTTGATAGGGTCTTCAATGAGGTAGAAGGGAACATGTGAAACTATGGTGCACTACAAAGGGACTATGCATATCAAAGGGCTTATGGTGATGAACCAACATCCATCAATTTCTTGGTGAAACATGATAGCATGAAGGACCATCATTAGACAAGCTTCCAAGAACAAGAAGAATATATATATGTTGGAAGAATGTTTGATTCTGATCCACTCAGATGCAAGCCAATTAAGGTGGCAGGCAAGAGGAGTAGGTCACCAAATCTCCAATCCATTTAGCCACTTATCTAGCACCATAAGTTTCCTTGCCATGAAGGAGACTTAAGAAGTTTTCCCTTTGATCTAGGAGGGAGGCAAATATACCTGGTTAGCTATATATAGTAGTTTTCTTTCAGTTTTCTTTCCCTATTTCCCTAAGTGTTGTTTGCACAAGTAGTGTTTTTAGCCTTGTGTGTGTTTTCCTTTATGTTTGGGGTAAAAGCTTCATGATTGATTCTTGGATCTATCGGGGATATTTCTAACTTTTTTTCAAGTTGCATTCTGACTCCATGCCCAATGGAATTTAAGGCAATTGGCTTCTAAGCATAGCAGGCATGCTTCCCTTGGGAATCACCAAATTGTTGACCATTTTGGTCCTATAGGCCAAAATTGGTCTCCTTCTTTCCCTGTTGTTATGAGCTAGTACAAATTTGGTTGCATAAGTTTTTTGGTAGATGATAAACAGGTTCAAAGAATGCAAGGTTTCTTATAAAGCTTCTTCAGACCATTGAACTGATGAACCATTGAACCATTCAATTAGTTGGTTCACTCAATTGGTTCAATATTTTGGTTTAATCAATCAGTTCAAGTGATTGGTTTAGTTATTTTGGTTCACCGAGTTGGTTCAACATTTGGTTCAAAGGGATGGTTCAAGAAATGGTTCAATCGAAAAGTTCAAAGGAGTCTTCCAAAAGCCTGAAGGACAAGTGCCCTTATGGAGGGTAGTCATGCATAAACTGGTCCATTCTAGTAGGCTATGGAGGGCACTTAGGTGATAAAGGGACCTTTTTAACTTTCTCTAAGAGCAATTTTGGAGACCAAATAGCCCTTGCAGAGGGCAGGTGATGAACAAAATGGACCATTGCAAAAGTTTGAAGGGTAGCTTTGAGCTTAAAGTGCCCTTGCAAAGGGTAGGAAAGCACTGAAAGGGAAAAAAGACCAAGGCAAAGTATTCCTTCAGACTTTCTATTTGAAGGAAATTTTTGCAAGGCAAAGATAGAAGGAAAAGCAAAGGCAAAATTTCTTCAGACAAAATGTTTGAGGAATTCCTCTGGACATTTTGTCTGAAGAAATCCTTTGGAATAAAATCCCATGGCAATAAAAAAACTAGGCAAAATCTTTAGACAAAAGTCTAAAGGAATTTCTTCAAAATTTTTGTCTGAATAAATTCACCTGATAGAAAGTTTTAAGGGAGAAACCCAAAGGAATTCACCTGGGGAAAAGCTCGACGGAAAAAAGGTAAGCAAAAAAAACATAAAGGAAACATATCCTTCAGACAAAATGTCTAAAGGAATTCCTTCAAACATTTTGTTTGAAGGATGTGACTACCAAAAGGAGCCCAAAGGACCTTGAAGGGTAGGTACCCTTATGGGGGACTCTCATCCAAAAATGAAGGGACACTTCTCCAAAGCTAAAGGGGCACCTCCCCTTTGGGAAGGATCAAACAAAAAAGTTGAAGGAATTGCCAAGGAGGGTGACGAGCCTGAAGACATCAAGATTATGCATCATGAACTAGATGTTGGGATCTAGACGTATGATGATGTCCCTATAGATGTCAAATTTAGGGCAATGGAATAGCTATTGGCTTTCATATAATGATGGGTGTGTGAACATCAACTTTACGACAATGAAATAGCCATTAATCTTTAAAGGCATGAGTGCAAACTCAAATGCATTCCAAGGCCTTAAGTCCAAAAGGAAGAACCACTAAGACAAGAGCCCAAGGAGCTAGCAAAGATGGGAAGATAGTCCTAAGAGCTCAAATTCTAGGAAAGGACAAAACCAAGAAGAGACAAAGCTGGGAAAGGACAAAAGTCAAGAGTGAACTCAGCGACACACCAAAAAGGGAGCCCAAAGAGCCAAGAAAATAAATAGACAAAATAGCCTAGGTGGTAAAGGGGAGGTGAGTTATTATTGAAGTTGAAATAGTGTCCACCAAGTGGTCATCAAGGAGCGCAAACAGTGAACAACGCGACCTATTTTCTCCACTTTGCATTGATGGGCAGACAAACCACGTGAATCTCTTTAAGAAGCGATATTGTTTGTAGACAAAAGGCAGCCTTGTCATTAAAACAACCAGGTAACTCATGCTTCTGCAGTAGTGTTTAATACATTTTAAGCACCAAAGTCAAGACCGGCGATTAAACAACATGGTTCTAGTAGGCCTTTTCTAGAAGGATGATATCAACAAATAACAACTTCCTCTTCCCAAGGTTTTCAATGTAGTATGGGTTATTTATTTTCCAAAAAGTGCCAAAGTCTTTTCCTCTTTCTCTATATATATTGTAATTTCTCATTTGAGAAAATATCTCTTGGCTTGTAAGGTGGAGTTCTGCCAGATTTTACCTTAAATCAAGACAAGCATTTTTACCTCTATTTGAGCTTGCACTTTCACATATGTCTATGTTTTCATTTTGTGTTAAGACATTTTCCTTTATGCTTTCACATAATGATTCTAGCATGTGTAGTGTATTTTGAAGTTTCTTCTTTTGCAGGTCTGCCAGAAGTGTCTAGAGCAGAGTATAGGCATATGTGAACAAGCTGCCATAGTGTGTCTTTGAACACCTCTGGTAGTTCTTCCTCCCTGTATCTCCATGGACCCCTAGCTCACTGATGTAGAAGAGTTTATCATATCAAATGAAGTGTATGCCAGCTTGTTCTTGGTGGAAAGTTTAAGCTCAAGCTAAGTAGATCAACCAGTTTGGTGTATCACCGTTTAGTTTAGGTTCTATTTTCAGCATCCTTGTCTCTTTTCACTCCCCCCCATTGTTAGCAGTAGGAAATACAGGACCATAGAGATACATCAAAGGGAGCTAGCCCTTATCTAGAGACTATCCTCCCAATTTTACCAGACCCACAGGCAAGAGGGGAGTTTCCATTGTGATGCGTGGAAGATAAGAGCTCAGCCTCCTATCAAGGGTGCAATCCACCTCATCAGCATGATCTACCCAAAGAGTATTAGGTAGCACCACTTCTTATTGACCTAATACAAGATTATCAGAGGGCATATCAAATTAGAATTATTTATTATATATGTCAAAGAAGAACAACATTTCATGCTAGGTCTATTCAAATGCATTCTCTTGAGCAAAATGAAAATACATATATAATAGTTTATCAGGTACTCCTTTATAGTATTAGGCATAGAGATTTGTGGTTGCATCAAGCTTGTTTATTTTTAGAACAAAGTCATCAATTATATCCTTCCCCTTCAAAGGATCTCACTCAAGTATCTCAACATCTGTGTCTTACTCTTGGAAAGTAGTCCTACTGTCAAGGCCACTCAGTCCTATATCTATTTTAGAACCATCCCTCTCTTCACCAAGTAGATCTTCAATCTCCATCTATGCCTCAAGGGTGGTATCTTCATGCTTTGTCAATGAGGGTGTCTTCTCAAAGTCAGGAGTATCTTATTGTTATTCAAGATCAACTTTTTTTGGTGTCTCTTATGATATATCTTCTAACATCTTCTCAAAGTCAATAGTATATTATTCTTCTTCAATATCAACTCTTTTGGGTGTCATTTTTGATAGTTCTCCTAGCTCTTTCACGTCACCATCCTTAGGTGCCACCATCTCTTATTTCAAGGGAACACTTTGTGTTGAAATATCCATTTTTTAGGTTAACTAGATGGTGGATCTTTCTTTAGCAGTTCCTAGTCAATCTTTTTCCTTTTTAAAGGTTTTAGTTGAGGACCTATACTAGCATCATGCCTAGGGAACTTCTATTTCTTTTCTTGTATTGGTTTTGGAGGGATTCTCTCTCTCTCTCTCACACACTCTACACTCCCCAAAGATTTATTCTAGGGATTTAACATATAAAATAAAGAATGAATAGAATTTTCTACCAAGGTTTGATTTAATTGTATGCTAGTTTTATCTGACTTAATCCTTTCTCTATAGGCTTTCTTCCTAGGATATAGGTATAACTGGTGGGTGGTGTGAGTCTCCAAATCAATTTGTTTAAAATAATTCATCACAGGTTATACGTCATATATTTGGTTAACAATGTTCATGAAGTATCATGATGTGAATGTGTATGATAGCTTAAGCCATGTAGATAACTCCTCAGAGGGGGCCATCTAGATGCAAAAAATGGAGAAGTGTCACTTAACAAAAAACTTGGATTGGTATCTAACCTATGTTGGCAATTCCTTTGAAATGCACCATTCATTCCCAAAGGCTTCCTTCATCCTATCATACCATGATTTCATCTTGATTTTGTGGGATGGAGTGATCAGGATAGGGTAGGTGAATGCTTTGTACCACTCCATAAGTTATTTATTCTTGGGTGGGTACATCCATTTCAATTATCTAGAGGTGTAGTTAGGTACACCAATTTCATCAAACATCATCAATAATAATAATGCACCCCATGTAAACCTTTGGTTGGGTACCTGATGGGCTTTATCTAAATCCTCTAAGATCTTGGTAGCAAAGTATTATACTTCAAACCAAGATACATGATAATTTGCTACCAAGATCAAGTTCATTCCTTTGGGTATATACATTCATAATCATAGAAATGTTAAAATGTGAAATGAACCTTATTTATCCTTTTATAAACTTGAGGGGGTAAATTGCATTTACTACCCCTCCTCCTTGACCATCACTTCACACAATAAATGTGACCAAAGGTATTTCCATGATGCGATGTTGGCACACTTTCCATTACCATTATTATCCATATATTAATTACATGTTCCTTCCCATGCTTTTCCCTAAGTACATAATAATTTTATAGAAGTTTGAATGTTTTCCATTCCAATGGTAGAAATCATTATTTAACTTAATTAAATTGTGGTTACGTGCCACATATTACATACCCTTTTGTCCTTATAAACTTTTAATTGTGCAACTTTGTTCCTATGCATATTCCTATAAACCATATCTAACACTTCATAAATGTAACATCCTACCCCACAATAATAGTACTTCATGGTCATCCATAAGAACATAAGTATAAAAATGCAAACATTGACTATAAAATAACTAAAGGGTGTACAACTAGTGCGACACTTTACTAAAACAAAATGAGATCCTAAATTAAGCTAATGACATACACTTTATTGGTACAAACAAGAAAGACTTATTTAGAAAAGTATAGTCACAACTAAATACCATTGTAATGATGGAGAAGAAATTGGCACATGAACTTGGAGTCATATATTAAGACTTGCATGCCAAGAGTAAAATTCTTGTGATTGAGATGGTGATCATGCCATGATTTTTATTTGAATTTCTCCACTCCCTAAATCCAGTGTGAGAGAAAATGAGTTTCATCCAAATGAAATAAAGCATCAAGGCATTCTTTCAAAGATGAATCATCATCCAGTTGCCCAATGCATGAAATACAGAGAGAAGGAACAAGGAAATATATGGGAATAACTACTTTGATACTAAACACAAGGTTGAATGGAATACTTTTAAGTGGTCTGATAAGCCCACAATATTATGGACACATGATCATCCTAGTTAGTGTGTCCAATATTACATGAACTCTACCAAAAAAACATTGATATTGTCATTAAGGAAATGAGTACCTCATTCATTAGTGAAACTTAGTAGACAACTAAAACTAGTAATGATATGTTCCTAGATGAATCTGGCAACAATAGAAGTTGTACAATACATTTTAACACAACTTTAGCCTATCAAGTGAGATAGTTAGTGGAAATAATAACATAGAAAGATATAATACACCTTTCAATTGGGTTGATGGGACCAAAAAAGCTAATGGCCCACTTTTTAAAAGGTTATTGAGATAGACTAAGATGAAAGGGCATTATATCCCTCCTATTTGACTTTCCCACGCACTAGTAAATATCACACTGGCATGCATAAAGCTTAGCATCTTAAAATAAGGTAGGCCACCATAATCCAACTAAAATAACTTTTCATGTGGTGGCCTCACCAACATAATGTCCTCTAATAACACCTTCATGGACCTTGTAGAGTACCTAAGCATGCTCATGTTTTGTAACATAGCATCAAAGCACCTTATCCCAACCAAGCTTATAAAGGTTACCCCTAATAAGCTGGAATAAAGTAGTGTAAATAACCATCTACTTCTTGGTTAGAGTGCTAAAATAAGCTAGTGTTGATTTGATATTTAAAAAGGTGGTGATTTCCTCTAATTCCTCAATAACACATGGGACATGGAATAATTACATGTCAGATAGTTTATCTTTTATAATGTATACCAAATTTCCAAATTCAATGCATGAAATATGGTCTAACCCACAATTGGCCTTACCAAACTTGACCATAACTGAGAACTATAATTCTTAAAAGAGCACAATCTACCAACAAATGTGACTATGTAATACCAATTTGTTGACCCAATACTTTAATGCCTCATGTTTCATTAAGAAAACAAATAGGGTTACTAGCAGATACTGTCAAAAAATTTTAAGGGCATAAACCATAAATAATGTCTCACACTCTATAGTTGTATAGTTACATTTGGCTAGAGTGATCTTTCAACTTGCTAAGTATATGGGTTGATCCAAGTTACCCTCACCAGGTTGAGCAAGTATGCATTGACTATCATGATGGAAACATAAGCATGAATATGGAAAGGTTTAGTCCAGTATGGTAATTAGAGTATAGATGTGGTGATAAGCTTATCCTTTAAGGTAATAAATAATTCTTAGTGAGCATTGGTCTAAATAAAATGACCATTATGTTTTGGTAACTCCTCTAGAGTCATTGTCATCCTAACATATCCATGAATAAATTTTCTATAATATCCTGTGTACCATAGGAAGGTGCAAACCTCTTGTTATATGGTTGGTACTGGTAGTCAAAGGATGATGATGATATTGGATGGGTCCACTAAAATTCCATTATGATAAATGACATGACCAAGGAGAAAGCATAATAGAGTAGTAAAGATGCATTTCTTCAAGTTGAGAGAAATATGAAGATTACTACAATCCAAAGATTTTAACAATAATCTTTCACTAAGTTGTAAATCATCCATATATACCTAAAGGAAATTATGGATAATGTATTTAAAATCTTCAACTATGATCTGAGAACACAACAAGAGCATTATTCAATCCAAATAACATGACATTATAAGCAAGAGATACCCACTTGGTGGTAAATGTAGTCTTGAGATTATATTCTTCTACAATCTAAAATTGATGGTACCCAGAGAATCCATCCATAAATGTATAAATTTCACATCAAGAAATTCCTTCTAAGATCTCTTTAGTGAATGGCATTGGGAAAAGGTTGGTGATATAAGCAACATAAATAATTTTTTAATCCACACAAATCCATATACTCCCATACTTTTTAATACTTATTGCCATATGACTCACCAACTCAAACTCATCGATAGGAGTAATTAATCACATGCATAAAATACTATCAATATATTCTCTGACATGAAACATACTATCAATCTTTTCTTTGACATGAACACACAAATTAGGATTCATTCGATAAGGCCTCTTTCTCACTAGTCAAGTGCCTTTTACCAATTTGATCTGCATTTTATCTAAAGAAGAATGGACACCCTTCATCTCAATGTAGTTTTATAGGAAAACATCTTGATACTCTTTTAATATCTCAAATACCTTTATGATCTTAGTATCAGACTAGTAGTTCCCCGTGATAGCCATCTTTAGCACTTCTTTCATGCCAATATTGCACTGAATGGTCTAGAGCAACTCCAAGTATAGATGTTGTTCATCATGAATGGTGTCACAAATATTTTTATTCAAACACATATCTATTGAGGGGGTTGAATCGATAGATCAACTAAAATCAGTCCTTAAAATAATTTTTAAGATAGATTAAAATATATATGCAGATTAAATTAAATAGGCAAAGATCACACACAAAAATACACATGACATAAGATGTATATGTGGAAAACCCATTGGGAAAAACCATGATGAGAATAGATGCTATAATATACTATTCTAATCTAGCCTCATAATTAAAACCTCACTGGTAAAACCTCATTGGTTACACATTTAAGGGCATCAACCTTAAGGAGACACCAATCCCCTCATTTAAGAGTACCAACTCTAAGGAAACACTAACTCCTTAACAGAGCACCAACTCAACTTAACCTCACTAGTTACAATGTTTACGGGTACCAACCCAAAGGAGACACCAATCCCCTAACTGAGCACCAACTTAACTTGTCTAATGGCATCGACCAATTAGATCTCTATGGAGCTACAACTCAAATTTACAAAATATATTCATAAATGAATCTAGCTCTAGCTCTTTGTTACATGTCTAATATGTAAATTTTCATTCTCTACACATTATCTCTATGTTCCTTTCTTTCTTTCTACCCATCTCTCTATTTTTTTGTATATGTATCTATTTGACACACTTCATCTCTCTCTGTAGCCTCTTATTTTCCTTTCTACCTCCCTAGTTTTGTGTCTCTATATTTTTTGTTTGACACAATCAATAGCTTTAGCTTTGGCAACAACAACCTCTGACAGTATCTTAGATGTCATATATATAAGCTTTTTATCTAGATTTTTCCTCTTTTATATGTTTACACTTGGACTGTAACACATCATGCTAATTCTGGACTCAACAAGTTTCTTGTGTCTTGAAATCATGCTCCACCATCATGATTCTTGGTATTTTATGATATATAACATATAATGGGCTCTAATTTTGATGCACATACATATTTACATGAATTTGATCAATTAAAAAAATTAAACTTGTTGTCTATGTCATGATTTATGACTTACCTGCATGTTCCTATGCTAGACCATTAACATGATCATATTTTTAAATATCAACCATTGATATTAAGTTTGGTGCCATGATCAGATGATCCACATTAAATTTGATCATCTTTAAAATGCATCTATTCAATTAATCTCTAATAGGCTCATGTGCTCCACTGGATCCCTGTACGCTTCTAGATTTTAACACTTCAAGTTTAAAATGTGTCCATTAGATCATTTGATCTAAGCTCCCATGTGCCATTATATATTTAAACTAGCATGATATTTACTTTTATCTTAACATTAAACATTGAGATCTTTATCTCATCTTGTTGATTCCCAAGTCTTTAGAAAGCTTACGCTCTATTGATCTTCTCAAACTTGCTCAGTATTTAACTTACCACTATGTCAATAAACCTCAAACACTTTATTTCATTAATTCAACTCACTCAATTAGATCTCCTTTGCAGGATCACCCACTCATCATCAAATCTTCTAATAAGCTCAATCTTTATCTCTACTTAACACTTGATAAAGTGACATTTGGAATTAGCATGTGCCTTATTACAATTACTATCAATTCTTGCTATTGAGACACTTGTAAATCCTATATTTCTCATTGAAATTTTAACTTTAAACTACTTCATATATTTACTATGTAGGATCCATGATTGTGACACTTTTAACTATCATGTTTACTTAGAGGTGAATTTGAAAAATTGACTTTCCTATGCTTCATTGTATCTTCTACGTATGATTAATCACTAATCATTGATAAAGTTGGGATAAATATTAAGTCTAAGACTTAGGAAATATAAAGTCTTGATCACTGCTTTGAGCTAGTAATTGCTAGGTTGAAGGGGTTAATTTTACAATGATGACAAGGGCTTAAGATATAACTTAAGCTACTAGGTCTCAGCTATATCTAGTCAACATCAAAATATAAAATCTTTTGAATTTCATGACTTAAACCCTTAGGGTTTAATTGAGAAACCCTATAATTTCTAAGAGCAAAGATAATTCAATTCTTAAGAGCAAAGATAATTCAATTCTAGGCCATAACTCTTCATCTGAACTTGTGGACCATATATCTAAGATGCTCATGAAAAACCCATAATAGATCTTCTATCTATTTCCTTTGAAAATGTCCACAAATGATCTTTGTAAAAGCATGAAAACTTTGCAGGACCTTGTGTAGATTTGACTATGGGGACCATTTCAATATGCTTGGAATTTTAACTTTATACTTGCATAAATCTTGTTGCACTTAATTGCATGACCTATAATTTAGCGCATAAGATCCTCTTACATAGGGGAATCTATCCATATATTAATCTACTCCTAAATTATTCATATATACAAGATATGACATCATCAAAATATCTTCTTAGATTTTTATTTCAACTTGTAAATTTGACTGTGGGAAAAAACTATCAAAATACTTGGGAACCCTACTTTTCTCATGCACATCTTTTGTTATGCTACATTGCATGACCTAAGAATTAACACATAGAAACTAGGCACAAAAATGAACAAACCCATATGATCATTTTATCCTAAAACCTCCATGTGTGCAAATTCTAACCTCATTAACATGATTACTTGGTTTTATTTAGCCCTTTTATATATTTGGCTAAGTGTTGGAACTTAGTGAATTCTGTCCAAGTAGCCAACTTTGCATCCCCATATCTTCAATTGCACTTCATCGCATGTCTTCAAATCTGGTGCATAACAAATAGGGACTAATGTGATCACAACCATATGACCAACTCCCCTAGACTCATTTACACATGGAAATGGTGATGTAAGCAAACAATCTACTCATATTTTCCTCTATAGACCCAAAATATCTAGATGAAAAATATGAGGAACCAAATGAATTCCACTCATGCACACAAGCACTCCAATCATCCTTGACCTCTAATAGGACTACTTACACATCCTAAAATCACCATACTCATCCTTGAGCATCAATGACATCTATAATCTCCCTTTTGACATTAATGACAATCAAATTACCATTAATCTTCCCCTTTATCATTGATGGAAAACTAAATGCTCTGATCTTATAATATTCTTCTCCTTCTCTAGCATCACTTTCATTTTCTTTTGATGAGTGTGAACTAAATATTTTCATAACAAACTTTCTCCCCTTTAGACAATGACACATTTGCCTAGTACTCAACTTGGACACTTGCTTTGCTTCTTTTTTGATATTTGCACTTTTCTCCAAACTTTTATGAAGAGCATTTGCTCTTTTTCTCCCCCTTTGACATCAATGGCAAAGGGACTCTTTCTGAATGTTTGTCCAAATGTTTCTCCCCCTTTATTAGATAAAGGAATTTGTCTAAGAATCTAAAATCATCAACTCATTAGAAATTTATAGAAGTACACATACCTGAGTTGTCTTTTCTCTTCTTATTTTAGGGATTAATAAAGATTTTATGATCATCCCCCTAGAATTATGCTCTATCACTAGTATTTAGTGATGTGATGTGGGATCTACCATATAGGCTTACTAACCTTCTCTCTCAATATCAACTATAGAGTCTTCTGATCCTAAGACCTGACCAATTACAAAGCTCTTCTACTTTGAGCCTTCTTGATCCTGACAAATTGAACAATCTAGCTTCCCCTTTAACTCCATGCTCCATTTTTGCATAAAAAGATTGCCTATAACACACCATAACTTTTTTTAACACATTTATATCATAATTTTAAACATTTTTTTTTGAGTTTGGTGACCCAACTCATTGTACAACCTAAGATATAAAATGTCAAGGGTTTCTTGCACTTGAACCCTTATGCCAACTTTTGATACTTATTTCACATCATGAGACCTTAAATTTAACCCTATAGACTAAACATGACATTCCTCTGACATCACCACATCATCAATTGATTTTCCACTAAAAGGAGTCTCGTAAGAAACATAGACATAGATACCTTACTTCAAAATGTCCTAGAACAATGTGAAACTAGGAGTTTCCCATAACTTCTCATATTTGTGTTGGCCATTTTGGTCCACATACCAACCTTCTACTTAGTTTGAATATATGAGTAGGGTCCCAATTAATGAATGCGTTAGGTGAATTTTAAAGTAGGTTATAACTTTTTCAAGTGGAAGAATCAAGGCAGGTTTTCATAGTGTTAAATAATTACAGAAACAAGTCCAAAAAAGGGCCTAAGTTTACAATTAGCCAAATATTTTAGCATTTGGAAAAAGTTTTAAAGAATTATTTTGGAAGAAATGTTCCACACAAAACTCATGGAAAAATTACAAGGATTCTTTATTTTAGGAGGAATTCTTTCAGGAGTTTTATTTTGGCCTTTTATTCAAGTATCAGGAATTGTTTCTAATATTTTGTCCAAAACAATTTCCTTGAAGGGTCATTTCTTCAAAGATGTCTTTTTCATTTTTTCCAAAGGTAACCTTTAGAGAAAAGTGTCCTATAAATTTTTCCTTAAGGGTACTTTCTTTCATAAAATGGTCTACTTTTGAAATCCGAAGGACCAAGTCAAAGTTTTGAAGGGCATTTTTCAAGGTTTTCAAAGGGCACTTTTTGAGGTTTTCAAAGGGTACTTTTCTTTTAGAAATGGAACTTTTCAAATATTGAAGGGTTAGTTTCTCGGGAAAGTGTCCTTTACATTTTCTCTAAAGGATTTTTCTACAGTGAGGTGGACCAAGTCAAAGTCTGAAGGGCACTTTTCAAGGTTTTTGAAGGGTATTTTTTTAGAGATAGAGATTTTGAAGACATGAATTATTTCAGACATTTTGTCCACAAGAATTGATCAAGGTAAGTAAAAGGAAAATTAATTCCTTCAAGAAAATTTCTCCACACAAATCCCAAAGGAATTATCCAATAAAAAGAAATATCCCTTGGAATTTGTGATCTAGACATCTTATATACTGCCAATTTTAAGACCATGGACTAGTCATTAGCTTTCAAACATGGGTCTTAGTAATATCAACCTTGATTGACCATACATCTCAATCCAATGGTACAAGATGAGTCAAAATAGTGAGAGAGCTCGAGAGGCCACCACATAGCATAAGCATGTGAGTCTATAGAATGATAGGATCCTAAGGATCAATATAAGATTACTAAGAGGTACTAGTAGGGACATAGTTGATATTTCAAAGATAGATCCAAGCACCCATGCTTAATCACTCATCAAAATTGGATGGAGTGAAGTAGAGTCAAATTTATCAACAAATCTAGGGAGCTAATGAGTGGAGGACAAGTGTCATAAGCATGTGGGTCCAAACAGGTGATCGATGGATCACATTCATTCACCTCAAAAGGATCTAATAGAGTGAGATAATTAAATGAGTCAAGGATCTAGATCCAACATCAAAAACTAATGAAAATGAAGGTTGAGAGTAAGGGAGAGGCCAAATGATAGAGATGGAGGTCAAAAGGTCAGTTTTGACCTAGGCAATGTAAGTATGAATGGAACTGAGTTTTAACATGATTTAGGTTAGATCATGAGCAGATTTTTTGGGATCAAATGGTGCCATTAAAACTCTATAGAGATAAAATAGGTCTTTTTGTGACCTAACATAGATCAGGGTAGGCTACTAGTTGGTCATATGATATAGATATGTCCAAGTGGATGTATCGACTATAGGAAAACCAATATTTTAAATTGGTTTCCAATTTATAGTAAGCCCAAGTACACATTTGAAAATAGAGGTAAATAGATGTAATTAATGGAGGATCATCTTGAGCCATACAGATAATTGCTAAAATTAGACATGAGCATGACCTTGAATAAGAAGACCTTGTCTTGTAATGAGTGACATTAATGCAGGAGTAGCCTCAAGGAGGGTTGGAGGATGGTTATTCTAAATAGGATGGGGCTCATTAATGATCCCGTTAGAACCATTTTTTTTCTCTCCCACTTTTTCTTCCTATAAATACTAGCCTTGAGCCCTTGTTTTGCATCCCTAGGCCAAAGATATTAAAGCTCTACCAAAATCACTTTATAACACTCTCTTGAAGCAATACAAGACAATTTTTAGATTTTAGTTAAATGCTAAGTGTGCTTTATTGAAGTTTTATGTGCAGAGTGTATGTTTCTATTCATCATCTATATGTTCTTTATGTACCTTGATTCAATTCTATTGGTTTCTCATAGGTTGTGTGAAGTGTTAGCTAGTGACATTCCTCTTGAAGTGTCATAAGTCGATAGTGTCTTATACAGACCTCCCCCTTTCATCATTCAAATTGTAAGTCTCCTTTTAGCTTTCATATGAAATACTCATTCTTGTAACCTTGTCATATAATTTAACCAATATTTGTCTTGTTTTAATTCATTAGTATTTATAGAAGTGTCCAACCTAAAAGTGGATCATTAAATATTTGGTACATCATTGTATTTAGTATAGATTTCCATTCTTGTATTTCTCTCCCTTTTAACCCTAATAGTTTGTAGGTTTTAGTGTAAAATGAGTCGAGTTATGTATTTGAGGAGCTAGCCTCATTAAAAATCCTAGAGGTCTAACCCAATTATAGGTAACCCACAGCCTAGGGTCATTCCCATGTTGGGCCAGGTTTGAGACTAGGACTTGAACACTTCTACTTTCAGCTAGGGTGCAATCTTATTCCTTAACAATTCCTTCTCCTACTTCGTCATCTTGTGCTTATAGTTATTCTTCTTTTTCTTAGGCTTAATATAAGTAACTTGCTCATCTAATACATTATTCTCCTTTTATTCTATGATTGAATTAACAATACATGGAGATAACATGGATTCATGACATACCTTTCTATCTGATGAATCTTCTTTGTAGCTTAGAATCTTATCACTAGGCATAGAGAATTGATGTTATATTCATGAAACTTTCTCAACAATATTAAAATGTTCACTTGATTCTGTACATAATTTATACATATCCTCTACTAGCACCTTGGACTTATCATTGAGCTTGGTCTTTTCATTTTTAATATGAGAAAACATTGAGAGCTCTTGACATTCTCCAACCTTTGTAGCATTCTTCATTATAGCTTGATATTTCATTTTCCATACATGCTTGGGTTTCTTAAATGTCATATTTTTATCTTTATCAGAAAATTGTGAACCTTTATTCATATTGGGAAGCATGCCTTTCTTCTTACTCTATACTTTTGATATTACAAAGCTTGTTCTACATTGTTTAGCTATGTGACCAAAATTGTTGCAATTATAGCATATTACATTTGTATCTTACAAGGGTACAAATGAATTTTTTATAAAAATTTGTTCTCCTTTTAGATAATACTCTAAATTCAGTAGCCTTATGACCAAACTGACTATAGCTATAACAATAACCATAGAGAAATGAGGCATACCTGGTCATAAATTTTCTTTGTACAGGATGGGGAGTTCTCAACTCTTGCTTCTTCAAGTTTCTTACCCTAATGTAACCAATTGTACCAATTTCCTTTTTCTCTGCATCTTCCTGAAGTTTGTAGAGATGGACTAATTATTCTTCTTCCTTTTTTTAGGCTTCTTTTATCTTTTAGCCTTCTTCACATTAACAGTGCTTATAAATGTCTATTTTCTTGCAAGATTTCTCTTTCTTTGCTCCTAATCCTCCTTCTGCTTTGAAGTTGTCGTATAAATTAGCATATGCACTAGTTATGGGACTTTTCCCTTTTTCATAACCAAGACCAAATTTTTATTTTGATTGATTTTGAGAGCTGATCAACTCATCAAAAATTACTGAACGTCCTTTAAATTTTAGACCTTTATCTATTTGGTCTTTAGCTTTATCAAGTTCTTTTCTCAAAGCCACTATCTCTACTTCTAGCCTCATACACTCATCAAATTTTAATTGTAGCTCAGTTTTGACTACATCTTCTATTCTTATAGCCTCTTCAACTTGTGTCTTTAGGCTAATCATCATCTGATAAAATTTCTTAAAACTTTTGGATTGTTTTTTAATTTCCTTTTATTTTAGCTTCCTCTATCTTGAGTTATCTTTTTATAGCATGTCAATCTCATCTAGAGAAAAAATTAGTTCACACTCTAGATCCACTTATCCTTCCTCTTCTTCTTTAGAGTCTTCAACTTCTTCTTGATCTAGATATACAAAATTTGATCCTAATTCCATGAATAAGAATTCATTTCCCTCAGCCACAAAGGCACAATCATGGTCATCATCTGAGCTATCACTATCATCCAATGAGTCACTATCTTCTCTTATATACAAGATTTTATTTTTTTAAAAGAAGTTCCTCTTTTCAGAATAGTGGGGTTTCATCTTTTTACCATCCTCTTCTTGCTTAGAGTTATCATTTTTATCATAAGGGTATTTAGCAACAAAATGTCTTATTTTACCACAATTAAAACATTTAAAGGGTAGCTTACCTTTGTACTTTCTAGATCCTCTTTTTAATCATCTGACAACGTTGGCTTCTTATTCATTAGTCTCCTTAGATCTAGATGTAGGTTCTTCTGCTCTTACTTACTTGGATGATTTGAATGCAATTTCTCTCTTGAAAGTATACGCTTCTCCCATTCTCAACTCATAGGCAGTGAAGGTTCCATGAAAATCATCAATAATGAGTTTATCTAGATCTCTTGCTTCCTTTATTACAAAGATTTTAGAATCATATCTTGATGGAAAAGATCTTAGGACCTTTTTGACAATGATTGATTTTTTCTTTTATTTTCCAAGGCCTTTAATTGAATTGACTATTTCATCTAATCTAAGAAGATAATCTATAATTTTGTCTTATTCATTCATTTGAAGAATTTCAAACTTACCTTTGTAAGTTTGTAGCTTGGTTTGCTTTACCTTGTCATCACTTTCATAGATGCTCTTAGATTTTTTCTAGATGTCTTATGAATTCTGACAATGCATCACTTTGACAAACTTTGATTTGGACAATCCATAAAGAATAACCTTCTTTGCCTTGGCATTACTCTCATATGCCTTCTTTGAAGCCTATTCATTGGGAGTTGTAGAAAGAAATGTATATCCATTTACAATAGACATCCATACATCAAACCCTAATGAAGATAAATATGCCCTAAAATGCATAGTTTGATCTGTCAAAGAGAGGTGCTTTATTTGATGAAGATCCTTCTTGACCATCCATTTGTGTTCACGGTTCCAAAATCTACTTGAGATAATTAAGCTTATTCTAAGGAACTAGGGCTCTGATATCAATTGTTGGAACACAACTATCTACTGAGAAGGGGGTGAATCAGTAGATCAACTAAAATTAGTCCTTAAAATACTTTTTAAAATAGATTAAAAGAGATATGCAAATTAAATCAAATAGGTAGAGATCACACATACAAAAATACATGACACCAAATGTATATGTGGAAAACCCATTGGGAAAAATCATGGTGAGAATAGTTCCTAGAATCTACTATTTACAGTCAAAACCTCATTGGAAAAACATCATTGGTTACACATTTAAGAGCATCAACCCTAAGGAGACACCAATCCCCTAATCTAAGAGCACCAACTCTAAGGAAGCACGAACTCCCTAACTAAGAACCAACTTAGCTTAACCTCATTGGTTACAATGTTTAAGGGTGCCAACCCTAAAGATACACTAATCCCCTAACTGAGCACCAACTCATCTTGTCTGATGGAACCAACCAATCAGATCTCTATGGAGCTAAAAATCCAATTTACAAAATAGATTCATAAATTAATCCATCTCTAACTCTATGTGATCTATAACTTCTCATTCTCTACACATTATCTTTGTGTCCCTTTTTTCCTCTCTACCCTTCTCTCTTTGTGTTTGTATATGTATCTATTTGACACACTTCATCTCTCTCTCTTTGAATCCTCTTATTTTCCTTTCTACCTCTCTAGTTATGTGTCTCTATATTTTCTATTTGACATAATCAGTAGCTTCAACTTTGGAAACAACAACCTCTGACAATATCCTAGATGTCGTATATATAAGATTTTGATCTAGGTTTTTCCTCTTTTCTATATTCACACTTGGAATGTAACACATCACACCAATTTTTGACTCATTAAGTTTCCTACATGTTGAAATCATGCTTCACCACCATGATTCCTAGTCTTTTACTATATATAGCATATACTAGGCCTTGGTTTTGATGCACATGCATATTTACATGAATTTGATCAATTACAACAATCAAACTTGTTGTTTTTGTCATGATTTACAACTTACTTGCATGATACTATGCTTTATAAATAGCATGATCATATCTTTTAATATTTACCATGTTCTTAAGTTGGCACCATGATCTGATGATCCACATTCAATTTTCTCATCTTTAAAATGTGTTTGTTCGATCAATATCTGACAGGATCATGTGCTCCATTGGATCCTTGTATGCTTCCAAACTTTAATTCTTCAAGTTTAAAATGCATCTATTAGATCATTTTGTCTGAGCTCCCACATACTGTTAGATCTTCAAACCAACACAATCTTTACTTCTATCTTGATGTTAAATGTTAAGCTCTTTATCTCATCTCATTACTTCTTAAGTCTTCAAAATTCTTATGCTTCATCAATCTTCTCAAACTTGATTGATATTTAACTCACCATTGTGTTGATAAACCTCAAGCACTTTATCTCATTGAGTCCACTTTCTCTATTGGATCTCCTTTGCATGATCACTCACTCACCATTAGATCTTATAACAAGCTCGATGTTTATATCTACTTAGCTCTCAATAAAGTGACACTTGGCATTAGCACATGCCTTTTGCACATTACTATTGATACACTTGATAATCCTATTTTGCTCATTGACCTTTTAGCTTCAAACCACTCCATAGATTTATTGTGTAGGCTTTGTGATTATGACACTTGTCACTAATGTGTTTACTCAGAGGTGCCTTTAATGAATTAAATTTCCTATGATTCATTAGATAGTTTGTGTATGATTAAGCGCTAGCTATTAATCAAGATATGATAAATATCAAGTCTAAGACTTAGAAAATATAAAGTCTTGATCACTGCTTTTAGTCGGTAATTGCTAGGTCAAAGGGGCCAATTTTATAATGATGACTAGGGCTTAAGATATAACTTAAGCTATCAAGTCTTAGCTATATCCAGTTAACATAAAAATAGAAAACCATATGAAAACTATGACTTAAACCCTTAGGGTTTAATTGAGAAACCCTATAATGTCTGAGAGCAAAGATAATTCAATTTTGGGCTCATCTTTTCATTTGAATTTATGGACCATATATCTAAGATGCTCATAAAAAACCCATAACAAATCTTCTATCTGTTTTCTTTGAAAATTTCCATAAATGGTCTTAGTAAAAGCATGAAAAATTTGCAAGACCTTGTGAAGATTTGACTAAGTATGGGGACCATTTCAATATGCTTCCAAGGCTAACTTTGCACCTGATAACTCTTGTTGTGCTTAGTCACATTGTTTCTACCTCAAAGTTCGCTTTTCAGACTAAAAAGAAAGAAACTAAAAGAAAGTAATGGACAAGGCTTGGAAGTACCTGGACTAAAGATTGCGCACCGTAAATCCAGACGTTTGTGAGCACTCCTCTTTGGCTATGGAGGAATGACACCTGCAAAAGAAGAAAACTTGGACAAAAGGATGTTAGATAGATAGGCGGTGGGTTGCCAAGCAAGAGCTTGTTCCCAGAAGTATGAGAACTTCCTTGAGGGAGGTCAACCCACTGTTTTGATAAAAGATAAGTGACTGATAAAAAGACAGAATGCTAAAATAAACTGAAATGATAGCAAACTGAAAGAGAAAAGGAAGCAAAAGCTCACCTAGAAGAAGCTGTCGGCCTGGTTTCAGTCGCCGGCGTCGGTGGTCCTACCGGCGTCGGTTGTCGGGTCTGCCGATGTCGGTTAGTCTGCCGACGTCGGTTGGGGTAATGACCGGCGTCGGTCGGGGCAATGGCAGGGTCTAGTCTGTGGATGGTTCGGGGCTTGATTTGTGCTCTGTTTAAAGATGGTCAGTGGACGGGTTTGTGGACGAAGGTCTGAGTCTGCTCTGGGCCTGGTTTGAGGATGGTTTTAGTCAGAAGGATAGAGAGGGACCAGGAGATAGAGGAAGCCAATCTGGGAGATAGGAATCCGGGTCTGGGTGACAGTCAGGTCTGAGGGGGTAGAAGAGCTGAACATAGCTTAAAACATGATAACTAGAAAGCATAAAGAATACAAACAGAGAACATACCTATGCCTTGCTGAAGAAAGTGTTGTTGTTGCCGCTTGTTGAAACCCTGTTGCTGATGAAGATTCTCTGTTGTTCACCTGCAGAAGCTTGCTGTGTACCTGAGGGAGAGAGGGTCAGATTGATTGGTAGAGAGATTGCTGATACAAGGATTTGATGCCAAAGATTCCAGAGTCAGGATGCGAGAGCTAGAGAAAACAGAGAAGTGAAGAAAAGCCAAACGGGACCAACAGACAGAGAAAACGGTGAAGAAACCGTTATGAAGGGGTGCCGACGCCGGCAATATCGCCGACGTCGGCCGAAGGATGACCGACGTCGGCGGCTGAAAGGCCGGAGAAAGGCTAAAAATAGCCTTTCATCCGTTTCCCAACGGCCGGGTCAAATGAATGCCAGGATGAAACGGTCGACGGGGGGGTTAAATGGGCGAGAGAAGAGGTTGGAATGGGAGTCTAAGGCATTAAATGGCCATGTGGGGAATGAAGGGGATCCAAGGAGGGTATCCTAGGGTGGTGAGGTGGCAAGGAGAGGGAAGAAGGGGTCTTATTTAATTAAAAATAGGTGTTTATTTCCAATTAATAAGACTTAGGTGGGTTAGGGACCAAGGAGGACTAGGAGGGAGAAAGGACCAAGGGTTAGACACTTTTTAGGTGTCTACATTTGCCCCTTTTTGTCTTGTTGGTTGTTCTGAATGAACTGCAAGACAAAAACAGGGAGTGGTTGCCCCAGGTGAAGGATGATGAGGTATTCCCCCTCAAAGCAGGAGTTGAGAGAAGGAACCTGATGTCGGGGGCTGATTTGACAAAAGGTGAATGAGAAAAAGAGAGGTGAGTGAGAGCACTGCAAAAGTCATGATTGTGCGCATACCACTGCACAAGATGGTTAGGTCAAATTGTCGCATGGTCAAGGGTCAAGGAGTGCCAAAATTGAAGTAACCGGGCCCCAGCATTTAGTCGTCTGCTGATCGGGTCACTCAATCTAAGCTGAAGCTCCAAATGGTCGTCGTGTCCCAGGTATCCAGGGCTCAGGAAGTGCTCCCAGAAACACGAAAAAGCCACAAGTAGTAGGGATCAACTGGCTCGCGATCCTATACTTGTGAAGGGTCAAAAAAAGGTCTGCAGACAATTCTGCTAACCAGCCGTGGAATAGCATACACGCAAAAACAACCAAGGCAACATTGGCTCGGAAGTGGTCGAGGTCGAAGGAGATAGGCATGATCGCCAATGGTCATTGGTCAAAAGGATGGATAGACGAAAGGATGCAGCCGAGCTAACCCCAGAAGACCTCATGTCAACTGAGTGCTGCCTACATAGCCCTAGTGACAGGGCCTCAGGCCGATGTAGTTTTCCCTAAAAGGGAGGGAGGGTCGGAGGGATTGATTGGTCTTGGTCAAAGTCGATGATTGGTCTTGGTCAAAGAGAATGATTGGTCTTGGTCAAAGTCGATGATTGGTCTTGGTCAAAGGAAATGATTGGTCTTGGTCAAAGAGAATGATTGGTCTTGGTCAAAGAGAATGATTGGTCTTGGTCAAAGGAAATGATTGGTCTTGGTCAAAGTCGATGATTGGTCTTGGTCAAAGGAAATGATTGGTCTTGGTCAAAGAGAATGATTGGTCTTGGTCAAAGAGAATGATTGGTCTTGGTCAAAGTCGATGATTGGTCTTGGTCAAAGGAAATGATTGGTCTTGGTCAAAGTCGATGATTGGTCTTGGTCAAAGAGAATGATTGGTCTTGGTCAAAGTTGACGAAGTTGGGTGTGATAAGAGTCAAAGAAGAGAAGGTTTGTCCATCATAGAGATGAACAAATGGGGGTGGTCGAGCTAACCTCAGAAGATGTGTTATCTGAGTGCTGCCTACATAGCCCTGGTCATAGGGCCTCAGACCAATGTAGTTCGGACTGCGAGGGTCAAAATGGTCGATGATTGGATGTGGTCAAGCGTCGAAATGATGAAGATAAAAAGATGAGGATAAAAGGATGCTACAGATGGTGTCTTCTGTAGAAGTGGTCGAGAGTCTTTCATTCCTAGCAAGTTTCCATAGTCGTGATGGATGTATGCTAGAAATGAATAGAAGGTCTATTTATGCTTCAGCAAGTATTGGTTTATGCTTAACATAAATTGGGTCTAGTCGGTAGTTTCCATGTGTATTGGTGTCCATAGAAACTATGCGAAAAGGACAAGGATGATGCCTGATGTCATGTTGAAAATGTCGAGGCTGGTTTGAAGAATGTTGAAGTTGGCTGGGTTTAAGGATGAGTCGACAATTGACGTGGCCAAAGCGTGACCAAAGTGTAGAGAAAAGGTGAAAGGCAAATTGCTCTTTCATTGACAAGGACCAGAAAGGAAGCATAGATAGGGGTTATTAGAATAAAAGCCCCGTTCATGCATTGCATCGTTGACCAGTGTTGAGTTAGAACGGTAATCGAATCACTTTGACATTAAAGTGAGCTCGAAGTCCCTTGAGCCGGTGATAGAAGGAGGATAGGGTAACCCAGTTTAAGAGCAGGAATAACCTTGCCCCTTTTGTAGGAGACCCTGAGACAACTACAAGCCAATGTCCGTGACTCATTTTTTTTTTTGGGTCAGGCTGATCGATGCGGGAAGCCTGCATAGAGATGTCACTTGATGTAATGGTCATGTTGCGAAGCTGATCGATGCGGGAAGCTCCTAAGAAAAGTGCTGTTTATTGCCAGAGTAGTCACAGCCATCCTTCGAGGGAGTGGTCTATATTTTTGCTTAATAATGTTTGAAAAGTTGGCCTAGCTGTCCTTCAAGGGATCAGTCTAGTAATACAGAAATGATAGTACAGCTGTCCTTCGAGGGAGTAGTCTGTCTTTTTGATTTGACTTGACTTGATTTAGTGACCATGGATATGTTTTGACATCTTGATTTGGATTTATTGATAGGAATGAGAGTCACGGACAAGACTGTAGAAGCTCAAAGACGCCCCTTTTTATTAGGACAAAGCATCACTGCATCCTAAAAGGGTTGTAGAGGACTTGTTAAAGGGGAATAGGGTTGAAAGGGATGAGGATTAAGAGGACGAGGATTGCTCAAGGGACGAGCTCAAGTTACGTGTCAAGTAGACGAGTACTCGACCAATAGAAGAAAGGTCGAAGACGCAAGACATAAAAAGGGTTTAAAGTCTGATAAGACCCTGGGCCATGCTAGTATGTTAAGGTCCGAGTCAATTGGGAGCAAACCTACCCCATTTGCCTCTTTCCAGATTGGTCAGGTGTTGATTGATAGATGTGAAGTTGGTTGACATTGTCGTTGGTTGGTTGAGAAAGGTTGAATGCTTTAGATAAAAAGGATTGGTTGAATGATATTTGATTGTTGATTGGCTGAGAGTTGGTTGAAGTGTGGTAAAATGTTTGGTCAAAGTTTGTTGAAAGTCTGGTCAAAGGTTTGGTCGATGTCATGGTCGAGGGTTGGTTGAGACTTGGTCGAGATTTGGTTGATTGTTTGATCGAGAGGTCAGGGTGATTGATATTTGGTTGAAGTTTGGTTGAGACTGGTCGAATAATTGGTCGGGGGTTGGGTTGGTGGATACTTGGTCGGGTTTTAAGATAAAATGAGTGATTGATATGTGGTAGAGACTGGGTTGAAAAATTGGTCAAGGTTTGAATAAAGGATGAATTCCCCCAGCGGGTAGGGAGAATGTTTGAAAGGTTGGTTAAGGTTGGTTGAGGTTTAGTGGTCAGATGGACGGTATTAATGTCGAATAAGGGGGTCAAAGGCGACAAAGGGACCACAGTCTGGCGTGGAGATCCCGATTTAGGTGATGAGGTTGGAGAGGCATGAGTCGAGGTTGATGTTTTGTCAAAAAGGTGGTCAAGAGGACCCTTGATGAGAAGGGAATCCTTTCTCTGTTGCTGACGAATGATAGCTTTAAGAGCGCAACAACGCTCAGTGTCATGTCCCGGAGTATGATGATAATGACAGTATTTAGAGTTGTCGAACCAAGAGGGTCTTGATCCGAGAGTTGATGAGTGGGGTGGTGTTGAAGGTTTGTTGATGACGTGGTTGAGAAGAAGGGTGTCGTTCCCAAGGCATTGGCGAATGGCGACCTTGAGGGCATGACAATGCTCCGTGTCGTGCCCAGGCGTGCGATGATACGCACAAATGCGAGTGTGGTCGAACCAAGGTGGTTTAGGTCTGAGAGATTGATATTGTCTAAGAGGCGGGAGGTTGATACGAGACGACTGCAACTTGTGCCGTAAGAGCAAGACATATGAACCTGCTAACGGGTCGGGATGCTTTATTGCAGTGAGGGTTGGTGACGTTGGTTTGGGAGGTGAAAGAGGTATAGATCGAGAGCTCGGATGAGATGTATGTCTGATGGGATGAGGAAGTAATGGAGGTGATGTGCCTCTGTGAAGGATGGGAGTGGGAAGCACTCCTATTAAAGTGGACGGATGTGGGCCTAAGATTGAAGATAATGACGAAGGTGGGGGAGGAGTCCTCCGATGTGGTCTAGTAGCTTTCGTGTGTTTGGGTTGAGGGCCACCGTTATGCGAGGCGAGGTTAGATGTGGGTTTGGGTTTGGATGTGGACGAAGGTGAGTGAGATGTAACAATCTCAGGCAAAGGACAAGAGGAAACCGCGACTGGGTTTTCCTCGGTTGAAACGGGTGGAGAGACTGGTTCTTCTCTTGGTGGAGAAGAAATAAGAGAGTCTGGCTCCTCAAGTGGGCAGAGGGCATGGATGATCGCGCCTTCTACTTGTAGTTGAGGAGTAGGTAAGGTAGGGTCTTCGGATGAAGGTGGGCTTAATGGCATTGATATGGTCAAAGCGTCCTCCGATACAAGAGAGGTAGATGGAGGACTAGTAGGAGAAGGAGGTTCCTCATCCTTTAATGGAAGAGGTTGGTCAAGGACAAGAGGCAAGATAGTGCTAATCGTGTGAATGTCATGGTCTTGAGGGTCATTGGTCAAAGTCTGGATGTTGTTTTGAGTAGGTGGATGATTCGGAAATGGTTGTTTGAAGATGTCAATATGTTGATTAGGCGGGGCGTTTGGGTTATCTAAAATAAGATCTCCCTTGTCGATCATGTCTTGGACGATGTTTTTGAAAGTTTGGCAGTTGTCGATGTCATGGCCTTGGACGCGATGAAAGTGGCAGAAGTCGGCCTCTCTATACCATGTAGGGAGGGCTTTAGAGGGGTCAAATTGAGGTGGTCGGATTGGAGGGAGATTGAGGACCCCCTGCTTGAGAAGTTTTTCCAAAACGGAAGCGTATGGTTCTCCAAGTGGAGTGTAAGAACGCTGAATGTACCGTTGTTGGAATTATTTGGTGATGCTGGAAGATGTCGAAGGTTGAGAGTAATTCGTTGTTGTTGAAGATGGTGATCTAACGACCACAGTGTTGGCCACTCCTGTAGACTTGGAATTGGCAGAAGAAGAAGGTCTGGAAGAAGAATGGTCAGTAGATTTTGCGTTGGTATTACGCAATTTGACCTTATCTTCTTCAAGGGCACGGAGTTCAAGCTTTCGAGCCATGATGAAAGCTTCGTCAAAAGTGCGAAATGTCTGAATCCGCAAGGTAGAAGAGATGTGTATGGCACATGCTTGAGAGAAGAGCTCGATGAGCTCGGGTTGAGGTAAAGAGAATGAGAGCTGGTTGATAAGGCCTCTCCAACGAGCGACAAAATTGACAATTGGTTCATCGTCAAATTGCCTGATGGAGTAAAGGTCTGTGATAGAGACTTGTTTGGTGATGTTGATTGAGAAATGGTCAAGAAATAGTTGGGCGAGTTGGATGAATGAAAAGATAGAGTGTCTGGCAAGAGAACTATACCAGTCAAGGGCAGGGCCAGAAAGGGACATAGGGAACGTGCGTAGAAGTAACGCATCGTCGTGGGCAATAAGATAACAGGCATGTCTAAATGCCCGTAGATGTTGTTGCGGGTCTTCCTTACTCTGAAAGCGAGTGAATTTAGGAAGCTCCCAATGGTTAGGATATGGTCGAATAGGGACGGAAGGATGGATGGGCTCGTTGCAAATTTGTTCATATGACAAAGTATTGCTTGAACCGGAAATAGAGGCTTCGAGACGGGACATCTTATCCATCAACATCTTGATAAGATCTGCTGATGGATTGGCGGGTTGAGCGCCCCCTAAGTTGTAAGGCGCTTGGAAGAGGCTAGAGGAGGTGTGCGACATAGTCGATTGTACAATGTACGGATGACTAGTCGCAGGGGCGGAAGTGAAGGCTAGAGGTGGCTACGTTATGAAGGTCGAAGGTATAGGTTGACTGGGCACCGCCAAAGGTGGTTGAATGGCGGCACTGGTAGAAAGACAGGTTGGCACTCCTAGATTTGTGGGCGCAAGAGTGTAAGGGGTCGAGGCAATCAAGTTCTGATATGAAGTAGAACTTGGTTGAATTGCGGGTAGTTGAGGGGGTAATGAAACCCCGGTGGAGGTCGGTCTAAAAATAGACGGGGAGGCCAAACTTTGCGTATTGGCCATGGTTGGGTTAATAGTCGAGACGAAAGGTTGAGTCAAAAAGGGTTG
Source organism: Torreya grandis (assembly GCA_037957365.1). Lineage (NCBI taxonomy): Eukaryota > Viridiplantae > Streptophyta > Pinopsida > Cupressales > Taxaceae > Torreya > Torreya grandis. The sequence continues at coordinate 1,768,800 of JARHVA010002199.1, read as the reverse complement.
GGTGGCGAATGGTGTGGATGTCGTCGCCATGTCACCCGAAAGGTCTCGCGTTGGGTTTCTCGTGAGATAGTTTTGGAGGGCTGCGGTATTGAGGTCCAAGAATCTCTCAAAATCTCGGTCCCCTTCAGGGATGATGGGAATTTGAGTCGGGGTCAGGGTCGGTCCTGTAGGAGTTCTTTCAGTCTCTGAGTGGAACTCCATGATAGGACTGGTTAGAGACAGGATAGACTGGAGCAGATGTTGGTTAAAGTGGTTAAGAAGAGAGTCATGGTTCCAAAAACTGTGTTTTTGCAGTCTCAAAAAACCAGAATGGAGTTTTTGACAGAGAAGGGACAGGTTTCAGGTTGCTGGTTTTGAAAAAAAAGGACAGTGACAGAGACCGACGTCGGTTGAAAAACCGATGTCGGTTAAAAAAATGGCCGACATCGGTCAGATAACCGATGCCGGTAACAGGTGAAGCCGACGTCGGTAAAATAATCGATGCCGATGACAGGGGAAGGCCGACGTCGGTGGAAGAACTGATGTCGGTGACTGTGTCTTCCAGAGAACCAAAAGGTTCTTGGAAAAACAAAGAAGAAAGCGTCCTCACACACTCAAACAAACAGATGAGAAGAGGAAAATAGAGAAAGACAGACAACCTAAGCGATAAATCCTAGGAATTAACCTTAGAAACTTGTGGCTTATGCCTTAGATGAATGTTTGGGGAGATTGGCTGAAAAATGGGTCCTAGAAGAAGGCAGTCTAAAGATGGTTTCGGGTGTTGTTTAGGTGCTCAAAGATCTGTGTTAGGGTCTGGTACGTGCCCTGGTGCTAAGGAGCAAGCTCCCCTCACTTCACGATTCCAGTGGTTAGCTGGTCTCGCTTAGCCAAGATATACCTCGCCTAGAGTTTATCCTCCGCCAGAGAACGGAGTGGGCTTCCCCCTTAGTGATGAAATCCAAGTAGGGTCACCGGGACGGGTAAGGTATCCGCTGGGTGATGAAATCCCAGTCGGGCCTTGTCTCAGGTATGTTTTATGTGTGTTTTAGTGCATGTGATTCGGTAGTGTAACATCAAGTGTCTACGGTTCATTCAATATGCGCCTAAGTTACTAGATGTGGACTAATGCAAGCACAAGCAGAAATGAAAGTGCAATATGTTTTAATGCCCAAGTCAAAATGTGATGTTGTTATGAAGACAAGATGGAAAAAGGGACGAGAGTATGATATTTAGACTAGTCTAGAATGCAAGGAAGAAAGAAAAGAAGGATTCGTTTTAGTCCTGCTTATAGTGTCATTTGGAATAGAAGAAAGAGACAAGAGAGAAGGAGCCTAAATGCACCTAAATGAATGAAAAGGAAAAGGAACCCAGGAGGAACCTAGGGTCCCACCGGGCGTGCCAGAGATGTTTCTACCTCAAAGTTCGCTTTTCAGACTAAAAAGAAAGAGACTAAAAGAAAGTAATGGACAAGGCTTGGAAGTACCTGGACTAAAGATTGCGCACCGTAAATCCAGACGTTTGTGAGCACTCCTCTTTGGCTGTGGAGGAATGACACCTGTAAAAGAAGAAAACTTGGACAAAAGGATGTTAGATAGATAGGCGGTGGGTTGCCAAGCAAGAGCTTGTTCCCAGAAGTATGAGAACTTCCTTGAGGGAGGTCAACCCACTGTTTTGATAAAAGATAAGTGACTGATAAAAAGACAGAATGCTAAAATAAACTGAAATGATAGCAAACTGAAAGAGAAAAGGAAGCAAAAGCTCACCTGGAAGAAGCTGTCGGCCTGGTTTCAGTCGCCGGCGTCGGTGGTCCTACCGGCGTCGGTTGTCGGGTCTGCCGATGTCGGTTAGTCTGCCGACGTCGGTTGGGGTAATGACCGGCGTCGGTCGGGGCAATGGCAGGGTCTAGTCTGTGGATGGTTCGGGGCTTGATTTGTGCTCTGTTTAAAGATGGTCAGTGGACGGGTTTGTGGACGAAGGTCTGAGTCTGCTCTGGGCCTGGTTTGAGGATGGTTTTAGTCAGAAGGATAGAGAGGGACCAGGAGATAGAGGAAGCCAATCTGGGAGATAGGAATCCGGGTCTGGGTGACAGTCAGGTCTGAGGGGGTAGAAGAGCTGAACATAGCTTAAAACATGATAACTAGAAAGCATAAAGAATACAAATAGAGAACATACCTATGCCCTGCTGAAGAAAGTGTTGTTGTTGCCGCTTGTTGAAACCCTGTTGCTGATGAAGATTCTCTGTTGTTCACCTATAGAAGCTTGCTGTGTACCTGAGGGAGAGAGGGTCAGATTGATTGGTAGAGAGATTGCTGATACAAGGATTTGATGCCAAAGATTCCAGAGTCAGGATGCGAGAGCTAGAGAAAACAGAGAAGTGAAGAAAAGCCAAACGGGACCAGCAGACAGAGAAAATGGTGAAGAAACCGTTATGAAGGGGTGCCGACGCCGGCAATATCGCCGACGTCGGCCGAAGGATGACCGACGTCGGCGGCTGAAAGGCCGGAGAAAGGCTAAAAATAGCCTTTCATCCGTTTCCCAACGGCCGGGTCAAATGAATGCCAGGATGAAACGGTCGACGGGGGGGTTAAATGGGCGAGAGAAGAGGTTGGAATGGGAGTCTAAGGCATTAAATGGCCATGTGGGGAATGAAGGGGATCCAAGGAGGGTATCCTAGGGTGGCGAGGTGGCAAGGAGAGGGAAGAAGGGGTCTTATTTAATTAAAAATAGGTGTTTATTTCCAATTAATAAGACTTAGGTGGGTTAGGGACCAAGGAGGACTAGGAGGGAGAAAGGACCAAGGGTTAGACACTTTTTAGGTGTCTACACACATGACCTATAATTTGGCACATAAGATCCTCTTATATAGGGGAATCCATTCATATATTCATTTTATCCTAAAGTCTTTATATCTATAAGATACGACATCATCAAAATGCCTTCTCAATCATATATATAAGATATGACACTACCAAAATGCCTGGTAACCCTACTTTTCTCATGCATATATTTTGTTGGAATATATCATGTGACCTGAGATTCAGTGCATAAAAACTAGGCACAAAAATGAACAAACTCATATGATCATTTTTTCCTAACACCTGAATATGTGTAAATGCTGACCTAATAAACATTATTACTTGGCTATATTTATCCCTTTTGCAGATTTGTCTAAGTGTGGAACTTAGTGAATTATGTCCAAGTAGCCAACATTGTATCCCCATATATTCAATTGTGCTTCATTACATGTCTTCAAATCTAGTGCATAACAACTAGGGACTAATGTGATCACAACCATATGACCAAATCTCCTAGATTCATCCACATATGACAATGGTGACATAAGCGAATTGCCTACTCAGATTTTCCTCTATAGACCCAAAATGTCTAAATGAATAATATGAGGAACTAGATGGCCTCCACTCATGCACACAATCACTTCAATCATCCATGACCTTTGATAGGATACCTTTCACATATTAAAATCACCATACTTATTCCTGAGCATCATGACATCTATAATCTCCTTTTTGACATTAGTGACAATCAAATTGCCAACAATTTCAAGTTTTATACTCCATGTATACAACCAAATGATATATCGATGAGTTAGATCCATCACCTTTATCAACCTAAAATACAAATTTCTACTTACCCTTTTGTATTTCTTTTCTTAGTGCATGATGCAGTATAGATTTAGATGGGGGAGAGGAAGTATGTGCATTAGGATCATGAAAATAAGTTAATATTTCCTCTAGAATGCCATGTATGCTTTGAATCTGATCTTCAAAGGGGCTTGGGTTATCGATGATAGATTGACATATATCTTATAAGGTAAGGTACAAATCAATCTATAAGGATGAATATGAAAATTACACAATCATAATACTCTTAAGTAGTTGCCAAGAACCTATATCTAGATGGTTCTCTTTGTGGACATACCATGATCTAGCCCAAATGTATAGAGTGTCATAAAATACATGAACCCAAAGGTATTCTAGCAAGAAAATTTTATCTATTGTCCACATTGTCTCATAAGCCTCAAGGTGAGGTTGTGGAGATTCAATACCACTATAACCAATAGTGACACATATATAGTTATCATGGTGAAATCTATGATGCAAAGCAAAACATATGCATTCCTAAGTAACAAAATATTCTTGATGAGTTCCCCACCACCTAACAGTTGTGCCATTAAAAATATGAATGAATGATTACACTCGATCAACATCATAATCATAAAAGGCTTCCAATAGATGCACAAATTTATGGACCTCTATTTGACCATGGAACCTTGAAACTTCATTTAGTCTTATGGGTGGTGTAACCATGATTTTTCCATACAAGATATGAAAAAATCTATGGTGTCTATGATACATCTTCCAAGTACTATCATGACTATTGATATTACCAAATATTCTCCAGTAAGTTCATAGCCACCCTATGCCTAGTAGTCACATGCATTACTAGTGGTGTCAGATAAATATTTTGCATCCATCCATCACAAAATGCCATCATGGGTGGGGTCATGGAGTTTAGTGCCTCGAGCTATGACATTATAAATATGGTTGATTTTCTCATTAAAATTGATTGATTCAACATAAGGAGGCCCATGAGCATGATCTAATGGAATGACTACACACAACTCATCATTTTTAAAGCTAATGTACCATTTTATAAAGTTCAAATCAATGTTGTTAGTGTAACACCATTGACAATGCAATAGAGCTAGGAAGTCATTAGCCTCAACCAACTCTATGAATTTGAAGTATGCTTTGAATGTAAAATTAAGGATATCCATGATGGCATCTTTAAGTACAATGATGGGAAAAGCATAAGTTTTTCTAGCCATGAACAATACATGGGGTGAAGGTTATGGAGCTATAATGGCCATATTCTACCAGACATCCTTGATAAGAAATTAAACTCAACACCGGTGTCAACCAAGATGTCTTGGATAACCCATACATATATATCAACATTAACCAGTATCTCTTTATCCCCTTTTGGGCTAGGTTATATGGGAGTATATTTCCATCATTTATGGTTTTACTGACAATCTTCAGTAGTCCTTAACATATGATGCTTTATCTAGTTACACAACAATGATATAATGTCCTCATCCAATAGTCACTTGCAGGTATCTTGAAAATCATTCTATACCATGTCATGATGGTCTATGGCTTTCTACATATTGAAACATTGAACAGCATCATGATCCTTAAGTAACTGGATCTCCCCTTACAATTCTTGTACCAAGTTCATAGTGTCTTAGAGCACCTCCTTCTACTACTGAACATCAAGATATCGAGTAACATGAGGCTCTTCACCTTGAAATTTTTGTATAGGTGGAGTGGACATAGATTGGAAATTTCCACCATTGTGTGTTGTAATATTAACTTTAGGGCTCATTAGAGTGATAGGGCATGGTCTCCAATGTGGGTTTTTAAAATGTATCATACCTGCACCCTTCTCATTTATTTCCTTTGTAATAGTCATGTATAAGTCAGGGCACTCCTCCAGTTGATGCTCATTTTTACATAAGGCACATGTAGGATAAACCAAGCAATCATGTTGGTATTGCTCAAGGGAACCACACTTATAACAAGTTTGTGGTTAAAAGTGTCCACCTCCACATCCTCAACCTTGACCTTACCCATAATAACTACCTCCATTATCTTGGTTATTTGTAATAAAGGTTTAACATGTACCACGTGCTCATGCTTCATGAATGTCACTAATGAGATGGTAATCATTTCTATGATGTGTATAAGAATCACATATATTACAATAAATGGACACCTTTGAATGAGTGGCATGTGGTAGTAGAGGACAATCTCAAAATTTGTGCTCTTCTTAGTAGATTTCACATGATTGCTTTAGTATGCCACGTATGATATTACAAGGATAATTATTCTAGTTATGTCCTTCAGACTCACAATTAACACACCATAGGCCACTACAAGTATCATTAACACTATGTAGTAATATTTTATAGTTGAGATTCCATTATAATGATTTGAGCCTCCATGAAAAGACTGATGCTTGTATCAATACTCCTAATAACTTTGGTGCAAAGGGAAACTTTTAAGGCCTCATGTAGGTTGGTAAAAGTTTTTTGATATAATTTTCATCTAAAGGCAAGGAACATACCTCCTAAAAACTATTGAGTGTGTTGAGCAACATTTATCTCAAATGTGATCTTGGAAATAAGTGTCTTGAAACATGCATCATACTCATGCATGCTCTTAATAAGTTCTTGTTTGATATCTTTCAGCACAGTGATACTCTATTGATCAAACTTTGAAATGTCAAATTATTGGAGGAATGCTTCCTTATGATGATCATGATATAATATAACTTGTTGAAAATTATACGTATGGTACCAATTGCGTGCACATTCCATAAGGATGGTTGTAAACTGAATGGATTTTCTTTTAGAATCAGTTATGTCATACATTCATCTAGATAAGTTCACACTAGTGAACATGATATGTGACATTATCCACACCTCAATACTCTAGAAAATGGAGCATCATTTCATAGTAGACAATGGGAGGTTGAGGTGCTTGCAATGGTGGCTATTGAAGAAAACTTATGAGCCCTCTTGTTCTTTGGGGGGAAGTCCACCACTACCTCTTGCACCTCTTCCTAGTTCACTGATTACACCACCACTAAGTCCACCTCCCACACCTCTAGTAGTAGTATAAACACTTGAGATGTTAAATTCTGAGGTAGGCTGAGTAACTATAGGTGGCTCAGTACTTTTCCCACTACTCATGTTGGGTCCACTAGGCATTCCAAGTTGAGACATATAATTACTTTGTAAAGGAAAAGAAATAACTAATACACTTGTATCTAAAAATTCTTCTACTAAGGTTTATCTCACAAGTTCAGTCTTTGATTTTATGATGTTTTTATCCTAGTTATGTATAATTATATCATCTAACTCAAAAACATGAGCTTACACTGTGGTTGTGGAACTAGGTCTATCCAACTCAGGTTCTTTAGTCACCACTTCTTGTCTTGTTTCTCTTGTAAATACTAAAACTAGCATTGGTTACTTTATGAGAGTTGGAGAGTCCTCATTATGTTATTTCACTTCCCTAAGAATCCTTACAACACTTCTTGAGTCCTCTTGTCCCCTTCCTAGGTCACTTCCACCTATAACCCTTCACCAAGCTTTGTCATATTTTCACTTCCATAATTCTTGTTGATTGGAAACCATACCAAATTAATAATTCTTCAAAATTAACCCTAAATTCCCCCACCAACTACACTACTCCTACAAGGAAGAGTTTAGCCTTACTGTTAGTAATTTGACTTGTCAAGGCCAAATGACTACCCCTATCATTCAGAACTTTCCTAAATCTCACCAATATCCCTTTACAGCAAGTCAAACTGATCAATTATGGCCTAAAAGTATTAATTTTGGTAAAAATGATCAGAAATGGATTGTAAACGAGTCATTATATTTTCAAAAGAGCATTGCCAAGTTCAAATATGCAGACAATCCATGCATAGGGGTCAATTTTGAGAGAAAGTCAAACTTTTTGGGAGATACAAGTGGTTTCAGGACCTCAAATGTTTTACACAAGGTTATCATGAACTGAGGAACCTTATTAAAAATTTTCATGGACATTTGATGAGTGGAGATACCCACTATTTTGTAACAGTCCTTAGCATGTCTGTTGGAGATCAATATTGGAGTAGGTATCATTCTAGAGTGCTATAGAGGTTTCTAAGTCTAGGTAAAAATTTTAAAATAATGAGATGATGTTATTACATCATAATAAGTCCTTTAAAGAGTTTCAAAACTCCAAATTTTAAGCAAACCATGCTTATATAGGCTTTCACAAGTAAACAAACATATAGGCCAAAAAGGGGGTTTTTTAAATTTTCAAGAAAAATGTGCTTTCAGAGTGTTTTAATAACATGGTATATAATCCATGATGATTTTATAAGGCATTGGGAATTAGGTGAAGAGTTATTTTCATTTTGGCAATTTTTTTATTTTTTTGTAGTTCTAGATACCCTTCCAAGCCTCATGTTCAGATGATCATATCCTTCACCACATGTGGAGTTTGGCCAAATGATATTAGTATGTTTTTAATAAAAATATTTAATTATAATTAATAAATAATTTATACAAATTTAAGGAATGATATTTATGAAAAATCATTAAGAGTGTAGGTAGCTCAGATTGCAGTCAAAACCCTACAGGTAAATTTCTCCATGTGATAAATTTTAATATATTTAGAATGAGAATCCAATATTTTAAGGGATTATATGGGGTTAAGTTTGATACACATAAATGTAAATATTTTTGGATTTGGATGTCTGTACTTCATGAACCATCACTTTGAAAATTTAGCTTCAAAGCCTGCCTAAACCCTCAAAAACTAGTTTTGAAAAAAGTTGATTTTGTTGACATAAAATAATCTTGAATCAGATTTAAAATTTTTAAAATGTAAATTAAACTTAGAGAGGATTACATGAATATAAATTTTATGCATGGAGATGCATGAATGAGGGAAGAAATCATATTTTTTGTGAAAAAAAAATGTAAAATGAAGTGCATGACATTTCAATAAAATAAAATAAATGGATCTCAAAGATTAAGACTTTTTATTCATATTAAAATTTTAATTTGGTCATAAATAATTATAGAAGTGTCCCAAACAACTTGATCAAAGTGGCCAGTCTGCTAAAAAATGGCACAAAATGGGCCTAGTCAACCCTGTTGACTAAATGGTGAAGGTTTTCGCATCAAAATCACATTTTTGGTGATAAAGAATTGTTTTTCAGGTGTAATTTTTTGTTTTTTCAGGTTTCATGGATTATTTTTTCAAGTTTAATGGAGTTCAAATTTATAGATTGGTTTTTAGGCCTATTTGGTCTAATAGGCCTAGTTGGTCAAATGGTCAAATTGAAGAATGACATTAAAAATCTATCAAATGAATTAATTTTGGAGTTACCACATTATATATATATATACATATATATATATATATATATACATATATATATATATATATATATATATATATATATATATATATATATATATAAAGTGGATATATCATTCTAAATTCAATCCATAAGTTCCAATTCATGCAAGTTGAGCTCAATTTGAGTTAACTAGTCCTTAAGGATCAAATCTCTTCAGTTGACTTTTGACTAGATCATATTTTGCATGCAAGGAGGGACTTTGTTATGTTTCAAACATGTTCAAACACTCAGGTGGAGTTACATTTTGTATTTTGTCATGGATATTCATGCATGATTTTTTTTTGAATTATCCGTGGGCCTCACCACTTTCCTTCCATGCCAAAATTTGAAGATTATGCAAATTTTTATAAAGTTTGGGGATTTTGATGATTTATTTTAGTATTGTAAAAGGATTAGGTCTTGAGTTAAATAACCAAGACTAATCCTTGTCTAAAATCAACTCCACTTTGGCTTTAGGTTAATTTTAAACATATATATTGGCTTTTTCAATCCATTTTTCATTAATTCCTAGAGTTAAAGAGAAATTATAATCTGGACCATACATCAATAAAGAAGATTTTGTTTTGTATCAAAGTTTATACAGAAGAATAGTTTGTATTTGATTGGCCATCATCATATAAGTGAGATTTATCTCCTTTTAGCAGGTCCCTTCCTCACCTATCTCTCTCTATCTCACCTTCTGTAGGTCATTTGGAGGGTTTTCAACCCTTCATCTGAAATATTTATGCTTAAGGACAAAAATAATGATTTTTATTGATTATATTTGTGCATTAATTTTAGTAACTTCAGAGAATATGAATAATTCAGGTGTATCACCTCTATAATTAGGATTTCCTTTCAGTTTCTCTTCCCCTTTTCATCTAAAAAATCACAATTGTCAAATTTATTAAAAAAATATTAAGGAAACCAACCCTCTCTAGAGGTTCTTCTCATCATAGAGTCACCCATGCTTTGAGAAATTCCCATTGTATCAACTGGAGTGAGGGTGTGCTTGCACATCTTTAAGCAGGGTATACTCCAGAGTGATAATAGTTTATATGATGCCTGGTGAGACATCATTCTAAATATCAATGCAAATTTTAGGCACTCAAGCTAGTTAATAAGATCAGGTATCATTTCAAATATTGAATACGTTCAGCACTTGGTTTACTAATGGTCTTAAATGATTTATTTAAGTATGGATCCATATAATCCTTACTATGATCAGTATGACCAGCCACACTATGATCCTCACCTAGAGTTTGAGGATCTATATCAGGCATATATGCAAGAGTACTACCTAGATCCTCCTTATGAACAACCATTCCATCATAATATTGTCCCTTACCAGCCCTATCATGAGCCATCCTACCCATTTATCTAGCCTAATCATGGCCATTTTACAGCTACCAATCCATACCAGCACTTAAACAAACTTTAGTGAGCCTTAAAAATCATGCACTAGAGCTATACTCATAGAGCTATTATGGCCAGTATACCCCTACTCACCAAATCCATTATGTGAGAGAGTCATTGTAGTAAATAAAAAAGAATGGACACTTGTTGAGAGGGAAAATTGGGGCAATCTTACTGGTGAGATGATGGATGTAGGTGGTTACATTCAAAGTATTGAGGACAAACTAAAAGGCCTCAAGGAACAATAAGTTCAACCACATCCTTGTGATATGCCATCCATTCCTCCTCAAAAGACCATTCCAAGTGCCTCTTTGAGTTTTCCAAATTCTTCATGTATTTCTCAAACCTTCTCTTCTTGGAGATCAATCCAAGAGAACTATAAAAGAAAGAAAGAGATTATTATGGCACAACCTATAGTTGAGATCATTAACCACTTTAAAGAGAAGATATTCCAAGAGAATATTGATAAACAGATTAGAGACTTGGAGCTAAAAACAAGGAAAGAGGAAGAGAACTAGAATAAAAAATAGAAGAAAGAGCCTCTATCTTTTCCATCTTGGAACCAAATCATGCAGTCAAACCAATCCAAAGATACTCAGGTACTATCCCTCCCTCCTCAAGAATATAACTCATTTCCATCTTGAAAATCCATCCAAAGCAACATGTAGAAGAAGGAAGAGGAGCATGTCATGTGGGAACTAGATGAGGAAATTATAGATTCAAATGATTTTTAAGAAGAGTGTGCTAAGGAGAATGCAAGTGTTCATGAAGAGGTTGAGGAAGCAAAGCTTCCATATTATGAAGAGAATGAAGTAATTCATGTAATAACTGATCAAATTAATGAATTTTTGGAGCAATCAAAGATTAGCAATCAGCTAGAAATATCATTGGAAGACTTGTTTGAAGTTTTGGGAGTAGGATATACTCTTCTCCAGGGGGATTATGGTCTAATTGCAGCCAAAGAGAGTAGCCTTGTAAAGCAAATCAAAGAGAAAGGAATGGGCAGCCTTTCAATTCTACCACCTCAAGAGTTCATTGTTGACATGGACTTGTTTCAAATCTTTAGAATGGGCTATCATCTTCTTGATGAGCCTACAAACATGGATATGCTTCCAAAAGGTATTACAAGTATATTTTGTGTTCAGATTAGTCAACTAGATTGTGAAGAAATGAAGCTTGACACAGTAGAAGAGCCACCAAATGAGTATGTTTACATTAGAGGTTACTTTTCTCCTACTATTCTATGTATGAGCATGTTAAAGGAGTTGGCAAAGAAGATACTTGATTTCTCAACCACCAAGCTTGCAAGGGAACATGTAGTACATCATTATCCATCTTATCACATAAGTGAATTGCAGATTTTCCTTTTGATCCAAGTGGACCAAAAAGTTAGAGGTTAATTTTTACATAATAGACTCCTTGTGTTTCATTTCTCTAAGTGCATATCCACACATACTTTCAGTGTTTTTTTCCCTTTCCAAATTTTTGTCCATTCCTATAAGTGCATACATTCACGTGTTTGTTGTTGTTTGTGTCAGTTATCTTGTTGTATCTTTGTCTGCAAAAGATATTCTAAAAATTAGTGTTTATCCAAGTCAATTTTAGCTATTTTTTTTGATTTGTTTGACCATTACGCTGGTCCACCCCTGAAATTCACCAAAATTGTTAGTAATTTGACATGTCAAGGCCAAATGACTACCCCTATCATTCAAAACTTTCCTAAATCTCACCAATATCCCTTTGCAGTAAGTTAAACTGATCAATTATGGCCTAAAAGCATTAATTTTTGTAAAAACATAAAAAATGGATTTTAAATGGGTTATTATCTTTTCAAAATAGCATTGTCAAGTTCAAATATGCAGGTAATCCATGCACAGGGGTCAATTTTGAGAAAAAGTTAAACTTTTTGGGAGCTACAGGTGGTTTCAAGACCTAAAATTTTGTACACAAGGTTATAATGACTTGAGGAACCTTATGAAGTTTTTTAATTTCCATTGGATAAGTAGAGATACCCACTATTTTATAACAGTCCTCAACATGTCTATTGGAGATTAACACTGGAGTAGGCATCATTCTAGAGTGATACCAAAGTTTCTAAGTCTAGGTAAAAGTTTTAAAATCATGGGATGATGTTATTACATCATAATAAGAAATTTAAGAAGTTTAAAAACTACAAATTTTAATCAAACCATGCTTATATAGGCTTTTTCAAGTAAATAGACATATAGGCCAAAAGTGGGTTTTTTTTCAATTTTTTAAGAAAAGTGTGCTTTCAGAGTGTTTTAATATAATTTTATAGAATCCATGAATATGTTTTTAGGCATTGGGAATTATGTGAAAATTTATTTTCATTTTGGTGAATTTTTCATTTTTTTGCAATTTTGGGCACCCTTCCAAGCCTCCTATTCAGATGCTCACATATTTCACCAAGTGTGGAAATTGGATGAAATATATTAGTATTTTTTGAGGAACCATATTAAATTATAATTAATGAAAAATTTAGACCATTTTATGGAATGGTCTTTATGCAAAATCATTAAGAGTGTAGGCAGATTAGAATGCAGTTAAAACCCCACATGCAAATTTGTCCACATGATAAATTTTCATATATTTGGAATGTGAACCAAATATTTTAATTTATGTTAGGGGGGTCAGTTTTATACACATAAATGGAAATATTTTTATATTTGGAGGTCTTTAATTCATGAACCATCATTTTCAAAATTTAGCTTCAAAGCTTGCCTAAACCCTCAAAAAACTAGTTTTAAAAAAAGTTGATTTTATTGACATAAAATCATCTTGAATAAAACTAAAAACTTTTAAAATTTATATTAAACTCATAGAGGATTCCATAAATGTCAATTTTATGCATGGAAATGTACGGATGAGGGAAAAAATCATGTTTTTAATGGAAAAAAACATGTAAAATGAATTACATGACACTTAAATGACATAAAATAAATAGATCTCAAATAATAATAATATTTTTATTCATATTTAAATTTTAATTTGGTCATATATCATTCTATATGTGTCCCAAACAGCTTGATCAAAATGGCCAGTTTGTTGGAAAATGGCACAAAATGGGCTTAGTCAACCCTATTGACTAAATGGTAAAGGTTTTTGCATCAAAATCACATTTTTGGTGATGAATAATTGTTTTTCAGGTGTAATTTGTTGTTTTTTCATGTTTCATGGCTTTTTTTTGTAGGTTTAATGGAGTTCAAATTCAAAGATTAGCTTTTAGGCCTATTTGGTCTAATATGCCTAGTTGGTCAAATGGTCAACTTGAAGAATGGCATTAAAAATATATAAAACGAATTAATTTTGGAGTTACCACGTGCCATATCTATTTTTAAGTGGATATATCATTCTCAAGTCAATCCACAAGTTCTGATTCATGCAAGTTGAGCTCAATTTAAGTTAGCTAGTCCTTAAGGATCAAATATCTTCGGTTGTCTTTTGACTAGATCATACTTTGCATGCAAGGAGGGAATTTGTTATGTTCCAAAACACTTTAAAACACTAAAGTGGAGTTATCTTTTGTATTTTTTTGTGGATTTTCATGCATGAAACATTTCTAAATTATCCATGGGCCCCACCACTTTCCTTCCACTCCAAAATTTGAAGATTATGCAAATTTTTATAAAGTTTGAGGATTTTGATGATTTATTTTAGTATTGTAAAAGGATTAGGTCTTGAGTTAACTAACCAAAACTAATTCTTCTCTAAAATCAACTCCACTTTGGCATTAGGTTAGTTTTAAACACAAACACACACAGATATATATATATATATATATATATATATATATATATATATATATATATATATATATATATATATATATATATATATATATATATATATATATATATATATATATATTAGCTCTTTAAGCCATTTTTCATTAATTCCTGGAGCTAAAGAGAAATTGTAATCTGGACAACACATCAATAATGTTTTGTATCCAAGTTTTTATAGAATAATAGTGTGTATTTTATTGTGCATTAACATATAAGTGAGATTTATCTCCTTTTAGCAGGTCCCTTCATCACCTATCTCTCTCTATCTCACCTTCTATAAATCATTTGAAGAGGTTTTCAACCTTTCATCTAAAATATATATGCTTAAGGATAAAAATAGGGATTTTTATTGATTATATATGTGTATTAATTTTAGTAACTTCAAATAATATGAATAATGTAGCTGCATCACCCCTATAATTAGGATTTCCTTTTAGTTTCTCTTCTCCTTTTCATCTAAGAAATCATAATTGTCAAATTTATTAAAAAAATCTTAAGGGAACCAACCATTTCTAGAGGTTCTTCTCATCATAGAGTCACCCATGCTCTGAGAAGTTCCCATTGTATCAATTGGAGTGACGGTGTGCTTGCACATCTTTAAGCAGGGCATACTTTAGAGTGATAACACTTACATAGAAAAAATATGAAGTCTAGAGTTGATAAAGAGCTTCTTCACCTCCAGAGGAAAATGTCTAAGTTATCGACCATGCAGTTCTCGAAAAAATGGAACTAAGCTTCCCCTAGATAAGAACAAGTCAAAACTATGTAGTTTAAGACATAACTATTTAACACCACTCACCACCAAACATCAACAACATATGTTCAAGGCATTACCAGGTGTGCTAGAGTCATTTGACTCTCTAATGTCAAAGATATCTTCCATCCATGATTTCATAATTGGTCTTAAGCATAGGTCATGATCCAAGCATGTAAATGAACAAGTACCTCTACAAATAAAGTCTCATACAATGAATTGTATATATTATGTTCAACCCATGCATGTAAAAAAACTATTGGTTTGATAAGCAATATTGTAAAGTTATTTTCAACACTAGCAATCAATCTCTTTGACATTTTACACCATCATGAAAATAAGTGCTATGGGTATTGGAAATGAAACCAAAATGTTGGGATTTTTTTTCTCTATCTATGCATAACCTTGCTTAGGCATGTGTTGAAATGATTAAAACCTAATGTGCTATCACACTAACATTTAATTCAATAACAAGTTATTACATGCTCACTTGAAGCACACACCAAGGGATCAATTTTCATTGGTTTTATTGTGCAAAGGTTTACTACCATATAATGGTACTCAAACTCATTCACTTTACTCGATGATTAACCAAAAAATAAATACACAATAACTATGGACCTAAATTTAGTTAATTGAACATTAACATATAAAATGACCGACACCATTGTATCTATAAACAAAACAATAATCCTTCACATAATACAGGTTCTATTCATCATATTGAAAATATATTCACAAGTTACAAAACTAATTGCATGTTACAACTCAATCATATGAATCTAATATCTAGTTGAGTATAATAAAAATATCACAAAAGTATTATTGATTAGATTAATGGAGTAATAATCAACAACATCACAAATTTATATCTAGGGATATTTATACTTGGATTTCCTTGACCAATTAGTTACAATAATAATCACATTCATTGTGACTCACCAATGATCATAAATAGACATGAGTCACGATGGATAGTTACATTAATTTTTGAAGGACCCAGGCCTTTGTGACCCTATATTCCCTCTTCGGTGTTGGATGCTCATCACTGAGTGCCTATCTTCCTATGGGCTAGTTGTAGATTCATGCTTAGATTAGTCTATTTCATTCCTGTGAACTTCTTCCTAACCATATCCCACTTCCCATGCACTCTTGAAGACTTTTGCTAGCGTTTCGAGTCCTTCCTTCTCAAGTTCTTTATTTATTATGAATATTTACTATGACTTGGTCCTCTCGTACCATGAATCTTTTGCATCATACTTCTTATGCATCATGTTTCTTCTACATTATGATTCTTTAGTAAAGGACTTATCCAAAACTTTGGGTCCAACACCATATTTTCATTAGAGATGGTTTTTGTTACCATATATTGTTTGATATGAAAAATTTGAGTTTAAAATATGTGAATAAGGAACATTTTGATAATATAATTTGAATGTTTTTATGTTTTCAAAGTAAAAATATAAATTCAAGTTTTCTAATATTATACTTAATATGCAACTCTCACTTGTAAACATTGTTAAGGGCTTTAGTTTTGAAAGCTTATTTTACTCTTGAGGCATAAAATCTAGAAAAGATGCTCTTTTGAATAACCTATGACTTTTCCATACTCTTTTTTTATTTTACACATTGGTTGGTCCATGCACAAGTGTTTGAAGGGTTTTTGTCTCAAATATAGTTGGTAAGAGATCATGTTGGTTGGGTGTCACTAGCATGCCAAAGTTATCAAGTGTATGTTGTCACCAATTTTTCCTTGTTAGAGGGTTGAAACAACTCTTCTATCAAATTTTATTGAGGTTTGTACCTTGCTATCTTTTTTTAGGTGTTTGATATTTGTATTAGGTAAAATAATAAAATGACTCCTTATGAACTAAACAACTTGATTAGTTAAACCATGGTCAAGTGATTATGTACATATTTCAATGATAATTTTTATATTTTTTATATAAAATAATGTAAGAGATAATGAAATATAGTCATACTATTAGATTATTTAGTATATTGTTTGTGTTAGGTATTCATGTTGTGATGTAGACAACTTAGCTAGTTGGTCATCTCAATGATGAGATCCATGATACTTCCCTTCTATTTTATTGATGAATATAAATAAATATTTGATTGATTAGTTGGCAGGATTGAAGGATGTGATATATTTTAAAGGATCAAAGCACCAATTTATTTTCTCTCGCAAAGTTTATTTTTTTCAAAAGATTATTTGTACACAATAAGAAAAGTGTAAGATTAAATACTTCTAAGTATAAGATCCAAAAATTAACTACACTAACAAATAAAATTTTAAAAAATTAAGGCAAATAGGAGGAGGTGATTAAAATTTACAAACCCTTCTCAAGGAGAAGATAGAGATAGTTAGAGAGATTCAATAAACCTAATGTCTAACATTATGAGGGAAATAAAAACCTTAGATTATACATAATTAATGGTAAAAAAATATAAGGAATAATTAAAAAAATCATTTTTAGTCTAAGGTAAATGAAAACCTTGTGCCTAGATGTATTTTGAAGTAGGGTCATCCATAGATTAACGCAATCATGCCTCACCAAAAAGATGTAAGTCTTTATTTTTTATAAGGTTCCAAAATTGTGGATGTTGCATAAGGATAATGTAACATGTCTATTTAGAGGACAATGTAAGAGGTTGTAATAATCCATAATAATTTAGCTCATTTTTGGAGCTAAGGAAAATTTTGGTGTGAAGATTCTTTGCAAAAGTTATTTGGTGAAAAAACATCACGTGAGAGGTGCATGAATAAAGAAAGTGATTATTTTCTTACAACATGTCATGCAAGGGTTAGATTGCACATGAATAAATATTATCAATGTGAATAGATGTTGTTATGGAAAAGACAAGGGCAATGCAGGAAAACAAGTAGATACATGGATGCACATGACTTATGTATATGCTACATAACAAAGGAATTCAATTGGTTGAGTGGAAATATGGATGCACATAGACTCAGGAAGGATGACACACAAATGGAAATAATTTCATGAAGGCCCAAATTAATATTTTTGACTTTGATAACCTTGAAGATAGATCGAGAAGGAGTATGTGTCTTGCATCCATGATAGTGTGAAGATCATGTAACTAACTTTGGGATGCATGACATTTCACAAGGGCTTGCATGAATCCAAGATGAGACCTTTCACTTGAGTAAACCTGTACAAGGGTGTGTTAAGAAATAAATACGAATCAAATAAGGAATAACATAATTTAGACCTAGAGGTCATATTATTTATGTAGTAATGTAGAGAGTGAGGAGTGGAGGTCTGAGGAGACTCCATTGTAATAGATAGGATTAGCTTGCATATGAAGCTTATAATAAGTTTAACTTGTAGTTGATGTGATATGTAACTATTTTAATCCATTATTTTTAATTAATATAATAAACCTTTGAGTTTAAAATATTATGTGTATGTCTTCATATGTTTTTGGGTTAGGGATTTACCTCATTGAAAACACATCCCTATAACTACACCATTTGGTATAAAAGCACAATTTTTGAATCCTTGTGGAAGTATGAAGAGGATACCTATATACAATTATGATTTGAGATATTGCAATAGTAAGGTCTGGTAGACTAGAGAGTCAAAATGTATCCAATAAAGGTGTTTGCTAAAGGTGGATTTGTAGCAAAAAATGTAGTTATAAGACTAGAAGAAGTCTTAGATGTGTTGAGGGTTGTGAAAAATATATTGGATGTTATATAAGAATAAAAAATGAGTTTTTCATAATAAATTAAAATAACACTAGTTGATAACAACTAATATATAAATGTGAGGATGTCTATCTAGAAGGTGAATTGCACATGGATGCAGGGGAAGGTAGATTTCTTAGAGCTATCTTAAGGATTAATAAAGGAAAAAATGTATATATGTTGTGTTTTTTAGGAACCCTAAACCATGAAGAAATTATAAATTACCTCATAGACATTGAGAAATATTTTGTGATGAGTGTAATTTAAGTCCTCATTTAATGAATGTTCAATTGATGTCTTATCAACCAGGGCTGGTGTCCAAAGCTATCTGTAGTAAGGTGTAGGATGGTTGATCTAGAAGGCTACTTGTGGGGGTATTTGATCATTAGGATCTAAAACAATAAGAAAGGAAAAAGTCATTCCTAATTATGCAAGTTGTTGATTTTGTGGATTTTGTTAGAAAGCCATAGTTTCTTCTTCTGGTGATGTTTCAAAGCTAGGATGATCTTCCCACTAAATATTTGTGGTATCAGTTATGGGTTGTTCAAAGTTCTCAAAATTTTCTTCAGCTATGGATTTTTGAAATGATTCTTCTAAGTCCTTGAAAATTTCTAAATAATGTCTTCCTGTAAGAGATTGATCCTGAGGAATTTGTCCTATGGGGCTCACTTGTGGCAATGGCTTGGTTTCTATCCAAGTTTCTAAAGATTCTTGTAGATAGGTTTCACTCATAACTTTTGGTTCACTACTCAGAGATGTTTATGGAGTTTCAACTTGTGTTCTTGGTGGGAATTTTGGGATGAATCATCCTTTAGAGTCTCTAGGATGGTACATCAATTTATTAAATTTTTTTTTGGGATTTTATGGTTTTTACAACTTTTTCTATTTTTCACTCTAGACCAATAATTATTACCTTACTAACACCTTGTTCCTTGGCAAAGGTGCCAAAAATGATGATTTTCATTTAACTCCTCATTTAATAAATGTTCAATTGATGTTTATCAACTAGGGTTGGTGTCTAAAATTGTCTATAATAAGGTGTAGGATGGTAGATCTAGAAGTCTGCTTGTGGGGGGTGTTTGATGGTCCTATTCTAACTTTGAATAATAAAAGAAATGTGTCTTAAACTACTTGATTCACTCTTTTGTTGAAAAGGAAAAGATGTAACTATTTAATCAAATGAATCCACTCTTTTTCTTGAAAGTAAAATCACACTCCTATTTACACTTGCTTGAAAATGAAGATGTTTAACTTAAAAAGGAAATTTGCTTCACACATTTGCTATAAAAGAAAACACATAGAAAGGAAATGACTTTGGAATAAGGAAATCCCTTTTGAACTGTGAATTTGTTTTGATGTTTTATGAATGAATGCAAACATTAGCAAGATTATGATTAGTTATACCAAAGAGTTAATATAACATAACATAGGTATCATACACAATTCCTAGTTCCAAGGAGAGTGGGCCCTTGCTCCTCTCAGACTCAGGAACAAAGATTAATCAATGTTAGAAATTGAAGTGATAATTCATAAAACTAAAATGATTACAATCTATCTAAAACCTATAATATGCTTCTACGTATCTTTTCATCTATCTTTTATTTTAATAACAAAAGTCTTACATTTTATGCCAATACAATCAAATAAAAATAGGATGCAAAGAGATAGGATTCCTTGGTTGATCAACTCATCTAAAGATAGGAGATTGGATTTACAAGAGATCCAATTATTCTGATGAAATAGATATACTATCTTATAATAGTCCTAAGATCTAAATATATACAACTTTATCAAAAGCAAATCCTACAAAATAGTAGGTGAGTATTTTCCTCATTTGACTCCAGCTAGAATGATTCTCTCTCATCTTATCTAGCCACTAGATTCCCCATTTGTAGCTTTGGCTTTACAAAATCCATAGAATTGACCCTACAGAGTTGGTAGGAACGATCCTACAGAGTTTGTAGAAACAAGCCTATGGAGTCCTTAGAGACAAGCCTATGGAGTCCATAGAAATAAGCCTATGGAGTCCATAAAAACAAGCCTATTCCATCCTTTGAACTAATGCCATTCATGATTATTTCTTACTATTTTGTGCTAGTCCTCCCATGTACTCATATGAACACACATGACTCAAAAGCATGAAAAAATAGACCTACAGAGTCTGTAGATTCATTCTATGTGAGTTCATAGTTCTGTTGATGGAGATAAAAATTGAACTTTCACTATACATTGCATGTGTCTTCTTCTTGAGCATTCTTCACAAAAAAAATTGCTAAAACATGATATATATTAGACATTATTGACAAAGTAAATGTTTAGTCTTTGGTTCAATATAAACAAGACAAGTATCTACTTTCCATGTAATAGCTATCTAACAATCTATGATTTGCATAAGATAATATCCTTAGAGAGATGAATTGAGGGAAATAACATGTCAATAATGAGCCATATTTTGAGCTCATCATTTTGATTTTGATGACATAAGAAACCCAAATAGAGTAAAGGTTACACATACCAAGTTGAAGTGTAGCGCAATGACTTGGTGAAAGGAATTTCACATGGAAAAAATAAGAATAATAAAGGATATGATTGTTAGGTGGAAAATAATGGTCAAAAAGATGAAATCTCAATCCCTACTTAGATATTTACAACTGGAGTTGTTGAAGAAATTTTAAAACTTGAGGTAAAAAGATCTTAATGTCAAGGAATATAGTGAGGAGTTTGAATCACCATTAGATTTGTTCATAGTGAAATGGATCAAGATAAATTATAAAGATATCTAAACAAATTGAGGTTTGGTATATAAGAATAGCTAAGCATGGACAAAATCCAAATGGTTGAGGAATCTTATCAATTTTCATTTAAATCTAAAGAGAAGTATTATAGATAATAAAGTGTCACCCAAAGAAGAGGAATTTTCAAAAATATGAAAGATAAAATATCATTACACACAATCATGCACATGTGCAAGAAAAAGGTTATGTGTGAGGAAGAGAAAATAATAAAGTGACTAGGGACATATTTTCCATCTATAGGGCATAGAAGATTTAGAAAATAAATGGGTATAGGATTTCATAATAAATGTTTTAGATGTGGATAACTTGGGTATAGATCATATGAGTTCCCTTTAGTGTAAAGTGAAAACAAAAGGACTTATTACACTACAACATTTTGACTAGAATAATTCACAATTAAAATTGCATTTAAGTTACCAAAAAACATATTTTTGAAAACCAAATGGCATCTCTAAATTTAGATTTAAATTCACAGAGGTGTTTTAAGGTCATTCTTAGTGTTGAATTTAAATGACAATTTTATGAAGTTAGTCTAAAGATGGTATAAATTTTACCTAATTTCATCCCTAAAATTTCCCTAACATCACATGCTAATTCCATCCTTTGGTTATGTTTGGTTACCATTAGAGATGGTGTTAAGGTGAATTTACAAAGAGACTTATATTCAAATTTAATTTGACACTAGGTCTAAATTTAAGTGTGATACTAGGTCTAACTATACTTAGAAACTTAATATTTGTTTTTAGTTTGACACTAGGTCCAAATTTAATTGCATCACCAAAATTGATGTAAAATTTGACACTAGGTCTAACTTTATGTGTGACATTATTTCCAACTATATTTACAAAACTTAGTCTAACTTTAATTATGATGTTAATAAATTTAATTTTAGCATTATGTATGAATTTAAACCCATCTCAAAATATGAATTTAAGTTTGACACTATGTCCAACTTAAAATGTGATACTAGGTCTAACTTTAAACCCATCACTATATCTATATTTAAGCTAGACTTTTGAAATGATCAGTCTATCCATTCTTCATCATTTTTTAAGAATTGATATATTTCAAGATAAAAATTCAATTGTTGTATCATGATCTCAATATGTACACAATATTCATTTTAAGTTTAATATGCTTGACTATAAGCCTACATTAAATATTATTGAAGTTGGTGTTAAGCTTGATCCAAAACCTACATGTGATAAGGCTAACCCCACTCTTTATAGACAACTTGTTGGTAGTTTAATTTATCAAACCACTATTAGGCTATGTATTTCATATGTTTTAGGTGTTGCTTCCAAATTCATATAGGATTCATATTTAGATCTCTAGAAATTATCAAAATGAATACTTAGGTATATCAAAGAAACTATAAATTTTGATTTATTTTATTCTTCCATTGATAATGATAATTTATGTGGTTATTATGACACTGACCATGTTGGTGATACTTTAGATCATAAATCTACTTCTAGATATGTTTTTAAGTTTGGTGTAGGTGCTACCACTTTGTGTAGCAAAAAACAACCTATTTTCTCTATCTCTTCTACAAAATCAGAGTATATAAGTGCTATGGAAGCTACTAAAGAGTCCATGTGGATATGAAGGTTGTTAGGATAAATTCATTTGGATTTTTATTGAAGTACCACCCTTGTATGTGGATCCATAAGATTGTTCATAAGTGTTATTTTCATAATGTTAGCTAAGTCAATCAAAACAAAGTAAATAAAATATAAAAATTGAGCCTAGGACCTCATGATCCAAAGCAAAGATTAGAGAAAAGTAAATATGAAGACAAACATGCAAAGTATACCTTCCTTTGGGTATTCTACACCTTATTGAATGTAAGAGGATAATGGCTCAAATTGTATCTTTAAATAGTCTTTGTCAATGTTAATGTACCAAAATTGACCATCTCTCTTTAAATATTTTAACAATTTGAGTTGATAAACATGGCCTTTGATGAAGAAGTTAGCATGATAAAATGGTAGGGATTCACTATAAATATAAAACATTGAAATAAAAAAGAGAATATGTCTATTTAAAAAAAATAGGATCAATGAGGACCCTTCATCTTGCTTCTAAGATGAATGGTTGTAAATGAGTCCTCAATAATGCACATGGATTATATATGGATCACTAATGTGATCCCTTCATCTTACTCAAGATGAGTGGTGGAGGATGACTCTTGAAAATATCAAAGAAGGATTAATATGAACCCTTAATCTTATTTTCAAGAAGAAGAGTAGAGTATTTTCCTCATAATATCTTTGTGAGAGTCATTATGGACTCTTCATCTTGTTTCCAAGATTAAGGGTTGATATTCATTCACAAAAAAACACATGAAGAACCAATCCTTAATATTATTTGAAATATGAAGGGTTGAGAATGTTACTAAAATATTGCAAAAGATTCATTAAGGGCCCTTCATCTTGTCTCTAAGATGAAGGGTGGAGAATAATCTTATATATTAATTCATTTAGTATTTTTTTTGGCTTAATAAATAATATTACATGGGATCTAAATATTATTTCTTGAATGAAGATAAATTTTGGAAGGAAAATAAGGAATTAACAATTGACTATAAATTATAATTCCATTTGCATAGAATTACAATTAGGTGAATGATTTGGAGAAGGGGAATTGATTTTATTAATTGATCAATGAGGGGGAATTAGTGGATTGATCAGAGTAGAAGAATTGATAAAAAAATGACTAGAATAATAATTGAAAATAATTAATATGGTGAATTATCCCACCTAGAGATGCCCTAAGGTGAACTCAAACTCATATGCTAAATGAATAGATGAATTCAAAATAGTTTATGTGGAATTGTGAAAAGTTGTTCTATTTCGCAATTTTGACACAGAAGTGATAAAAATTGAGTGTCTACATTTTCTTCTATTTGATAAGGCATTAAGGGATATATATGAAGTAAAATATTCTTAAATACTAAGAAAAATGTTATAATTATCATATAATAAAATTAATAGATGCTAGATCTGATAATTTTGTCAAAAGTGCTAGCAAACAAGTTCAAAATATGTCCTAAAGTAGTGATTGATAAGCCCTAGATACCCCCTTGAGGGGAGAGTTAGGAAAAAAATTGGATGAGTAAACCCTCAAAAGGATTAAATAATAGTGTAAAAATGTTGGAAGAGGATAAAAATAAAAGAGAGGTGAAAATAGGAAGAAAAATGGATACAAGGGCTAAGAATAAACTTTGAGAGAAGAAAAAAAGTGTGGGGGGGGGGAATTGTTTTGAAATAAAAGGCTATAGATTCACCCTAGGGGGAAATTGGTTCATTTACACCCTAGATTTTCAAAATTTACCTCTATGATTTTGCACAAAAGTGACTTGGTAAAATATCTCATAGACCATTTCCGAGGGCACTTCCAAACCACATTTGAGAGTACAAACAGGCATAAGGAGTAGGACCACCACTAGGTGCATATTATATTTTATGATTTTGTCGTTTAATTTCATTTTTTATTGGTAGAAGTAATAAAAATAATGAATTCACTATTTTTTAAATGATAAATTTGTCCGTGAAAATGGTGAATTAGCTAATACACTAAAAAAAATGATTGTGGAAATGGTGAATTTGAATTAAAAAATAATGAATTCATGAAACATCAAAATGGGGTAGGGAAAATTTATGGAAAAGGATGAATTTGACCCTTAAAATATCAAATTTTCCATCAAAAAGATGAAAATGCCAAAAGACCTTTGATTTCACCAAAAGGTGAAAATGGATTCGAAAAGTGTGAATTGGTTGGGTATTCAGTGAAATGTTTGAATATATAGTAAAATTGATTAGTGAAAATTCAAATTCACCAATCAACAAAAATGACATTATGAACAACAAAAAGGTCAAGAAAAAGACAAAATGGTTGGGGAAAATGTCAAATTTGCCATGATAATGATGAAAATGCCCATACCATATCTAGAAACAAATTTGCCATAATAATGGTGAAATGGTCATGCTAAATGTAAAATTCACCTAAAAATGCTAAAAAAGTATTAATTACATAGAAGAACAAAAATTGAATAGGGAAAAAAAGAGAAAGTGATTGTTGAAGTTGAACAGGGCTTGAGGAAATGAGTGTGTTAGGAAAGAGATGCGATTAACAAGTAGAAATGTGATTGTATTAGATATAGATGATTGAATATAGTGAACTTGATTAGATTTTAGGAAAAAGTTGATGTGTTTATAGAACATCAGAGAAAATCCCACATTTATGATAACTAGTATTATGGATAGATGAGATGTACATCATTTTTAGGTGATTGGCCTCCTACACATGGTAAGGATGCTGATGGTATGAGAAAATCAAGCTTTGATCAGTGCCTTAGTAGAGTGATGGTGATTATACATGTCTACATTCTTTTACATACAAGTGAGGTGACCATCACTTTAGAGGACATCTAGTATATTCTACATATACCAATAAGAGGATGACCCCTATATTAGCTAGGCCCTAGTCACATATAGGTTATGTTGGATGAGGTTATAGGTTCATTAGACATAAAGATGATTTGAGGTGGGTATATAGACATCGATGAGATTAAGAGAGTCATATATGTTCCATATGATGGGGCTATAGAGGTTGATCCTCTCATACCAATTATACTTGATAAGGTGATTATTATTCTAATGGTTGTTGTCATCAACATTTTACTACTTGATAAGAGTAGATAATTCTTCCATATGGGCTTGGGAGGAGCAGTTATAGACATGCTAGAGTAGACAATTATATTTTCATGGGGCATGACTATATTGTCATATGAATATCATTATTTACACTACATTGTACATGGAGGAGGATGAAATATTGGTCTAACTACACTACTCTAGGTTTTGGCATGAGAGCATATTTCTATTAAGATATTTATAGGAAGATGAAAATAAAGGAGACTAGATGAGTTGATGGCTTATAGATGGTATTACGTGGGTCCCAAGAAAAGGAGGCATAAAGGAGAGCTCAGATATTACATGTGGTCTATAGATGATATGGTATATGTAGATATGAATTGGAAGAATTATTAAGATGTTTAGTTTAATGGCTTGAGGATGTAAATTACATGTTATATATGACCATAATGTGTTATGTTATTGGATGATAGGATTGTATTATAGATCGATATAGGCCCAAAAAGGTGCAGTGATAGTTTGGCTTATAAAAATATGTACCCATGGGCCCTTACCAATTTTTGCATGCGACTAGAAAGACATGATAGTGGGGATCAATAGTTAACTAGACTGAGGTAGGTGCTAACTTTGGGCTAGTTCCACAAGTGGCTTGGGATTATATAAGGGGAAATAGTCACAAGTATTACTGATGTATATGAGACATGTTGGGCTTAACAATAACCATTGAGATTGACCAATCCACTGGGTGGAGATTATAGACAAGTATAGGGAGCTTATAAAGCTCAAACAAATATTCCATTATGGGTTTGATGACCTAGTCCTATAGTAATGGAAATAGACTTTAAAGTAGAGGATGAGGGTAGAGAGGAAGAGGGATTAGAGGATGAGGATGTGGAGGTAGATTTCATAGAGGAGGAGGTAGATATAATCTCAAATAAGGATATGGTGGAGGTGGATATAGGGGGTGAAGATCATGGCATGCAAATGATAATAATGTTGGGCAAGTTGGCCCATATAAATTGGTAGTATCTTATGATGACCATGATATGATTGATAAATTGAGTTAAGAGATAAGTGGTATAGATATGGAGACATCTAGGTTACATGCATGATTATGTCATCAAGAACAATAGTTGAATTTATCTTATAGTCAAATGAGTGTTGATCAAACAAAGATTACTAGGCTGAGAGTAGAGGTGAACATGATGCTATATGTGTAGGCATAACTTAATTCCAAGAAAGATTCTTCTTGAGCTAAGTGAGATGTTACATTTCATGTCTTATGGTAGATTATTACAGAGATAAACTCTATTTGAGATAAGTGAGACGTGGTGAGAGTAGAGCAAGATAGTGCATAGATGTAGAGAGAGTGATCGGGCATAGTTGACCAGAGTATAAATAGAAAGTGATGATTCCCTTGAGATTGTGATATAAAATTTATTACTACAAAATTTTGAGAAGATCCTTTGTGTTAATGACAAGGCTAGTTATTACAGGAGTCTATATGTAGCTAGAGTGCCAGTGATAGACAGAGGTCCTACCTTATCAGAGTTTAATCCATAAATATCTACTTTGAGATTAGGTAGGGATTGGAGGAATTCAAGATCAGTGAGCTCTATAGCTTATCTATCTCTATGATCATTAGTCATAGTTCTTTCAAGACAATCGATCCCACCATAGGAAAGGATAAGTGAGAGACTCCCCATGATGATCCAAAAGATAGATCCACCAGAGATGGGCATAGCCAGATCTAAATTTTTGAGATAGAGCTTCACATTTTTGACCTATGATATATACTAATTTTTCATGATGTAATTAGATGATATGAGATGTACACATATTATTATTGATGTATTATGACCTAATTTTATGTATAGATGGACAGTTGACACTTGATGTGCTTATGAACCCATTTTGATGTATATATTGAAAAATCCATGATGTTTATTCTACTATCACATATGATGCTTATTTCATTTCCTTATGTATCTTGTACTTAGATTAGACATGATTGATAGAGTCTAATTTATAAATGATCTTACTATTAGTATTGATGAGATTGATGTTATGCTCAATTGATTTTATGATCTTGATGTGAATGATCATGATGTTTTTTAGTTTTGTGAGTAGATCAAATATCAAGATTTTTTAGTTGAACATTGCTAGTAGACTACTTGATATTTGATTTTTAATACTGCACATGATAATATGCATCATAATCTTAAAATGAATCATGAAAACTTTTATTTATCAATATACGTAAATTTGAATTCAAAATGCAAATGTATACAACTTAAAATAAGATCTGTAAAGTCAAGCTTAAAATGTAAAACATAATGCGCTTAAATCAATTCTAATTCAATTACACATTATTCAAAACTTAAAGTCATAATATGAATAATCAAGACTTAAGTGAGAAAATTAATGTACTAAACTAAGGTAACTAAGTAACAAAACAACATACTAATAAGCAAAAAAATAATCAACACACAACACACAAGTGAAAGAAATCAAACTTTATATGATTCAATGAGTGTGTGTAACAGTGAGGCATTATTCTTTAAAACCAAGTGTATGACACAAAAATCATGACCAAAGGAAGGGAGAATAGAAGAATAAGGAATGGGTGGCCGATCTAACTCAAAATGACCCACACAAGCTTATGTTGCCTACATAGTCCCATGGACTTTAGATCAAATGAAGTTATCCTAAAGATTTGAGAAATTAGAAAATTAATGAAAAGTTAAGAAGATATATTATAGAGGAAAAATAGAAAAGGACTCATAAAATAGTGAGAGCATATAAGGAATAATATTACCAAAATGAAAAGAGATATACTCTCAAAATGTAGAGATCATAGGATAAGGGATGCTGAGCTAACCTCAGAAAACTGAGTGCTACCTACATAGTCCAACTGGACCTCAATCGATTGTAGTTCAATATAATTGAGGAAAAAAATGACAAGTATGATCAAGACAAAAAATGAATGATTTGAGATAGAATGGTTTAAACTCATAAAATTATGAGAACGTGAAATATGAACTTTCAAAATGGTGAGAGTGTAAGAATTTGGTCCCACTTTTTGAGATATCTTACTCACGAGGAGATGAAAATCACACATGAGGTATTTTAGTATGTGCCACCTAACTTTGAGTGGCTATAAATCTAAGTTGAGTAATAAGATGATGACAATTCAATCACGTCATACTAGAGATGGGCATAGATGGGGAATTTTGTGGGATATTAAGTCACACAAATTTTTAGGGATTTATACATAAGGGAATATTTATATTTTTAGGAATTTTGGAATATTTAAACTATTTTGAGCTTTTTGGAATATTTGAACTATTTTGGAATTTTTGGAATAGGATATAAAAATATTATTTTGACCAAATAATATACAATAAAATGGAAAATATAGCTCCATAAACACCTATCAATGGAAATGGTGATTGTGGGTATGAGAACTCAATAGTGAACATGAAATGTGAAAGGGTTGTCCATACACAAGCAATTTAGGGAATGCCGTTCAACAATAAAGTGGAATAGGATAAAACTCATTATATTACAATAAAAAATTAGGAGGTGAATTTATAAATGAGGGAATGGATATAAGAATGGCTAAGAACTCAAGGGAATGATAAAAGTCATACAAGTCAAAAATTCATGACATTGCATATTTTGATATTTCTTCTGCAAAGAGATTCTAACATAAACCATTCTATAATTCTGATTTGTTATTACTGAATG
This sequence comes from Torreya grandis, assembly GCA_037957365.1. Lineage (NCBI taxonomy): Eukaryota > Viridiplantae > Streptophyta > Pinopsida > Cupressales > Taxaceae > Torreya > Torreya grandis. The sequence continues at coordinate 1,738,939 of JARHVA010002199.1, read as the reverse complement.
TTACTCTAATTCATATGTTTTACCCATATAAAAAAATCTAATCAAGGTGGTAATAAGAAATGAAAGAAAGGAATAGTGAATAAATGCCCCTAAGCCAGGGTGGAAAGGATAGGGAAGACAAAATGGAATAAAGATGCCCTCAAGTAGGAACACTTATAGATAAGAGCATGATAATAACTAAAACATAAAAATGATTAAGATACATAATGTTCATTGGTTCATCTAATTCATCACCTTCTGGAGTAGCCAGCCTATAAACACCCAACCTATAGTTAGTTATGACAATGAAGGAGCCCAACCAATTAGGTTCAAAATTACTTTTATTTTCCTATTAAACATTAATATTTATGTGATTTTATTTTACTAGTAGATCATCAAGCTCAAATTAGCAAGATATAATGTGATTTTTATAACCTTGGCATAGCCTATTCTAATAGGATTTGAGGTGATTGAGGGTGGTTAGCTATTTATTATGTAAAATCTCTAGCTCTACTAATCTAGCAACTCAATAGTCTTCTTCATCAAGAATATCCTGTAGTGAAATGTGCAAGGAGGGAAGCTCAATATTAATAGGAAAAATTACTTTAGAACCATAGAATAGGGAATAAGGAGTTGTACTAGTAGAGGTGTAGACATTGGTATGGTATACCAACAAGGATGGGAATATTTTCAAATGCCAATCATTGCCAAATTCATTGACAATATTTATGACAATTTTGACAATTATTTTATTGGATGTTTCAGCTTAGCCATTACCTTGGGGGTAATAAGGAGTGGAAAAATTTTGTGCTTGATATGAAATTTGAAATAGAGGGCTATGCCATCCTTATTTTTAAAATGTGTGCCATTATCTGAGATGATAGTGGAAGGGAGGCCATAATGACAAATGAGGTGGTTCAAAATGAATTTGAAAAAATGTTTTTTGGTTATTTAATTGAGAGGGATTGCTTTTACCCATTTAGTGAAATATTCAGTATTAGTAAGGATATGCTTGTGGCCATATGAAAAAGTAGGGTTAATCTTTCTTATGATATCAAGCCCCCATGTATAAAATATCCAAGGAATTGTAACTGGTTGAAGTGCCTATGTTAGAGCATGAGTAAGATCACTATGTTTTTGACATGCCAGCCATTTGTTAACATAAACACATGTATCTGCTTCCATAGTAGGCAATAATAACTAGTACAAAGGATATTTTTAGATAGAACCATACCGCTAGTGTTTGGCTTGAAAATCCCTTCATAAACTTCCTTTATCACTAATTCAGATTCTATTGAATTCAAAAAGTGAATCAAAGTTCCATCATAGCCTCTACAATAGAGTGTGTTACCAAGTATGGTATAATGGGAAGCAATTTGGATAAAGTATTTTTTATGGTTACATGAAATATTAGCAAGAAGAATTTGATCATGGAGATATATATAAATGTTTCTGTATCAAGGGAAATTAAGAATAATACATGTCATCTTAGAATTTGAATATTAATACATTAGAACAAGAAGGTTTTCAATTAGAAACTGATACTTTTTGATAGATGGAGAAATTGCAATCTTGGAACCAATGGTAGCCATAACATCAATAGGCTTTTTTTTGGCTCTAAGAACTTGTTCAAAGTGGATGATTCAAATTTGAGATTGAGTTCATCTACCATGCCTTTATAAGGCACTAGTTTTTCATCCTTAGTTTGATACTGATCATTGGTTTGATTGATAATTAGTTGTGAATCACCATATACTTACAAATTTTGAATATTCCATTAAACTACAAAATGAGCCCAATAAGCAAAGCCTCATATTCAGATATGTCATTTATACATGGAAATTCAATGTGAAAAGCCTTAGGAATAAGATAACATTGTGATGCAATGAATAGTATTCCTGATCTTAAACCATAAGATGTGAAAGAGCCATCAAAATAAATATTTCATTATTTGGCTTCATTTAGAGTCATAATAGACTTATCAAGAAAGTGCACTATAATAGGATTAGAATATTGAAGAGGTGCTTTATCCAGTTGATTAGCTAATACTTGGCATTTGATATCCTTTGGATGTGTATATTAAATGTCAAAATCACTAAGAAACATTACTCCATTTATCCATTTGACTAGTTAAAGATGATTTTGGTAATAGATATTTCAAAGGATCTATTTTTGCAATCAACATGGTATTATGTTCAACATATAATGTCTAAGCTTTTATTAATTGAAAACTAATGCAAATAAAGATTTTTATATTTAAGTATACTTTTTATCATAAGATACTAATGTATGGCTCAAATATTAAACATCTCATTATTTTCCTTGATCATCATATTGAATGAGGAATGCCTTTAAGGCACTGAAAGTAGTATAAATGTATAATAATAAGGGTCTCTTAGGTATTGGTGGACCAAGTACTGGAGGATGTTTAAGTATTATTTAAGTTTCTCAAAAAATTCTTAGAATTTAACATTCCATTGTAATGTAGTGCCATTTTTTAGAAGATGTGTAAATGGATGAAAATGACCAGGAAGTTGGGAAATGAAGCATCAAATAGTTTAGATCTTTCCCTATAATCTATGAAGTTGTTTCAAATTAGCAGGAGGAGGCATCTTAGTAGTAGCTTGAACTTTGTCTAGATTAAATTCAATTCACCTGTAAGAGACAATGAATATGAATAATTTAGCATATGCAACCCCAAAAATACACTTTTTAGGGTTCAAACACACTTTATGTCATGAAGCCTTTTAAATATTCTTCACAATACTTTGGTATGCTTTGCATGAGTTTTAGATTTTCCCATAATATCATCAACATAGTCTTCAACAATTTCATGCATGAGATCATGAAAGATAATTTTCATGGTGAGTTTATGTGTAGCTTTGGTAGTTTTCAATCCCAATTGCATGACTTGATAACAAAATATTCCCTAAGGAATTGTGAATGTTGTTATGGATTAATCTTCTAGAGCAATCTTGATCTGATTATAGCTAAAAATCCATCCATAAGAGATAGAATGTCATAACCTATTATGGAATCCAAAATCATAACTATATTAAATAATGGATAATCATCTTTGGGACAAGATTTATTAATATCTTTGAATCTTTGCATATTTATATGATGACTGGTTTCTTACTGATTGGAATAATGTTGGAAAACCAATCTACATAGGGAATAGGTTTAATGAAACTCACTGCAAGTAACTTTTCTAGCTTTGCTTTGACTAGGATGGAAATCTATGGATGCATATTCTATATCTTAGACTTAATAAGCTTATCATTTGCACATATAACTAGATGATGCACTACCTAAGAATGATTTAAACTAGGCATATCAAAGTAAGCCCAAACAAATATATTAATAAACTATGTTAGGATAGCAATAATCAAGTCACATTCCTCTAGAGTGAGTGATGCATCAAGCTTGACCATTTTAGGATTATCATGTGTGCCAGTATTCACTCATGTAGTATCTTCTACAAGAAGAGTGGAACCATCATCCAGAATCATAGGAAAAAAAGGTAACTAATCCTTTAGCTCTAAATGTAAACTCTCAAACCTACCCATTTATGAAGAATCAAAGTCATTCATAGGAGGTAATGGCCAATGGGCTACTAAATGTGGATTCTAAAAGACCATATGCTCAAATTATTCATGATATTTAATATTGATTTCATATCCAAATGACAAGCATGGGATTATGGAATCATGGGATTATAGTGAAGGAGATTTAACTTTCCCATCTAATGACGCCTAAAATAGGTTTTCACCAAAGGAATTGTCTTTTTCTTTAATTTTTCCTTGATTCAAAAGTGCCTAAGAAAGGATTTCACTTAAGTATCTTGATGTTTTATTTTTATGTTAACCAAGGAAGTTTACTTGCTCCCCAACTTAGGCTTTAGGGTTCAAAGTGTATACAAATCCTTACTTATGGTCACCTATTGGTAAACTATCTTTTCATCCCATGAACTCTAAACTAGCTTATTCATTTGACAACTAATCAAGTACAATGTCATAGTCTTGCTGGTCCCAATCAATAAGATCAAGATAATGGAGGGTAAGGGAAAGGGTTGGAACAAAATAAATAGTGAGAACAAAATGGGAATAAAATAGATGAGTGTTATAAATCTCATCATAAATGTTATTATAGGACTCTATGTCACTACTAGGAACATCATAATTTAATGTAGAGGTTGAATCACTTTCAGGATGTGTGGGGACAACCCTAGGTGATTTGTATCCCAAACCTTGTTTATTTACATGCTTAGTAGGAAGAATAGGATCTAGTCTATCTTGTTCTTTTGATCCCAAATGTTTTCCTTTATAATCATGATGGGTCATAATTCTATTTGGAATGGGGTATTTTTTGATCTAAAAATAAGGAGCAAAATATTTATTGTACAACCATGACTCATTAGCTTGTTTTAGATATTTTTGACTAAATGCTTTTCTTGAGATGAATGAAAGAAACTCCTTAGGATATTATTATTCTTTCTTCCTTCACCATTCTATATTGTGCCTACCATGTGATTTGGGTGATCTAGGTAGTTTGACAACATGAAAGGCATTTTCAATACTATAAGTACCAAGGCCTTTGTCATGAATATTAAAATAAGAGGAATTTAATGAGGGGAAGGGTGATTATAAAGAGGAAGCAAGGGTATTGAGATCTAAATAATTAGATTTTAGTGGATCAAACATCACTTGCTTGTAATTTTTGATGGCATGGTCAGCAGTAGGACAATAAGTATATTGTCAACCCTATGCTTCTAGATGTTTATAGTATTGATATGGTTGCATATACCTAGGAATAGTGACCTCTATTTCATAATGAGGAAACTTGATACATTGATGGATCATAGAGGTAACTCCATACATCTCATGAATCTGTGGATGACCAAGAAGGAGATTATACGGTAAGTCCAAGTCAATTACATGACATAAGGTGCTATGCATGATAGGCATAGCTTGGATGGGTAAGGAAATTGTACCTGTTAATTATCACTCACTATTTTTATACCCATTAATAGTGATAGCATCATTCTTTATATCTACCATCATATATCCTAGATGTTGGACTAGCTTTAATGGATTGATATTAAGTCTAGAACCATTATCTATAAGTACCCACTTGATTTTATGGCAAGTTATTGTGATTATAATGTACATGGATTTGGTATGGGAAGATTCAAGACATGATATATCACTTTGATCAAATATTAATTGTGGGCCTAGAGATAAGTGTCCTACCAGTGCCTAAAATTTACCTAGTGCAATATTTTTAGGTACTTGAGATTGGTTCAAAATCTCATATAAGATATCCTTGTGAAGATGAGAAGTACAAAATATATCTAAAATATAAATTTGTGCTAGTTTTTTATTCAACTAATCCACAAGAATATGTTGATTCTTAATAAGATCATACTTGTGTTTAATCTAGAACATAATTAGAGCAAGAATGTGGATTAGGATCAACAGAGGAAGATACAAGCCCTTAAAAGGTAATTTTATAGCATCAAGTTGTAAAAACACAATATCAAGTAGGAATAAACATAGTAATTTGAATAAGGCTAAACAAATCTTAAGATTATAACTTGAGGATGAGGATTATGGGAAGGAGGAATTCCTAGAATAGATGGACCTGATCCTCGAATGGATGGATTTGATTATTGGGAACTATTAGAATGGGAATGGGGGTTGATTATGATTGTATATATGTGATGTTTTATGATACATACCAATACATTATAATCATAGGGGGTATCATGTTAATCCACATTTTTAGACTAGGAACCCTAATTTTTATTATAATTATGATTTTGTTGATGCTACCATTGCTCATTCTAATTAATGTGATGTTGAAAAAAAGGATATTTATATATCCCCATGTTCTAACCAAAATTAGAGTATGGTTCATTATTTAACTCAATTTACCCTCTTTTTAACATGTCTTTAATGAGATGTCAATGTTGCACACATATATGAATTGCATGTCTTTTGACCTAATGATATTCATAGTAATCATTGTCTCTATACTAGTTGAGTTTAGGTTGAATTTAATCAAAGGGTTTTATATTTGGCCAACCAATCATATTAATATCAAGTAGCTTACAAAATACATTCTCAATGGGCTCTCCAAAATTAGAAAATGGTCTTCTATTAAATTGATTCCTTGGAGGAGTTTCCTTTGTAAAGAAAATATTTGTGGCTAAGGATCCTTCTATATTAGTGGTGACTATACCATGTGTACATGATTTGATTTTGTGACTCCATTACCAACCATGATTTTATTGTAGTTAAAAGGCTTGATATTTTCTACAACCTTTCTCATTAAGGGCTTGTTTTGAAAACTTAGCTAATCCCCTATCTTTTATCTGATTAGACAACTAATTTAGAATAAAAATATATATTCACTTTGACACATTATGTCAAAATAATTAACTATTGATTAAGCTATACCTTAAATATTCTAAATTAGAATACTAAATTTCATTAATTAGCAAAGAAAATTTTTAGGGGGGGGTGGGTGGGGGAGAAAATCAAAATATGATTGTTATTATAATTTAATCCATGAGTGTCAAACCATTTAGTCTGATGCTATAGGTGAAACCAATTCCCTCAAGTGCCTCTCCCCATAGATCTAGATCTAGTGTACTACCTCTAGATTTGGGGTCCTCCCCCTATCAAGATTATATATATATATATATATATATATATATATATATATATATATATATATATATATATATATATATATATGCCTGACTATAGCTCAGTTTGATTGTTATGCTTAAGAGGCCACTATCTAACTCCATATATATAGAGAGGGGCCCCCTCTCCCCTCTATATAAACTCTATCTAATTCTAATGTATATATAGAGGGGGGCCACCCTATAGATAAATAGTCCCCAAATAGATATATAGGTCTTGGCCAAAAAAACTAGAATCTATATAGAGAGGGGCCAACTAGATAGAGATTTTTTAGCAACCCTATGAAGTGGATTGAATGGGATAGACTCTATTTATAGAGGAGTGGGAAGGGGAGGGGTATGGGGGGAGTGCCAACCTATAGATAAGATAATATTTTGTATGCTCAAGATAAGACGATATAAAGTTGAGTTGAGTTTCCTATATATAGAGAGGGGAGAGGGGATCCCCATCCCATATATAGATAGGCCAAAAAAACTCATCATAGATTGGAGCTCCCATCCCATCACATATATATCTAAAGAGGGGAGAGGGGAGAGGGGAGAGGGGGGGCCCATGCTTTTTGGATTTGGAGTTGAATTTTGGCTCTAATTTTGATTCTAATTTTGAGATTGATTTTGTGAAAAGATTTTGATCAGTCATTTATCAATGAGAGCTTTCTCTATTTGGACATGTTTAATAATAACATCATCAAAATTATTTAGACACTATAATATGAAGTTAAGAGCTAGTTTTGAGTTAAAATTTATCATGAATATATTTTCTAACTCAATATCAAGAAGTGCATATATAAATTTTCTAGCCAATGTTTGTCATGTTTGAAGATAAGCATAAAAAATTTCACCCCATGGTTGTTTGATATTACACAAGTCAACCATGGTCAAATCATATTTGATGTTATATGAAAAATACTTATTTAAATTCTCTGATAAATCATCAAAATTTATGATATAACTTTTTGGAAGGTGCATAAACCATTCTAAAGTAGGCCCAAACAAATTCCATGATAATAGATGAAGTAAACAATTGGTGTCATAACCTACTTCTTGGTAGGCAACAAAAATTATGCTTAAGTAATCTCTTGGCTCACCTTGTCCTTTATATTTGTCAAATTTAGGAATCTCAAAATGAGATGGATATTTTGTCTAGAAAATGCTTGAATAAAATGAATATGAACATATGTGATCCAACTTGTATTTTTGACCTTGACTCCTAGCTTGTAATCATGATATTTCATCCTTAACAACCTACAATTCCTAGAAAAATAAAGTATTTTGAGAATTAGGTGGGGGATTCTATGACTAAGAATGAATTTTTGAAGTAGATGGATTAGTGGTAACTCTTTACATGAACTTATTAGAATTAATAGTTCTATCACTAGTACTAAACTAGTTAAGAGGAATTTGGTATTGATTGAGCTTTTAATGATTAGAATGAACTTGATATTGATTGGGATTTGACTAGATAGTATGAATTGGTATTGGTTGTGATTGAAAGATAGAATGTAAATGCATTGCTATGTAGGAGGAAGTTATTAATTTTGACTAAGGAATTACTGTTGAGGGATGAGAATTCATTGTTGATTAAAAGAAACCTGTTATACAAAAGGAACACATTAATATGTATTAGATAATACCTAACAAGTATTAGAGGACACATTAGAATAATTGTGTTTGGGGAGACGGGAAGTAGAAGGAATATTCTATGTCTCAATGGGAACCTATTAGGAATGACTTGAACTCTATAATTATTAAGGAGGATTTGCTTTGGCAAAATTAAAAATGTGAGATTGATAGGAACTTGATGAGGATTAAGAAATGTTTGTTGGATATTATCTACAATTAGTTATAAATAATCTTTAGGTATATGTTTCTTAGGAGTAATGGATGTCTCAAGATTAGGTAATGGATCAAATAACAAATCTTTTACTTGATTTTCAAGTGGGGGATCAAAAACTAGATTAATTAACAAGGTGGTAAGGTCATAAAACACTTTACTAGATTGTTATAATTGGTCTAAAATGTTATGCAAAATGTGTTGTGAGGTTACAAGTAGCTCCTTCCCTTTCCTATATGTGTCTGATATCAGAGTTGTTGTTGCCAGAATCCAGATAACGCGAGTGTAATGAAGACGTGATCACACAAGATGAACAAGTGCACACCACGAAGATGCTAAAGCAATTTGACAATGACAAGAAGATAAATTGCACAAAACAAAATGGAGAAACCAAATCTGAATTAGTAACATGAAATGGCCAAAATGAAGAATACATATAGGAGAGCTAGAAAGTAACTCCTCCACAAATGGTGGTCAAAGCACCCCAAGAATAGACTCCTCAAAAGGTGGTGACAAGGTGCTAAGAATAGAGAAATAACTCCCATACCCGAAATAGGAGTATCTTATGCCATTCTTATGACACCTTATGACACAAATATGACACACAATCTCCACATAAGCTAGCCTATCCCACGAATGTAGGAAAACTCCATGTATGCACAAATATATGATATTCCCTAATTAATAAATAGGGAAAAATAAAAACCTACACTAATACCCCCCCATAAGCGCAACTTAGGTGGGAAGTGTGGAAATAAAAAATGGGTCCTGGCAACTAGGCCTCATGAGGTACCCATGTACAAATGCAATCTCCCATAAGATAGAGAAAAGGAGAAAACCCGTAGGAAAAAACTCCCCCCCAAAAGAGAGACATAAAAGAAAAGAAGAGGCTAGAAGGCCCCCCCTAAAGATAATGTTGTTGTAGATGTAGACTACACCCCAAGAAGAGCTCATAGATGAATGAACTTACTCTCAGTGAAAGGTTTGGTGAAGATGTCTGCAACCTGCTCTGAAGACTGGCAAAATATCAAGTCAATGACCTGACTATGAATAAGCTCCCGAATGAAATGCATGTGAATCTCTATGTGCTTGGTCCGCTGGTGCTGAACTGGATTCCTGCAAATCTATATGGTACTCTGATTGTCACAATAAATGATGGTGGGCTGCCTGATAGGAATGCCAAACTCAGAAAGAATCCCCTGAAGCCAAATAGCCTCAGTGGCTACATTAATAGCTCCCTTGTACTCTGCCTCTGTGGATGATATAGCAATAGCATTCTGCTTCTTGCTAGACCAACTGATAGGACCTGAACCTAGAGAGAAACTGTAACTAGAAGTGGACTTACGAGTATGTGAATCGCCAGCCCAGTCTGAATCTGTATATCCAACCAAGTCAACCTCTGTGCCAAATCTATAGTGAATCCCATATCTATGTGAACCCTGTATGTAATGCAAGATCCTCTTAGCTGCTTTCCAATGCAGCTCATGGGGTTCCTGCATGAATCTGGAGACAAGTCCCACTGTATATGAAATGTCAGGCCTGGTGTGAGTCAAGTAGATGAGACTACCAACAAGTTGTCGATACCGAGTGGCATCAACTAGTGGTGAAGAACAATTAGTCTCAAGCTTGACTCCTTATAGAAAGGGAGTCAGAGATGGCTTGCAATCAGCCATGTGAAATCGAGCCAACAAGTCGAGAGCATACTTAGGTTGTGCAAGAGAAATCCCTGAATCTGACTGTGAGATCTCGATACCAAGGAAGTAGTGCAACAAACCCAAGTCTGTCATGTCAAATCTCTCCTGAAGAGATGCCTTCACTGATGTAATAGCCGATGAAGAACTCCCGGCGATCAAAAGGTCATCAACATATAGAACCAAAATTAGAAGCGAATCATCCTACCGCAAGAAGTAGACATTAGGATCAGAATGGCACCTAGTGAATCCTGCTGTGAGAAGGAAGGAATCCATCTTGGCATACCAAGCCCGAGGGACCTGTTTGAGGCCATAGATAGATTTCCTAAGTCTGCATACTAAGGAAGAATCCTGAACAAATCCTGGTGGCTGCTTCATGTAGATCTCCTCCTCAAGGTCTCCGTGAAGAAAGGCACTCTTCACATCCATCTGATGCACATCCCAACCATGTGCTATGACAATAGCCAAGGTGAGTCGGATAGAAGTCATCTTTGCAACGGGTGCAAAGGTCTCTGAGTAGTCAATGCCTGCCACCTGTGAGAAACCCTTGGCTACCAATCGTGCCTTATACTTATCAACCGACCCATCTGCGGCAAATTTGGTCTGATATATCCACTTACATCGAACCATCTTTCTTCCCTTAGGAAGTGAAGTCAAATCCCAAGTGCGATTTTTGATTAAGGAAGAATATTCTTCCTCCATAGCACTATCCCACTCAGGTACCCCTGATGCCTCTCGAAAAGTTTGTGGATCCAAAACTGAAGCAAAGAAGGCATGTGGATCTCTCTGAAAATCCCCCCTAGTACGTCTGTCATCTACAGGGTCTCCTGCCCATGTGCCAACACTCTCAAGTGTCTGTCTGACCCAAAGTGGCCCAGAAGTGGGCGAGTCAGGTGCTAACTCCTCATCTTCTGACTGACTAGAGGTGGATGACACTGCATCACTGTCCTCACTGTCTGAACTCGAAGAAGAAGAAGATGACTCTGGCTCAAGAACCTGTTGTGGCTGATCTGAATCTGACGAGGAATCATCATGAAGAAGTAGATCCGATGAGGGAGAAGAAGTGTCAAGTGTTGAGTCTCTAGGACTCTCCTGAAAATGGACACTTCTCTCGATGAACAACTCATGTGTGATGGGATCTAGAAGGCGATATCCCTTAATACCATCCAGATATCCTACAAAGATGCAAGGCTTGGACTGACGTTCCATAGCTTTGCGTTTCTTCTTCAGAATGCGGGCCATGGCTGGGGATCTTAAAACTCTAAGGTGCTCAACATCAGGTTTCCTTTTATGCCAAGCTTCAAAGGGTGTTATCCCTTTCAAAGCTTTGTGAGGAACCTTGTTCTGAATGTAGCAAGCACAATTGATGGCTTCGGCCCAGTACTGTGGTGCTAGGGATTTGGAGTGAATCATAAAGCTACCCATCTCTTTCAAGAACCTATTCTTGCGTTCTGCAACCCCATTTTGTGAAGGACTGTAGGTGATTGTGCACTGCAAATCAATCCCCTCTGTGGTGCAAAACTGCTCAAACCTGATGCTGACATACTCCCCTCCATTATCAGTTCGAAGAACCTTGATGGATTTCTCACTCTATTTCTCAAAAAGAGCCTTGAAGTCTAGAAAATATTCAAACACTTCAGACTTTTGTTTGAGAAAATATATCCAAGTGTACCTAGAGAAATCATCAATGAAGGTGAGGATGTACTTGGCCCTTGTGAAAGATGGTTTGGGAAAGGGTCCCGATACATCATTGTGGACTAACTCCAAAGGTTGTGAAGCCCTCCAAGCTTTGCCTTTGTCAAATTTTGCTTCGGGATGCTTCCCAAGGGAGCACCCCTCGCAAAGTCCTTTTGAGAATTGGACACGAGGCAAGCCAATGACCATGTCATTTTTGCAAAGTTGCTCAAGGTAGCGGTAGTTAAGGTGGCCAAACCGCTCATGCCATAATTTGCTAACCCCATCTAAATGAGTCAGCAATGCTGTAGGAGAAGAATCTGATGCAAAATGTGAAAAGGTGTATAACCTTGCTTGGTGATCTACCCTTCCCACTGCCACTGTAGTATCACTATGCAACTCCCTGATAGATACAGAATCTGGTGAAAACTCAACTCTCATGCCCCGACCAATGTGAGTGATTTGGTACACTGATAGGAGATTGGTTGAAAGAGAAGGAACACTTAGAACATTGTTGAATGTTCCTCCTTCCATTTCAACTGACCCTCTCCCTGCGACGGAAACTGATGTGTCATCACCCAAACTAATTGAAGTCATGCTACAAGGCTCTAAAGATGAAAACTCAACTAGTGAAGAGCCCATGTGGTGAGAAGCACCTGAGTCAATGACCCATGAAGATGTGGAAGCTACTGTAGCTACAAGGACCTTGCCCTTTTCTTTCTCCTTACCCTTGCCTTTTGCCTTAGTAGAATCTTGGGTTGATGAATTCTGCTTGATGGACTCAGGAACACTTATGTTGTTCTTCTCTAGAAGATGAGTTAGGTGGTCTATTTGTTTCTTCATGCACTTGTGTTCATCATGCCCATTCTTTTTAAAATAGCCACACTTAACCTTCTCCTTCTTAGGTTTAGCATTGGAAGATGAAGACTCAGTGTTGTTTTTGGCAGGGTTGGAGTTTTCTTTCTTTTTCTCTTGATCCTTGTTCTTTTTCTTCTTCTCCTTTGTTGAAGTCTTATCCTTACCATTTCCAGCTATCAAAGCTTGGGGTTGAGTAGACTTCATTGTGACCATCTGAATTAGCTTATCTTGCTCCCTAGTCAAGTCGGCAATGAATGAATCCAAAGAAGGCATTTTCCATGTAGTGCCAAGGGCACTTTTAGTGGCATGGAAAGTGGAGACAAAGACTGAATAACTTGGACCTAACTTTGCGAGAATAGAAAGTATGAGTTGATCATCTTTCTTCTCTATCCCGCATTCTTTCAATTGCAATCTAAGGGCCTTAAACTTAGTAAAGAAGTCCTGTAGGGTGTCAAAGTTACTAGGACTTAGACTTATGAGTTCGTTTTCGAGCTCATGACCTCTCATCTCATCAAGCTTCCCAAACAACTTTTCTAAGGTGTCCCATATGTCATTAGGAGTTTGGGAGGATTCTAAGTGGAAGAGAAGTTCTGGAGACACGGACAAACTCAGTAACCCAAAGGCTTCATCACTACGGTTGTACCACTTAACCTTTTCAGCATCTGTATTAGGTTCTACTTCTGTACCCATTGTGATCCTATACAACCCTTTGCTTCTAAGAATGATAGACATTTTTACTTTCCATTCATGATAGTTGAAGGGTGTTAGGGGTTTGAGTTGAAAAGAATGCATTTTTAGCTGAAATTAGGTGAAGTTGTATTGATTGCAAGTTGTGATTGTATGCAGAAAGGAGAATGAAAGTGAAGTTGCAAGTTGTGGAAAGCAATCACACCCCCCCAAAATATTGAGTCCCCCCCAAGTATGCAAGTGCATGCTCAAAATACGTCGGACTCAGCTGAAAATGCGTCTTAGAGCAATCAGTGCAAGACAAAAGCAAACAGGACGTCGGACTCAGCCAAAAATGCGTCCTAGGAGACCCAAAATTTGGCACTTTATAAACTAGTGCGTTTTTGAAAAAGAACAAGTCTACGCTGTGGAGAATTGAATTACAAGAACTTTTGCAAAAAAATAGCACCCAAAACCGAGTTACCGTTTGCAAGATTTTAAAGTTACAATTTTCCCGTAAACTAGTGTTTTTACAAAAAAAAGCACTAAAACGTTAAAAAAATGCTGTTATGAGGAGAGAAAATGGCCTTCCAACCACTCATTGGATTCGGCACGGAATGAAGAATCCAAATGAGGTTTTTGTGAGGGGGAATTGGCCTCCTACCAACTCGGGCCTCAACCTTCGTCTTCGACAATCGAAAATACAAGATTTAATTTGAACCTCTAAACTGCCTTTTTTTTTTTTGAATGTTAATTTCAAATTTGATTTTAAAACAAATAGTCAAATCACTGATTTAAGAATATCAGAATAATATTCAAAAGGCAGATTTACCGAAAACACAGGGAGAGAGAGAGGGCCCACTAAAGAAGGCGTTGAAAGCTGAAAAAGGAGCACCTTTTTTTTTAGAAGACAACAGTTGCAGAAGTGTCAACAGGTAGCCTTAGCCGATGCAAAGTCTGATGGCTGTCTGAGGGCGCTATGTCTGATGTACGGACAAAAAAGAGTCAGCTAGCAACAACAGCGCCTAAAACATGATGGCAGCACCTAAAAAATAGCACCTAAACATCTTGCAAGCAGCTGGGATGCCTCTGGGCTGGGCAGCGCCTGAACTGGGCAGCGTCACCTTTTTCCTCAGGCTCGAGAAAACAAGTAACAAAAAATATGCAGACCTCTTACTAGGAAAAAAGCACAGATTACAGAAGCTGGGCGCAGACTTGTGCCGTACGGCTTGGTCAGCGGTAAGCAAAGAACACAGTGTTTCTTCCAAAAAAAATGTACTGTATGAGGCACCTTGCAGGAATGAAGTTACTGCTGCTCCTTACTAGAACTGAGCACCAACCTTCCTCCTTCTGTGGTTGAATGCGGCTCCCTGAGGTGAAGACAACCAAAGGCCAAGGATTCCCAAGACACCAATACCAAATTTGGACAGAATTTTTATTTTTAATTTTGATCAAAAATAAAAAACTCCACTCCTCTTGATTTCAAAATAAGCTAAAAGCAAAAAACATACACAAGATTACCGGTTTTGCTCTGATACCATATCGGAGTTGTTGTTGCCAGAATCCGGATAACGCGAGTGCAATGAAGACGTGATCACACAAGATGAACAAGTGCACACCACGAAGATGCTAAAGCAATTTGACAATGACAAGAAGATAAATTGCACAAAACAAAATGGAGAAACCAAATCTGAATTAGTAACATGAAATGGCCAAAATGAAGAATACATATAGGAGAGCTAGAAAGTAACTCCTCCACAAATGGTGGTCAAAGCACCCCAAGAATAGACTCCTCAAAAGGTGGTGACAAGGTGCTAAGAATAGAGAAATAACTCCCATACCCGAAATAGGAGTATCTTATGCCATTCTTATGACACCTTATGACACAAATATGACACACAATCTCCACATAAGCTAGCCTATCCCACGAATGTAGGAAAACTCCATGTATGCACAAATATATGATATTCCCTAATTAATAAATAGGGAAAAATAAAAACCTACACTAATATCTGAAACTATTGTTATTTGAAAAAATAAAGGACCATGACTAAAGGGGGTAAATCATCATTCCAGTCTAATTTTGATAATATTATTTGGTTGTGATTTCTCAACCTTACGTAAAGTCTCTATGGAAAAATTAGGTAGAACCTTAGAACCCATCTCTAATAAGCACAAAAGAGCTTCATCTCTATTTTTAAATAAATCTTGCTCAAATTGAGTTCAAGTTATATTATAGGTAAGTGACACATCTTTGTACTCAAGTTGGTGAACTTCTCTATATGTGAATTCATAGAATCCTATTGATCATGAGGATAATCTACATGATACGTGAATGGGTTTATATGGTCTAGTTGATCTTGAGTCCAATCATCATCATAAGCAACATTATAAGCCATACCATTTTTGGTGTAACAATGAATATTGGACACTAATTTAAACCAAGTAATTTGACCCAAACATAAGTAATTAGACTTGAACTTGATATAATCCTAGATAGAAATGGGGATATGAATTGGAAATGACTAGAGAAAATGTTAGAATTGAATAGTTTTGATTGTTTTGAATTATAAACTCAAGAAAATGATCAGAATGGGTCTAAATTCACATGAACAACATAACGATACAATTTTACATAAGAAAGGTATGAAATGTATGCGTTTAAATTTTTTTTGGATGTAGAAGAGACTTTTTGGACTTAGAACATAGACAGAGTAATGCCTCTTTGTGAAGGTGCATGTGGATTATGATAATTTTTTGACACCACAACTAATCAGTCAGATGTTAAAATCTTATGACCTTATTTTAATGACTGACATGAGAATACTCCATAGTCATTGAGTCTTTTGATATAATTACCTTGAGAGAGTATTATAAAATTTAAGTTTCTTTTAAGTAGTTAAGTAGTTATTGGTTTTGTTTTAATCCCACCCTTCTCTCAAAAGGTTTTTACGTAAAATATATCTTTAGGTGTAATTATTTTTACAACTCTACACTGATGATTTCTTTGTGGCCAAAAGGTATTAATCTAAAGTTTTCAAAGGATTTATATATGGTCTTGATATACCTTGAGTTATATGAGCACAAAAACATCCATTAATTGGATGTTGATATTTAATGAATCATTCCCAAAAGGGTCTTGTCCCTTTGTAACCACTTGAGCCATAAGGGGTTTAGTGCAGTGATACCATAAAAATCAAACTCTGAGGGACCTTTTAGATAAGATACCATTTATTTAACTTTAATTTATATACTCCATTAGATAAAAAAGTTGGTAAAAAAGTTGGGTAATGATGTCCTAGTCACGTGCCTTAAGGATTCATAAGAAGGTAATGACACCCCAATCATGAAGCCAAAATAAAAATGAAATATATTATCATTTTCATTCACTAAAATCCCATTAAGGTCAAGGGAATAATATAATAGGCAAATCTCTCATAAGAAAAATAAATGATCACCTCCACATTTTTGAGTCACTCTATCAAAGGGAGAGAGCATACACATGAAGGAATTGTATAAAACACACAAGTTGACATGTAAATGAATAATTGAAGTGATATGAATAGAAATGAATGTATTTTTAGTGCACTAAATCAAAAAATGAATTCTATTTAAGAATTATTAAATAAAAAATATTTGAATTCATTTTAAAGTACTAACTCAAGAAATGAATTCATTTTTAGAGTAACTAAAGGAAATGTAAACACATAATGTATGTTTGAATGGATCACCACACCATTTTTGGAACCTACAAGAAAATAAAGTGATTAATTTTATTTGGTGGGTCTTTGGTAAGTGAAGGTGGTAAATTTTTCATGTTTTTCCAACTCTCAGTTTTTGACACATAAATGCAAATTCATTGTTTAGCAAGGTGAATTTTCTATTTTAAAAAGCTTTCATAAAAACATCAAAATATAAAAACATAAAAAATGATGAATTCATTGATTAGTAGGTCAATTTCATTGATGCTAAAGTAATTTCATTGATAATAAGTCAAATTCACTATTTAGTATAAAATCAAATCTGGGAAACACCTGAGAATGATTTCACAAATTACTTAACAATTTCACTAATAATTGGATGATTTCACTGATTATAAAACATGAATAGAATTTAAAACATAAAAGAAACAAAGCATAGAAATGAATTTGTTGATTATAAAAATTGAATATGATTTAGAAGAGAGAAGAGAAAATTAGAACATAGGCATTTTCATTGATTCATAGGTTGATTTCATTGGAATATAAGTTTATTTCATCAAAATATGACAAATTCACCCATTAGCAGGACAATTTATCCAAATATAAAAAAATGAACAAAATTAAAAAAAAAGAATAAAAATAGAGAACATACAAATTTTAATCAATTCATAAGCTGATTTCACAAAAATATAAAGTAAATTTTGTCAAAATTGTGACAAATTTACCGATTGGTAGGTAGAACAGACTATGTGTTACATGAGAGTGATTTCACCTAATTTGTGATAATTCCACTAATTTTGAAACAATTTCACCAAATTTGGAGATAAATTCACCGATTATGAAATCTACATAAAAATATAGAACATAAAAAAAAAAAAAAAACATAGGCAAATTCACTAATTAACAAGATGATTTCATCAATTAGTAGAAGAATAATGGTGTTTTCATTATTTATGCAAGTTGAATTCATCAATACATAAAGATAAAAAATAAAGGAAAAATGAATGTAAATGAGCTAAAATAATCATATCTGTAGCAAACAAAGATTGTTATATAGGATCAAAAAATTCTTTCTTGAATGAAGATGCCTTTTAAAAGGAAAAGGAGGAAATAACAATTGAATAGAAATTATAATTCCATTTACATAGAATTACAATTAGATGAATGATTTAGAGAAGGGGAATTGATTATATTGACTGATTAGTGAGGGGAAATTAATGAATTGATTAGATTAGAAGAATTGACTAGAGAAGATGACTAGACTAATAATTGAACATACTTAATATGGTTAATTATTCCACCGAAAGATTTCCCAAGGTGATTTTAAACTTGTATCTTAGATGAACAAATGAATTCAAATCAATTTGTGTGTAATTGTAAGAAGTTGTTCCATTTTGTCATTTTGACATGGAAGTGATAAAAATGGAGTGTCTACACTATGTGATAATCAAAGTTGTATAACTCTAATGCAAAATATAGTTAAACACCAATGAATTAAGCATATTGAAGTTGATGTGTATTTTATTTGAGAAAAAGTCTTTAATGGTGATATTGATCTACAATTTTATCCTATAGATGAATGAAGTGCCATACATCTTCACAAACCTCTTGGTACTACCAAGTTTTGTCAATTTTGTGCAATGTTGGGCCTCTCAGAGTTTCCATTGATGGGGAGTGTACATGACAATGTCACTTCCTAATGACCATTATTTCTTTATTCTTCTATATACTTATTCTCATTATAAAACATTGTAATAAGCCACTTTTATGTGATTTTGGTAAACTTCATAATTTTTGAGTTTACATTGTACCTAATACATTAAAGTATATTTTTTCATGGATGTCCTTATGTTATAAAAGGATCCAAAAATGCTTGGTTGATTATTCATGAGAAATTGTTAAATGTAGTCTCATGATCCTGCCAGTCTAAACTTACTTTAAGTAATTTGTGGATTATAATTATTATTTTTCAAAAGGTGATATTGGCATGGTAAAGGTTTTTAAATCCTTCAAATATTAAATGAATCCAAAAATTACTATAGTTGATTCATAGAGTACAATTCCTTTATTAAGGTGACTATATCATGTATACCCATTTAACATTAAGGAGTGTTGGAAACATAGTAATCATTAAGTGGTACCCCATGTACACTTAACACATATATTAAACATAGGTAAATAAATAAATAAATAATATATTTTATTTATTTAACATGATTTAACCTCATGTAAATAAATATAATATATTACCATTGGTTTAATTTTTCCTTGAGGAGAGCTTGGACCTATTTTTAATAACGGTCCACCTCCACACCCCAATATAAAAATGGTTTTATCCCTTTGGTAATTCACATGGAGTGATAATTTTACTATCATGACATTCAAATATTTATGCATAGAAAATATTATTGTGAAGATTTATTAGTGAAGAAATGAGAAGAGAAGGATTATATTGTGTACTATTGTTTCTCATATATGAATAAATTGACACCATGATTTTTTACCTCTTTGAGGTTTTCCACATTATATGTTGTGTCAAATTATATATATATATATATATATATATATATATGTATATATATGGTTATTTAATTTACATATATATATTTTTATACATTGCATATTGTATAAATTGAACAATATAATATGTCTTACACCAAGTGTTACCAAGGGAAATGACACTCAAAGAATCATGATCGACACCACACCTCCCCATACTATTGATTGGGTAGAGTGAGGCAAAACAATATGTGTGAGTGGATGAATCCAAATTCTCAAACACTGATAATCTAATAATATATGCACCAAAATAGCTCCACTTCAAGATTTAGGAGATTGTCAACATGTCAAAGATGTGTCAAAGATACCAAAAAATATCTCTCTATAAGATGGTCCTAGTGGTGATGGGAGATTCAAGCAAAATAAATAGTGAAAAGGTACCAATAATAGAGCACACATACATGAAGGTAGAAAATGCTAAAGTAATAACCCCCCCATGGAACTTTATAAGTCAACGAGACTACAAATTGATCCCATAAAAAAACATCCACCAAATAACACATAAAAACTCCAAAATGTTATCAACATCTAGAATATGTCATAAGTAATCATGGGAGTTATTCATAAAATAAGGGAGCAGTGTGCAAATGAAGAAGCTAAATAGTGGAAGAACCACATTGGTAAATCCTTGCAAAGAATTTAGGGTCAATAGGTCTAATGTATCAATTTGATGTTGCAAGTCTAAAATTTTGTGCTACAATGAATGAATGAGGGTGTACTTACTGGAAATGAGGAAGAGGAGAATGTAATTTTGTTTCTTGATCATCATATTCTCTTCTAAATTATTTATCATATCTTCTTGAAGTAAAAAAAATTTAGCAAAGAGAACAAAGTTTTTTCAATTGTAGATGCCAAGGTAAGTAATAAGAACCCATTAGAAGAGGAAACACACAAAAACCTCAAGAAAAAATGAACAATCCCTCCTAAAAATAGATGGCAGGTTCCAAAAATTATGCATCCATAGTTTTAAAATGAATTTATCCCTCCCAAAATATATAGAATAACTAAAAAAAATCCCTTATCAGAAACAATGTACCATTTTATACATAGTGTCTTTACCTGAGATTTTACTATGTACTTTTTGTAAAAAAATTAAATAATTATAGTTTATGATAGAATAAACCAATTTAAGATTAGAATAGTGTAGAGTGAAAAAAATACACTTTTTAAAGAATAACACTCAAGTTTTATGAGCAGATCAAAAGATATAGCCCTAAGAAGGTGCCACAAACTACTAAGACTATGTAAGTAGTTACACAAAATCTATAAAATCTTAGAAATATGATTGCATGGAGTTAAAAAATAATTATACCACTGAATATATTATTCAAAAAAAAATATATTTAAAAATAATTGACCTTCCTAAGCCTCTTGGAATAAAATTTATGCCCCCTATAAGTTTGTTGCTCAAAAAGTAATTTGCATTAGTGAAAGTAGTGGTTAACATCCAACAGTTTGTCACATGAACATGATTTTTGACCCAATAATGGTGGTGGTTGTATAAAAATATTTTTATATTTTGGAATGGTGGATTTGGGTACCACTCAACTTGAACAATGATTCTTGCACCAAATGCAACCTCTAAACTAGGTTCTGATCTTCAAATGCTTACCACAAATGACTCAATGCTCCATTTTTTGAAAAATGGGGATTTTTAGAAATCCGCCAATGAGAATAGTTTGATGATATAGATATTTAATCATTTTTTTCAATAGAAAATGAATCTTCTTTTTTGTTCCTTGTTTGTCATGTAGATCTAGAACTTCAAAAAATCACAAAAAAACACCAGAACATCCAAAAAATTTATTTTTTCCAAATTTATAATTAATATTTAGGGAAAATAGTAAATTTTTATAGAATTTTTTTATTTTTTATAAAAGTTTAAAAAAATATAGAAAACATCCATGTATTTATAGATTTGGCTCAAATAAAATATGCCTAAAGGCTAACTCTAAAAATCTACATTGTGGATTAGCCCAAAAAATGCTTATGGGCTTAAGAAGTAGTTTGGGAGTGTTGGATCTATCAAAAATGCATATATGCACAATTCAAACTAAGAAATCCAAGCTCTGGTACCATGAAAGAAATAAGAACTCAGGATTATATCTCCATCATTATGACTCACTCCAAACTGAAACATTATGCAAATAAACAACAATATGTATTGCTTTCATAATATAATTTAAAAAATATGTATTATTTACAATGTACATGGAGGATATGGTATATATAAATATAAATAAGACATATCCCTCCTTTTCTTATTAGTTCCACTAAATGTGACTTCCATAAAGGGTGGTAGCACATGTGAAGTGATTAAGTATTAAATACACATTTTTATAAACATGTGCACACTATGATTATATTTAGTGGAAAATTTCACTTAATATTAGTGTGTATAGAATAATGTGGAAACATCATCAACCCATGAGGCTCAGTATCTATCTTTTTCCTCTAGGGGAGATGGAGGTGGAGATGGGTTCTATAAATCATCATCCCTCACATGTCTTGGAACACATATAGAAGGTGGGTTAGAATCGATGCACGTAGCATTAGGTGCAATATTTTGATGGTGTCATTAGGTAGATAGATGGTTTAATAAAGGGAGAAAGTGAGTAACATAGGTGTGCAGGTAGGGAGGCATATAAGAGGAATGTAGGTGAGGCATGCTAGGTGTACCCTCAAATGCAACCATAAATTTATTAACCAATTTAGGGTTGCCAAATTTGGCTAAAACTTATCAAAGGATTGTAAATTGAACAAAACAAAAAAAAATGAAGAATCAAAAAGATTTACATACTATAAAAAATTATAACATTAAATACAATAAAAATATGATTTTTTTCTACTTATGGTTCAATTTTTTATATTTGCCCTAAAGTTATTGATTTCCCCAATATGACAAATTTGACACATTTTTTTTTCAAATTTCACTAAAATTGCCTAAAATTCCCTTAATTTTTTGCTAAATAATCCTAAATTTCATAAATTTTATGAATTTACCCTTACTTTCCCTAATTTGCCTTATGTTTGCCAAAATTTTGCTATTTTTTTTTTCTTTGATTTCCACTATTTTTTAGAATGCACCCTTTTTCTAATTTTCACTAATTTAAACTAATTTTATGATTTTTCTAAATTTATCAAAATTTTCCTAAATAGATTGAATTTTCCCTAATTTTTTAAATTTTCCATAATTTATCAAAATTTTCCTAATACACCCTAATTTTGGATTTTTTTTTGTAAATTTTCATAAATTTGTTGAATTTTTCCTATAATTTTAAATTTTCTCCAATTGAATTAAGTTATAGATTTTTCTATTAATTTGTCTTTCCCTAATTTTTACAATTTCCTTTAAATTTTTCAAATTAACCCTAACTTTTTATATTTCTATTAAATTGATTAAAATTTTGGTCATGTAACCTAATATTAAAAAATTTCCCTAATTTGCATAATTCAATCTAATTTTATCAAAAAATTCATAATTTTTTTGAACTTGCCCTAATCAATCTTAGATTTTGGAATGTATAATTTTTCAAATTTCATTGAATTCAACTTATTTTTTTGATTTTCCCTATAACTATTTAGTTTTCCTTAAATTGATCTAATTTTTGATAATTCTTTGAATTTTCATTAATATGCCCTAATTTTCAAAATTTCACTACATTTCCCTAATTTGATATATTTTTTAAATTTTCCATTTTTTAATTTGCCCTAAAATTTCAAAGTTTCTCTGATTTAACCTATTTTTAAAAAAATCTTTAAATTAGTCAAAATTTGCCTCTTTTTTACAATTTCCCCTAAACTTGTTGAATTAGCCCTAAATTTGTCAAATTGCACTAAATTTATAGAATTACACCTAAATAAGTCAAATTAGTTGTACAAAATTTCAAATTAGCCCTAAATTTGTTGACTTCCCATACTTTTATTATTTATGCTAATTTAACATAACATTTCAAATTTTTCATAAATTACCATAATTTAGGTAACTTAACTAAATTATTTCAAGTGTTGCCTTATAATTTCAATTTTTGATTCTTAACCGAATTTGTCCATTTTGCCATAAATTTCCCTATTTTTTACAATTTCCACTATATTTGTCCATATATATATATATATATATATATATATATGACTTCAAACCTCTATTGTTCATGATTTAGGTCCCACTTAGATGAGATTTATAAAAATGTTTGAAGGCACATATTTTGGATTATGGTAAAACATGTGTAAAATCCATCCATATCTTTTTTTCATTATAAAATGGCACAAATTTTAACATATGGACAACTACATTCAAATCATAACACCTAAATGTTTTCAATTGTAGACACTAATATTTAATCAATAAATTATTGACAATATTTATCCTTGACATCCTTACCTTGCTTGTTCTATTCACCATTCCATTTATGAAAGCTTTCAATTTCTTACAAATATTAATAATATTATATAGACATCCCTATGCATCCCTATTCAACTTATAAACTCAAGAAAACCATGTCACAAAATCCTCTATCCTCTTAGGATAGGTTTGTGCTATGAAGAAAGGTGCAAAATATGCACTTATCTAAGAGTGTGGACTTGTTCTCGAGCTCCAATGATCACTTTTATAATTTGACATGATTTCTATTAGATTTTAGTTGCATTTCAAAAGGTTAGTTAATGGAAATATTCCAAAGATTCTTCTATAAAATCACATCAATTTACTCACTTGAAAACCCCTAACACTATCTTCACAAACATATAATTTTACAATTCTTCTATTCAATTACAATTCTATAATTTTATAGCCATATTTCAAGTCTAACATTATTTTATTTTAAGATAAGAGTATATATTATCAATAATTATAATCAAATATTATATGTGTATTCATATTATCTTCCATAAAGGGAGAACTACATCAGCTTGAGGAGCATTTGGGATACATAGGAAACACTCAGACTACATAAGAGTTTTTTAAGGATAGTTCAACCATTCACACTTCCACTTGTTTTCCTCATTTTGTATTTGATATCTATTTGGTGTTTGTATAAGAATAGGGTTTAGATTTTATAGATATTTCATGCATTAACTTGACCTCTGAACATAATTAGGCCATCAACAAACATATGCATAGGTACCTAAATTAAAAGTTTTAATATACAGTCTGACAAAATAAAGTCATAGGAGATAGACAACGACACACTAGGCACCTATACCTCTACCTTAGACTTGTCCCAGAACATAACAAAGTTATTTTTTAGGTTATGAAAAATTTGTAGGGTCTTCTCATCCAATTTTTAACATTAGACAATCTTCACAATAAGATAAAATTCGCTATAAGCTAGGTTTGCACAAGTTACCATTCTAACATATTTCCAATTATGTACATTTATGTAAATATACATTTAGGTTAATGCATTTTACTATATGTTGTAATCTAAATCAAATTTATAAAATTTTAATCTTTTATTAAATTTATTTTAGATTAAACATCAGTATAAGTTCTTTTTAATAAGTTTTCAAAGGTTTCTCCTTCTTTTATGTCCTTTGCTATCATGCTTCAAGCTATTTTTATCCAAAATTAACTTATGGTTACCTTCTCCAAAGTTATATTCAAGTCATACTAAATGCCCAATGGTTCACCCATTTCTTTGATAATTCAACCTAATTTATTGATTTCAACCTATTTGAACTTAATTATTTGGTTTTTGCTAATTCAGACAAACTTATCAAACTTTGCATAATTTACTATATTTTTCAAAAATTTCCCTAACTTTGTCAAATTCTCATGTTCAAAACTTTTATCCTACATTTACTTAATACATATTGGATATTTTTTTTACAAGTTCTCATTTTCAAAACATTTATCCTACATTACCCTAAATTGTGCTAAAATGCCCAAATTTCCCAAATTTAATCTCATTTTCTAAACTTTTCTAAAATCTCAATATTTTCCCTACATTTCCCTATATTTTTAAAAGTTTACTAATTTATCGTACTTTCATAAATTTAACTATGCATTTTAATTGAGCAATTTTGTGATATTTATAAAATAATCATTAAAATTTTAATATTTATATTTTTTCAAATTTATGTTTTATAAAAATAAAACTAAAACTAGGGTTTTCAAGTTTACCTATGTATAATCATCTTCTTCCTCTTCCCACTATAGTGTGGATGGTATCTTATGCTTATGTCATCTATCCTCATAGTTATTCCTCTTCCCCAAATTCATCTCCCTTTAGGGGTATCCTTAATAAATTCATCTAATTCACTGCTAATTTCTTCCTTAGGGGTAACCCTCAAAAATGTCAAAGAATCATTGGGTCTCCTACCTCCGTTCTTAGGGGTATGCCTCCTTATAAACGTTTTAGAATTATTTCCCCACTTAGGAAGACAATGTATAATATTTTTTCAATTCACTGCATGTTTCCCTCCTCTTGTCAATGTTTTTTCCCCTTATCTTGTCACTACTTATTTCCATATTTAAGTTTTTATTTCCCACAAATTTTTAGTCACAAATACACAAACCATTCATAAATTAAAAATCCCTCAAAACCCAAAAAATCCTTCAAACCCTACAAAATCTCTTCCCAACATTTCCTCACAAGTTTTCTTCACATTCTTGAAAAAATTCTTCACAAAACACACAAAATTTGTGGAATTTGTTTGATGCCCACATTCACATTGTTTGAATGGTCCACAAAATACTCTTCACATTTTCTTTGTTTCCCACATTCTCATAATTTACATGGCCCAATAAATTCTTTTCACATTCCAAGTATGACAACATCATAATAATAGTAATAGTAATAGTAATAGTAATAGTAATAGTAATAGTAATAGTAATAGTAATAGTAATAGTAATAGTAATAGTAATAGTAATAGTAATAGTAATAGTAATAGTAATAGTAATAGTAATAATAATAATAATAATAATAATAATAATAATAATAATAATAATAATAATAATAATAATAATAATAATAATAATAATAATAATAATAATAATAATAATAGTTTTTTTTAGAGATTTAGCCAATGTTAGGAAGGTTGTTATTTATGTTAGTGTAACATCACATTCTTACACTCAGATAAATATGTTAGCTTAACATCCCTAAATATTCTAGGCTAACGTTCCTAAATATGTTAATCTAACAACCCTAAAAAATTTACCCTAACATCTTTACAATTGTTTCCACAAACATTCCCTTACACATTGTTCATTGGTCTAAATCTTGGATTTTTCACTTACACATTGACAAATAATGTTTTATTTTCATGAATAGACATTCTACATGGTATAAATGGAGTGTAATGGAGTTAGGTTATCACAATAATGTTTGATCTTTATTTGGCATCTATTTGGCCATCACAATAATTTAAACTTCAAATTTAATGTATATTAGACAGTCACTTGGAGGTTTTTTATTTTTTATCTAAGAATTCAATCAAAATTTATCATAATATCTTAGTTATACCATGGACCATGGATTTTGTGGCTATTTTTGCAAGAATTTTTTTTTTTTTGAGTTTGGCATAATGGTGCAACATGATTGATGTCATTATTCATCAGTTAGTGGGAAATTGACAAAGAAGCTAATAGAATTATTAATCATTGTATTACATGAAAAATACAATATAATAATATTGATATTGATATCTCTCAATGTATTTTAGATATATGTACTTAGGATATCTATACTAGTTTTAATTAAGTCTTTTAAGGGGGTCTACATGTATTAATCAGATGCCCCATGTAACCAATTGAGTGATTGGTTACTCAGAACAATAAATTCCAAAATAACATTACATTGCCAAAAATATGTTGAGAGGGATATAAATTAAGTCTAAATTTACATTAGGCTCTCTCAGGTGTATTTAAGGGGCTCAATATTCCCTAATTGAATACCCTATGCAACCAATAAAGCAAGTGGTTATAATGGGTACTCAAATAACCATATCAAGTTTAAATTCACATTAAGTTATCAATTTATGTTTAAGGGGCTCAATATGTCCCATTTGAGTGCCCCATGAAACCAATCAACTGATACATTGCACAAGATACTCAAATAGGGCATATTGATTCTAAATTTCTATTAAATTATTACATTTATGTTTATGGGCTCAATATGTCTTGTTTGAGTGCCTCATGTAAACACTCAAATATGACATATTGAGTCTAGACTTACATTAGATTGTCACATTTGTGTTTAAGGGGCTTGGTATGCCCTCATTATGTTCCCCATGAAACTAATATATTAATTGATTAAACAAAGCACTCAAATAGGGAATATCAAGTTTATATTTATAATACATTTATAAATTTTGATTTTACATATATCAATATCCCATAATTATTTTCCCTATGAAACTAATTGAACAAGGCTACATGAGGCAATCAAGTAGGGCATATCAAAACCAAATTTACATTAAGTTGCCATAATTATGCTTAGGGGGTTCAATATGTCTATTTAAGTGACCCATGTGACCAATTGAGTGATTGGTTGCACAAGTCACTTAAATAGGGCATATTGATTAAAAATTTACATTAGGTTGTTACATTTTTATGGATATCACTATGTCCTATTTGAGTGCCTCATATAACTAATCAAGTGATTGGTTGCACAAGGTACCCAAATAGGGTATTATCAAATCAAAATTTACATTAGATTATGACATTTGTGTTTATGGCATTCTATATGTCCTATTTGAGTATTTCGTGTAATCAATTAAGTGATTAGTTGAATGAGACACTCAAATAGGGAATATCAAGTCTAAATTTACATTAAGTTGTCAAAATTGTGTTTAGGGTGCACAATATGTCATTTTGAGTTCCCCATGTAATCAATCAAGTGACTGGTTACATGAGGCACTAAAATAGGGTATATCAATCCCAAATTTATAGTAGGTTGTTTGTTTTGTGTTTATGGTGTTTGATATGCCACAATTAATTACCCCATGTAACCAATTGAGAAATTGGTTATGTGAAGCATTCAAATAATGTATATTAATTCTAAATTTACATGCAGTTATTGCATTTGTGTTTATGGGGTTGGAAATGAACTAATTTAGTTCCCCATGCAACTAATAAAGTAATTGATTTCATGAGGTACTCTAATAAGGCATATTAAGTTTGAATTTATATTAGGTTGTCACTTTTTCATTTGGGGGCTTTGATATGACCTAAATGAGTGTCCCATACAACATATCAAATGACTCATTAGATGGGGAACTCAAATATGACACATTGAAAATAAAATTTACATTAGTTTATTACATGTGTTTAATGGGATTGATATATCCTATTTGAGTGCCACATTCATCCAGTCTAGCAGTTCATATCATGTGGCACTCAAATAGAGTATATTAATTCCAAAATTTCATTAGATTGTCATATTTGAGTGACCCATGTTAGCAATCAAGTGATTAATTATGTGTGACACTCAAATAGGGCATATTGAGTTTGAAATTTCATTGAGTTGTTTCATATGTGTTCAGTGGTCTTAATATACCCTATTTGAGTGGCACATAAACCATTCAAGTGATTAATTTAAAAGGGAACTCATATAAGACATATAGAGTATGAATTTACATTAGATTATTGCATTTGTGTTTAAGGGTCTTGATATTCATTATTTGAGTTCACAATGATACTACTCATGAAACTAATCAAACTATTGATTGCACAAGGCACTCCAATAGGGCATGCCAATTTTAAATCTAATTGAGTGACTGATTGTATGGAGCACTCAAATAAGACATATCAAGTCCAGATTTACATTACATTGTCACATTTATGTTTAGGGACTTGATATTACCTATTTGAGTACCTCATGTCACCAATTGAGTGATTTTTTTCCTAGGGCACTCGAATTCCAAATTTACATTGGGTTTTCATATCTATGTTTTTGGGGATAGATATGCCATATTTGAGTTCCCCATGAAACCAATCAAATTACTAATTGCATGTGGAAATAAAATAGGGCATATCAAGTCTGAATTTACATTAGGTTGTCATATTTGTGTTTATGGGGATTGATATGTCCTATTTTAGTTCCTCATGCAACCAATAAAGTGATTGGCTAAACTAAATAGATCCAAAATATGGTATATTGAATTTGATTTTACATTAAATTTTGACATTTGTGTTTAGGGGGTTTGATATGCTTAGTTTGAGTGCCCAATTAATTACATATTAGATAGGGGATATCAAGTCCAATTTTACATAAGGTCATCACATTTGTGTTTAAGGGGATCAATATCCTCTAATTAAGTACCCCATGAAACTTATAAAGCAATTAGTTTCATGGATCACTCAATATTTCCATATCAAATCTAAATTCACATTAGGTTGTGACATTTTGTGTTTAGGGTCTCGAGTTTCCTTAATGATTTCCCCATGCAACCAGTTGAACATTTAGTTTCAAAAGGCACTCAAATAGTGAATATTAAGTCTAAATTTACATTAGGTTGTTGTATTTATGTTTAGGGGATCAATATGTATTATTTGAGTGACCCAAATAACTAATTGAGCAATGTTTTTCACATGGAACTCAAATATGGCATATCAGATATTATTTTAGAAATTGGTTATAGAGACACTCACCTATGGAAAATTGAGTCTAAAATAATATTAAGTTGTTTCATTTGCATTTAAGTTGTTAGATATTACCTAATTGAGCATGATACTGGTATTTTTAGAAAATGTTTCCATTATTTCATAGACTTAACTAGTTATTTCCTTCATTACTCATTCCCATAATCCATTTATTTACTATTGTTATTTTCTTGTCTTACTTGTAAACACATAAATTTGGTGAAAATGTAAATTATGTACACATGCTAAACCACAAATTGTACACAAATATGTGAATCTTATTCTTTATTCTTCTAAGCCATTTATCCACATGCATGCTCAAATATTTGTTTTCCAGTACTAATACACATAACTTTCAATGTCAAATTCTCAACTTGATTAAAACCACCATCAAATTATCTCTAACTTAAGACGTGTGTCCTTAACCTTTTGATAAAAGTCCACCCTAAATGGACAAGAGTGTTTTTTCCCTCATATCCACATAGGTTGGTCACATCCCACACTAAATAATGGCTAGTTTTGAAATTCAAACCAATATTTTTGGGTTTCCCCACATGTTTCATAAGGTTAACTAAAGGAAATTATCAAAAGTTGTGATAAAAATACCCATACAAGGTCATTAATTTATACCACTTTACATTCACTGGATTTAAGATTTTACACTTCTACACATTGATCAAATATTTTCTATTCTTTTCAAATTCAAGATCACTCATAAGAAGCAACCATTAGGGAAGTCAAGATCTATCATTATTAAGTATTAAATCTATTTTATAACTACATACATATATTCAAATAAGAATAATTTCACATTCAATATAGGTGGGATAACTACATGGGCCTAATTTCCCTCCTTGGAGTATTTGATACATAAGCAATGATCAATTATCAAGACCAAGATTGAGGTTGCCTCATCCCATTACACTCCAATTTTTTTTAAGTTTTCAAGATATCAAAGTAAATATAGGGTTTCAAAGATAATATAATAAAAAAATCAATTCCTACATGATATAATTCAAAGTGTGATATCTTATATTATTTATCAAAAATGCATATAAGGCACAATGATCATTTTTGTCATAGCCAACTAGGAAAAGTCCATAGTTAATAGACTGGATCACCATGTTTTGTTATCCACCTAAAATGGTCATGTCAAAGAATATACTTTGATTTTTCCTCTGATCTGTCATTTCTAGAATTATGATTCTCTTTGTATTTTTTTGGTAGTTAGACATCACAATCAATTGGGATGAGTCTGCAATCAACAACTAGGAATAACTTGCACTACAATCCACTTATAATAGACCTATAAAGTTTTTTTCTTAGAATTATTCTTGATATTGAGCATACAAATCTTACTGATTTTCATTGTTAGATATTTAGAGCAATCAACTACAATCCTGGTTTTGGATAAGTTACTTTCTTCCTAAAGCTTTCCTAAAATAACAATTTTCTACATTTAGCAATTTTTTAAAATCAATTTTTTTTTATATTGCATATATTTAGAATTTTTATATATTATAATATTACACCTATAATCACATAAACAATTTTTTTTTAATATCAAAAATAGGGTAAAACATACTAGTGAACCCATACATTTTATGATTATAGCTTTTCTGCTTTTTTCCCCTAAGCTTTCATATTAATATCTAATTTTTATATAGAAAAATCTTGTTTTCTATTTTTTTAAAAATTTTGATTTTGATTTTTTCTCCTATTTTACTAGAAACTATGTTCTGATAGTTTTAAAACAAATAGGATCTATCTTTCTATAAAAAGCTTTCTTCAATTTTACCTGAATTATGGTGTGAGGGGAATTGTCCCAATATTCAAGACATTATATAGCACTATATATGGATTTTATTTTCCATGTACCTATTTGTCTATAAAAAATGCCTAAGATTTTTTTTAGCCATAATAATCCTTTGACTATTTGTTCTTGTACTGCACCCATAATTAGTTATCCTTAGCAAGTTATTCTCAACATAAATTAGAGATAGGATAATGGGGATTTGGGAACAGTGTAATCCTTCATAGTGTGTTCATAATTTATGACTAGGATAAATATATCTAAAAGTATAAAAAATACACCCTTGAATAATCACATCCTAAAGCCTTGTTGCATAAATAAAAAGTTTCAATTTCAAGTCATGGTAACAATGAATACATTTTGCTTACATATTTTAAGGTTTAACATTACTTTTTTCTCACTTTTCAAAATGTTATTTGATTTCATTATACATGCATGTTAATCAAAATTTTAATTCATAAAAAGGATAAAATTAATAATGTACAAGTGTCACTAAATTCACATGTTTATAGAAACAATCCTAAAATGTAAGCATGATTAATCATTTTTTTTTCAAATCATGTATGGATTTGGAACAAGAAAAATTATACATTTTGAATCTTAAAAGGTATACTATACACCTTATTAATGGTATTATCATGAATATTGAGGATAATAAAGATAATACAAATAAATAGGATGAAGTTAATGATAAATAATTCACTAAATATCTTAATGCCAACCCACACAATATCAATGCATTGATATACATTGTAAGAGATGAATAAAATAAATTATCTCACATTTCCACTTCCATTTCAGGTGTTCTAGCTATTATTCCTATATCAACATCTATAATTACATATGTTACATCATCGTTAGGTATGAGGGAATCACCTAGTTTAAAATAGATTCTCATGTCTATTTCTACATAAGCATTCTAAACACCTCCCTTGATTACTACAAAATGTCCACTTTCAACCTCACCTAATGCATCATCTATTGAGAAGATTTTTATAGCCTTACATGCTAAAATATTATAATTATATAAAGGTGTCTCTAAATTTACTTAATGGATTCTCATAGTCTGTTTCACAATCCATTAGCACTTGAAATAACATCTTACCCATTACCAATAGGTTTTGTAGGTCCTAAGCTAGCACTCTATGAGGTTAAAGGTGATCTTGAGCAACATCTTGATTCATTACATATATCATGTTTGGACTATGCCTAAAATGATAAATTAATAGCCAAGATCTTATAAAGAAGCCTTAAAGATTATGTTTTATAATGGTTATATGATATCACTCCTCAATCATTTAGAGAATTCAACTCATTTTTTAATCAATTCTTGGCACAATTTTATATCAACAATAGTGAAAATCTATCCTATGCATAAATTTCTAAACTCGAGCAAAGGTCAAATGAGCCAATCATCAAATACATTCTTTAATACAAGACTATACTAGAGAATATGACAAAATCTATGGCAGATAATGAACTTCAATACATCTTCAACCAATGTTTGCTATCATCACTCCATGAATCAATCATGTTTGATAAATTCAAATATTTGATAAGCTATACCATATAGTAATATAATAATAAGTCAAGATCTTACTTTGAACAAGATAAAATATACACAAAGTGTTCCTTCTACATCAAATCTCAAGTTTCAAACCAATCCAACTTACAAGGTTAAATCCAAATAAATAGAGAATGATGCAAAATTAATAGTTAATTCAATATTGTAACCATAAAACAAGCTTCAATTGACATCTCCACCAAGGAGAACATTTATAAGGTTACCATAACCACCTTGTATCTTGTTATAAAAATTATTTTATTGTAATATTATATCTCTACCTCTACCATTTGACCTTGATTTGACCAAACCTCAACCTAAGTACTTCAACAATTATGCATATTTTAACTACCATAGATGTATTGGGCATTCCACAAAGAAATGTTACATGTTAAGGCATAAAATACAATATATTATTATTGATAATATTATTAATCTAAAGATACCCATAGAGGAAGCAAGATGGCATGACAATGCACGCTGAAAATTTCTAGATATTATTTTCTAAAACATGGTACTGTAGAAAATATATATAATTATGAAGTACATCATTTGTAAAATGTACATCCTCTTCCTAGGTCATATGGTCAACTATTAAACTTAATTATTGGTACATTGAAAATCACATCTGACCCATGTGAAATAATCACACTTGATGACAGTGAAATTAATGTTGATGATTCAAACATGAATGCACTCTTTTTTAGAGCATACATCAATAAAAACTATCCATAATGTCATGTTTAATAATGGGTCAAGTGAAAATGCATGTAATATGACACTCATTTATACTCTCAGATACAGATAGCAAGATCTATGAGCTTAATCAAGAGTAGCAAAAAAAATTGATGGCCATATATAGAGCACTCTTGGGCATATAGTGTTACCTCCATAAGTTGGTTCAGTAATAGTGGTAATTCCATTTCTAATAGTACCATGCAGAAGGGTATTTGATATTTTAGTTGGATGCTCTTGGATACAAATTATTAATGCAATACCATCTACAATGCATAAATGTATAAAATACATGTATTTCAATCAAGTGTCAAAGTCCAAGGAATTCAATATGAGTACTTTCTACAATTAGTTGTAACTCCTACTAGCCTACCACCATTGTTGGTTATGGGATATTTTCAAGAGCATATTAAAAAATATTAACGTCACCCAGTCAATAGTACAACATAAATATAATTAGTGCACCCATTCAAGAGCATAGTGTAGAATCAATTACAATACTTATACATAATCTTTCTATATAGTTATAGTTTAAATGAAAGCGGTAAACATTCCTATGCAATAAAATTCATATCAAATAATTACTCTAGGTTGAAATAAATCTAAACCTTCTACAACACATTCTAAGTCATCACCTTAGAAAATTTGGCATGTTCCACAATAAACACACGAAATGAGACCTCCTTTTATATAACAAACTATAATACCCTAAATTTATGCCAATTAAAAATCATAAAAGAGATTTTTTAGTGTATATATATATTCTTTCATATATATTTGATTCTATTATATATATTTATGTAACTATTTATTTATTTTATTTTCTAATATACACATATATTTTATTTTTATTTATTAAAAAAAGATAAAATTAAAAAGAGGGTCGACCCCCTTGTGGCCTATGTCCTATGTCCATGACTATGATAGAGGTTGTCAGCCCCCATACAAAATAAGGCAGGGGACTAGCTGGCCAGCCAAATCCCCTCCCTCCTTCCATTATGGAAGAGAGGGTTTGGGGGGTTGATCTAGTCATCACTCCCTCCCTCTCCTCACAATTATTTTCTATATATATGTTTATTATTATTATTATTATTATTATTATTATTATTATTATTATTATTATTATTATTTATTTACACACACACTAATTTTATTTAATTTTATTTTTTTTTAATATATATAACTTGTGTATACTCATTTATTTTATTTTTGATGAATATATTATTTATCTACTATTTTTATCTATTTATTTGTTTAAAGTATATATTATTTCTTGGGGTTCAGACTCTACCCATCGGGTGGTGTGGACCCTTTTTTATTTAAAATATTGTATTATTAGATTAGTCAATTTATATACCTCCAATGATGTTATAGAATGGGTATCTATGTGGAGATGGTTGGCTAACTCTTTAACTCTTTATTGGATGCTCATTGGATCCTCTATGGTCACTTTAATGTGGAAGAATTGATAGAGGATAAAGAAGGGCACTTTTCAATTTGATGGTGTACAGGTGAGCATGAATCATGGTTCTATATGTGTAATAAGCTCAAGGTTTTTGATCTTAACCA
Source organism: Torreya grandis (assembly GCA_037957365.1). Classification (NCBI taxonomy): domain Eukaryota; kingdom Viridiplantae; phylum Streptophyta; class Pinopsida; order Cupressales; family Taxaceae; genus Torreya; species Torreya grandis. The sequence continues at coordinate 1,702,999 of JARHVA010002199.1, read as the reverse complement.
TCATAAAAGGAAGTATTTAAACTCTCCCTAGTTTACCTAGTCCAATTTTCGCCAAGGGGTTGACAAGGTGCTTCAACATATTGATAGAGCTTTGATAGCTAAGTAAGATCTATTCTATTTTGCTCTAATCAAAGATAGGCTAGTTTCTATCATTCCTAACAGTTTTATCTCAGATCATCACCCCATTTGCTTTAATTTTAAATGGAATTCTCCTCAAGTCATGCCTGATTCCATGCAATTCTATCTCAATACTTCCCACCTCAAACATGAATGAATGGTAGGGAACATTGTTAGAATTTGGAACTTAGTTCCTCATCCAAAAGGAAATACTGTTTAGAATCAATGGTGGTCTGAGGTTCTTGCTTAGAGTTCCACATTTATTTAGATCTATATCAAGTAAGCAACTATTTTTGGATGGCATCTACATAATGTACAAATCATGAGTTTATCCATGCCTCATAGGAATCAAATAAGGCACCATTTAATGTCCAACTTCAAAATCAAGTAGCACAATGGAGGCATAAGCTCAAAATTGAGGAAGCACACAAAGCTAGAGGAGCTCAACTGAGAGCTCATATATATTGACTAAAAATTGGTGACAAGGTATCCAAGGATTTTTTCCCTCCTCTATTTTAGTAGAGTTGTTGATAGAATCAAAGCTATCAAGGAAGGAAATTCAAGACTTACCAAACTTCTTGACATTTTGCAAGCCTTTATGCATCATTACAATGGTGTTTTCTATGCACAAAATTTTTCTATAGAAAGGGAGGTGACTCTCCTTCAATGTCTCTAGGTTGTGCCTTGCAAAGTCTCCAATTCTCAAAGAATTTATTGTGATAGGATTTTATCTCTCAATGGCCTTCATAAAGCTGTTAAATAGATGGAAGTGGAAAAAGCTCTAGGAATTGATGGTTTCCCATGTGAGTTTTATCAAACCCTATGGGACACTATTGGTCTTGACCTGTACTAGGTGTATTCTAAATCCATTCTAACCAATTCTTTGGGAACCCTTATTACTCAGGGTAATATCAAGTTCATCCCCAAGGTTGATGATCCTTAAATTATCACAAACTAGAGACTATTACTTTGCTCAATGTCTCTTATAAGATTATTACCAAAGATCTCAATATTAGGGTGAAGCACATTCTTCCTTTAACTATTTGGAGTGAACAAACAAGATTCATACAAAAAAAATTCATTCTATACAACATCATCACCATCTAGGAAGGTATAGAACGGGATCAACTTTCTAATCAAAAGGACCTATTTATTAAGATAGATTTTTAAAAATCTTATTATTGCATTGAGTGCCCCTTCATTTTGACCATGCTATAGGCACTTGGGTTTGGCCCAAAGTTTGTTCAAACTATTAATATGCTTTTTTAGGATGCAGGGGATTATATTACTATTAATGACACCCAGTATTCTCAATTTTAACTGCATCACTCCATTAGGAAAGGTTGTCCTTTAGCCTCGTATCTATATGTTCTTATAGCAAAAAGATTTAACTATCTTCTAGATAATTATGCTATGAGGGGTTTGGTGAAAGGTATTTCTCTCCCTCAATCTTATAGACAAATTTTAAATGGTCAGTTTATAGATGAATATTTTTTCACTCTCCAAGAAGAAGAAGAATCTGTTAGGAATGCCATGGAATGTTTGCACATATTTTGTTTGGCTTTAGGCTCTTTAATTTAATAGAAGAAGACCCAATGCTATAGGTAGTCATTGGGACACAAACCTCCTTATATTGAGGAATTTCAATGGCATTAGATTATAACATGATTTCAATTTAAGTTTTTGGGCATTCCTTTTGCTTTTTAGGCCTCTCCTTCAGATTTATGGTCATATGTGGTGCAAATTTTTGAATTTTTTGTGTGTGGATTACCAAGCCTCTTTCTTTGGTTGTCAAGTTTCAAATCTATTCTAAAGTTTTGGTAGCCATGCATGTGTATTATTCCTCTTTATTTTCCCCTTATAATGTTGCCTATAACAAATTATAAAAGCTTCTAAGGGATTTTATTTGGGCTAATTCTGAGGGATATAAGGGTTTCCATAGAGTTGCCTAGAACATTTTTTGCTGCCCTAAGGAAGATGGGGGACTAGGTCTCCTTGATATTAAAATATAAGGACTTGATCTTGGGGATAAATGGATAATTAAAGGTCTTTTTGGGGATGAATCCTGGAAGATTTTTCTCTAATATTATATCTTTCATGGTCTCCCTTGTGGTAGGAAAACATGACAAAGCTTGGGGATTCACTTCTTACTTATCACCCTAGTGCCTATAAAAATTAAGGGTTCCTTTGTAATTCAAAGTTTATATAAGGATTGGGAGAAGATTAAGCCTCACCTTAGTTGGGTTGGTGAAGGGTTCAAAAATGTCTTCTCCACTAACTCTTAGTCTCTTTGGTGGTCACCTCGTCCTAATTTTCATAATGTTCCCTTTGTCTTAGTCCCCTAAGTTAAATGGCTATGCCTTTTCAAAAAAGGTGTGAAGGTTATCAATTATCTATTTTGTAAATAGATTGGGATTTGTTTCACTTGGTAGTAATTCCAAAATAAATATCAATTAATAAATTTAGATGCAAAGACTATTGCAAAAATTCAAGGCTCCATACCTAATGAATATTTTCATAAACTTGGAGTTAATTCTTTTATTCCTTAGTGGGTGGATTGGCATTGGATTAAATCCACCCCATTTACCTAATATTCTCCATGGATGGAATATCAATTAATTTCCCCTCAACACATTCTAGTTGATATGCTCAATCTCAGATGGAATGTTTAATCCCATGATGGGATCTAGGATCGATGTTTCAACATAGTTTGGTCTACTTCTATTGAGCCCAAAAAAGCTCACTTTTTATGGTGCCTTATTTACCAAGTTCTAACTATGGGCGATCGATTCAAGCATTTGGGTGTGCTTAATCTCATCTACCCAACTTATTAACAACCATATAATATTTAACATATATTTTAGTTTTTCCCACATGCTCAGTCTATGTGACATTGGATTTACTCCCTTTTTTATCCTTTTCATCCATAATTATTCACATGAAAGATGGATCTCTTAGGGGACTTAGGGTTATTTCCTATAAAATATAATCACTTTTGGTAGATCTTTCAAGTTGACATTTTGTTTCAAATATGGAAAGCTAGGAATTATGATTTCTTTAATCATGAATAGTTGGAACATATTTTTTCTATTTCTAACAAAATTACTAGTCTCTCTAATGTCACTCCTGAGATTAAAATATAAATAGACAAGGTCCATCTAGAGCTCAACCACCTATAGTGTTTATTGGATCACTGGGAAAATGTTTTATGTGTGGTCAATAAAGAACCTCTTAAACCCCCACTACATCCTTCATTCCTTGGGGATGAGGATGTGGGCCATAAAAACAATAGTCTAGACCTAGATGCAGGAGTTACTCTCCATGATAGTCACCACCTCTCTAGCCTTCTCCTCATCATGGTGGGCTGAGTGGTTCCTCTCGATATGGAGTTATGGTTGGGGCTAGGGATATCCTCCCCCATCCTAGGTTGGTGATAACAAAGGCTGGGATCTACCTTCCCAAGGTAAATTCCCACACTTGGATCTAGCTATTTACCTTGAAATAAATCAAACTAAGACTTTAAAATAACATCAAAACTCTAGTTAGGAGCCCCTACCTATTGACAGGGATCCTCTTGCCATGGACGATGTGGTGATAAGCCTCCAAGTCTATCATCTCCTCCACCTTCCCCAACATCCATGTTTTTTACTACTACTTAAATGTTCTCATTAATGTTATTTGTACTTTGGTTTCTGTGCTTTGTTGGCAACTAATGTGATGTGATTTTTTGATGTGGACATTTTGTGACCATTTTTTTTACTTTTCTCAAGGGGTTTTCTTTAAACCTCAGTGTGACTTGCTCATGGGGTGTGAATTTTCCAACCATTTTTTGGTATGATTAGCATTGTACCATATCTTGTTTTATATTAATATATAGGTGTTTCTTAATAAAAAAGGTATATATATATATATATATATATATATATATATATATATATATATATATATATATATATACATACATACATACATATATATATATATATATATATATATATACACACACACATACATACATACATACATACATACATATATATATATATATATATATATATATATATATATATATATATATATATAAGGTATATATATATATACTTAAATAATTTTTTTATTGAAATATATGTGTATGTGTGTGTGTGTGTGTTTATGTGTATTATTTGTTTAGTTAAATGGAATGCATAAGTATACATATGTATTTATATCTTAAATAAAATCTAGTAAATTCAATCTTAAGTATAAATATAATGACACTATTATTTTTATTTATTTTTTAAATGCTCAAAAATTAATATGTGATCAATTTTTAACATTCTAATCTAGATTTCAATTCTCAATAAAGAGGAGGGAAAGTTAAGAGAGAGAGTTCATATTCATAAAAAAATAGCATACAACTTAAGAGAGAGCAATTTTTTTAAAATTTGTAATTAAAATCTTCTTTGAGATTCAAGGGGAGGAAAAACAAGTAATATATTTTCCTTTTAAAACTATTTAACCTTTTTTATTAAGAGTATTCATTACATTAAAATTCTAAAAGGATAGCTTCAAATCCACATTTCATTCACAATATTCACTTATATATCATATCAAGATTCTTTTGCCTCTTTTACTAAACATATGAGAAACTAAAAATCAAAAGAATGCAATGAACATGTATTTTATCAGATTTTATATATTCAAAAAGTAACCTTTTTATTTAGTGATAAAAATAACTGAAAAGGAAGGAAAGGTAAAAAAATTACTACAAATATTCATTCCAAAAAGTATTACAAACATTACCAATAAAATATAAGAGAGATAAATGTCAAGTTCACAAAACTAAAATCATTGTCTCAATACAACCCATTTACAAAAGTCCATAAAAGATATGTTTAAGGCTACAAGTTTTCACAAGACTTCATCCAAGTATCATCTTTCTAATGGGGATAATATCTTTAACAACATAAAATACTTGATATTTCAAAGAACATATAAAAATAACTGTTATGTCCCAATATCAAGCTCCAAGCTCCAAAAAGGAAACCTACACACAAGTAGTCAAGCTTCAAGACCACTTCAAGAAAACACCCAAATAAGCCAAAGGAAGGTTATTAGACACCCATCCTATAGGCATAATTACATTCAAACCTCACCAACTGAGGTTAATGCATATCCTCCCCCAAGCCCAAGTAAAAGATGCATGCCTCAAACTCATATGCATAATGAATAAGGTTGAAAGGGTAATGGTTTGGTATCAATAATAAAGAGAAAAAAATAATAAGGTGTTCACAAAGAAAACACAAAGAATAAGGATGCCAAAAAATACTTCACTAAAGGAAAGATAATGGGGCTCTTGATTTCTTTGTCATATAATTTTATCAATAAACTCAAGGTTTCCAAAGACAAATAAAAGAGTTTTTGTCAAGCAATAATTTACCTTCTTAGACATCCCATAATACATCATGTCTATTTAGACCTCTCATAATGTATCATGTCTCCTTAGACCTCCCATAACCCTCCTTATACCTCCCATATATCATAAAAGAGAGTGGATTTTCAACCTTATAAAAAATTTCCAATTCTCATAGGCAAGTTTATGCCACTAAATCTAAAGTGGGCTTGTCCAACAATCCATAAAAAAGAGTTACACTCTCATTCCCCAAATACATGAACTTGTGCCAATCCCCACATAGATGGAATATAGGTGCTCACAAAACCCATACCCAACATTCACACAACAATAAAGAAAGAGAAAACATGGAAACAATACAAAATAGAAAAGTTTAAAAGAATCCAAAAATAAAGCCTTAAATCTAGTAAACATATTTGTTCAATTTTATTTAAATTAGATTAATTCAAGAGAAGAAAGAGAAGATAAATAATTAAAGCATAAAAAATAATAATAAACAAGACCTACCTCAAACCCAAAGCTCCACTTGACATTCTTCCAAAAACCTTTCTCCAAGCACCCAATCTCTCCAATAATCTAAAATGCATAAACCCAAAAAGACCAAAATAAAGTATTTAAAATAATTAGACCAAAAAAAAAAAAAAACACAAATAGAAGGTTAACACATGGCCATTCTCACCCTAAATATGTGACCTCCATCCATAAATTTATCTTAAAAATCTCTTAAATGCCCTTACACATTCACATGTGTGTTCTTTGCACTAAAAAACATAACATAATTTTTTAATTCAAAAAGAGAGGTTTGCTTGTGGAAGAAAAATCTAGGCCATAAAAAAGGCCTTTATATGACCAAAAAGTGGTAAAAGTGCCTTAAAAATCCACCTACCCAATGGGTATATGTATGGGTACAAAAGGAACTAGTAAGAGAAGCTTTTCTTGTCAATTACTCTAGCTAAAAAGTGACTGGAAGGATAAATCTGAGCTTGAAAACATGGATTGGGTTTTTGGGTAAACACAAACATTAACAAGGCTAAATAACCTCATTTATGGTTAACATAAGTTTAATGTGGTTAAAATTATAAGAGAGGTTTAGGTCATAACACCAAATTTTAAAAATAATAAAGAGAAGAATTTAAAGACACAAAATAATATAATTAATAATTTGAAAAGAGAGGAGAGTATAAGATTAAAGGTTTACAGTGATTTAGATGTGCATATTATTCCTCAAGGCATGCTTTAGTCCATTGTAATCCTACCTTTGACCTCCTACAACCTACACACTCAATACAAACATCAAATACATCCATGGAAAAATAATTTATATCTAGAATAATATGAACTAGTATAATTATCACTGTAAAAATTTTATGAGACAACCATATATCTTTGTTAGTTCAATATAATAAACTATAAATTCATAAAATTAAAACATCATGATATTCAATATCAATATTTTGATAACAAGGTATACCTACTCATAAGTAACCATGCATATAAATAAAATATACTAAACTGAGTAATCAATGTTATGATGTCAATAAATATAAAGTGTGGGTACCCCATGCCTCAAAATAGTATAAAATATATCCATAGAGTCCACAAAATATATAATAAGGAGTGTTGTCAAAATGGGGTCTCACACAAACTCTATAAATTTATACCCCTTCTCAAGTTACACGTGTCAATAGATTCTAAAGCATATTTATAGATAATTACAATAAAACACTTGATGCCTTTTTGGATTTAGATGCACCCATATGTAGCACTTTTGTAAACTAAAATTTATCTTCAATGTATTTTATCCAAACATGCACTATGATCCTCCCATTGATGGGATCATAGACAAGTTCCATTTCAAAAAATATCAAAAAAAAAAAAAAAAAAAAATTTAATAAATCCAAAAAAAATAAAAAAACATTCAAAATACTCTCAAAAAATAAAAAATAAGGATTTGATCATGAAAAAAGTTTCTAGTTTACTTCTTTTCATATGTTATTTATTACATTTTTTTTTATAGCATACCTTTTTCTAAACACACATGCATTTCGTGAGATCTATGAGTGTGATGTAGGACATGCATTATACATGACCTATTTGATGTTGGGATGCCTTATATCCAATGGCCATGCCTATGTCAGAGGAATATAATTCAACAAGTTATGTTATAACAAGTTATATCTTTCTATGATATCTCAACCATGTCGAGCTATTTATCCTATAAGTGCCTTTCTAATCACTTATATCTAAACTTGTCCTAAATGGATATGTCATTTTTATATATTATGACATTGATACATATAGATAGAATATAATCTTATCACTTATTCTATGATCCTTCAATATTGCTTAATTTATTGCATAACATGTTATACATTTCCTGCTTATTATTTGTCACCTTTGGCCATTGTGTGCAAATTTATTCAAAATTTATATGAGATTTGTTTGGTATGTGTGAAATTTGAATATGTTCTTTTATTTTTTCACATGGCCTCATATGTGAAATATTTGTCTTATATGACATTTGAATGTGTCCCTTGTATGTGGCCCCTACCTTATTGTATGACATTGTGTGACAATGTGTGTTGTGCTTGTTATGCTTTTTGAGCTTTATTAATGGTATCGTGATCTATATCATGCACTTTTATTATGTATTCTACTTCATATATGTTTAATTTATTTCATGCTTCATTTTAAATCTATCTAGACATGACACTTGTATACTTCACATTTTATATGTTACATACATGCTTTAAACACAATTACATAACATTTATATGATAACATACCCTCCACATATTGACATAATAATACTTATATCTTTATCATATAATACAATTATATTTTTTGTATGATTGAATTGTAGACTACAATTCCTCATCTTGAAAGGGGGCTGTAATAGTGGACTTGTATTAGAGATTCAGGACTCCATGAATATACAAAAATCAGATTTTAAACAGATTAATTTTTTCAAAGATACAAAATACAGGTCCTTAAATATTCAAATTAATGTAAAATCATATTCTATAATTGATTAAATATTTTTGAAAATTGAAAGTGACTAAAAAAGTAAACATATGATAAATATTGGAATATTGATACATATTATGGGGGCATTTTACATGTATATGCACTAAAATTTTAAAGACAAAATACAAAATTATATACACTTGAATACATATGCATGGGCATATACAAAACAGTTATAGGATCAAAGTTATAGGTTAAAACAATAGTTACAATTAAGCATATAGGTGCATAACATTATGTATAATTTGGCATAAATTTAGTGGGTATAATGATCGTTCATGTTATGTGCACATATTCAAAAATCAAAGTTTAAAATTTTAAAGTTAAAAGTTTTCAAAATATCAAAGTTTAACGTTACAAATGCAAAAGAAACAATGTTATTTCATTTCAAATTTATGAGAAATGTGGTAATGGTGGAGGAATTAATATATTTCATTCCCTTTAGACCATGAAAATAGAACATGAATATGTCTTTAGTGATGTGATTTTAATATGTTGTGGGTAATTTACGTTGAGGTTCAATGACGCTCAATAACCATGGAATTATTTCTATAAAACCTATATTGTGGTTCCATTTTATGTTGCAGGTGATGTATATTTTATTCTAGTGACACTTAATGACCTTGGAATAACTTATAGTGAACCCATCATGGTTCTACCTTTTATATTATCATATTATTTATTATTCCCTATTCATAAGAGTTGGAATAATAAATCTTTCAAAATCAATAGATTGTTTAGTTTTTCAAAATTTAGACATAATCACTCATAATTTTCCATTGCTTCAAATTATCCAAGTTATTCTAAAAGGGGGCATGGTTCTCCTTCATTAGTTATAAGTTACCGATAAATTTAGTTTCAAATACATACAAATGCACTTTTTCCTACTTCTCTTTTAATTTTTTTCAATTTTTAAAGTTTATATTTTTCAATTTTTAAAATTTAAAAATGACTAATTCATGAGCTATTATAGGGTTTTATAAATTTTAGTTCTCTAAATAATTGAATACTCAATTCAAATATAAAGTGTGTTGTACACGCTTGGGTTCAATTATTTCTCCTTTACTCTAGTAATTTCATTACTAGAATAAAGGGAGGGAATGTAGACACATAAATTTGGTTATATGTACTAGACAGTGCTAATTATTGTCAAGTATCAAATCTATTTTATAGTTTCATACATATTTTAAAAGGAATACAATTGCATATTCACTCTAGGTGGGAGAACTATGTGGACTTGATTTCTTCCTTAGAGTATTGGATACATATACAATGGTCAATCATCAAGGGGTGATTGAGGTTAGCTCAACCTATTACACTCCCCTTTTTTTTAGGTTTTCAAGATATCAAAGTACCATTATGGTTTCAAGGATAAGATAAGAAAAATAAAAAAATTATGTGGGGTATAATTCAAAGTGTGATATCTCATATTTCCCAACAAAAACATGCACATAAGGTTCATTATTTGGTTTTATATCACAGGTAATTGAGAAAATTTAAAAATCAACAAACTAGATTAACATGCATTTTTATCCACCTATAGTGGTTATGTCCATAAAAATTCTCTAATTCTACCTTTAATATGTCATTTCCATAAATTTTCATCTTCCTAAATTTTTATGGTAGTCAGTCATCACAATCAATTGTAATGAATCCACAATCAACATACAGGAATGACTTGTGCTAATGTTGACTTATAATGGACCTATCTACAATGATTTTTTTAATTTTTTACTAAACTTGAGCTTGCATGATCACATCTCTTACTAATTTTCATTATCAAATATTTAGAGCAGTAAACTACTATCCTAGTTTGAGTTAATTTTATTTCTTCCTAGTGTTTTACTAAAAAAACAATTTTCTATATTTAACAATTTGTCAAAAATCATAATGATTGATAATTGCATATCTTTAGCATTTTGATATACTCTAGTTTTACACCTATAATCACATAAACAATTTTTTTTTTTGTCAATAGTAGTGTAAAAACTATTATATAATTATCTTCTAATCCAAAGCTAGCATATTGAATAATCCTTTTACTTCCTTACTCCTATCTATCCTTTATCTTGCCTCATCCATTTATATTTCCATATATACCTCCTTCACCTTATGTATTTTATTTTAGTCTTGATTAAAGGATTGAATATTCTTTGTTTATATGAAAAAAAATGAACATGTTGGAAAAAGTGAAGGCTTTTTTAATGATAATTGCAAAACCATCTATCACTCTATTTGATATGCCATAATTAAGTAATTTTCTAGATTTTTATGGGTGCATTAAAAAAAAAACCAATAAGTGGTTCAAATTGGCATAAAAAAATATGTTACAATAATATATGCAATACAAATTTAAAGTTAAAATCATTTTAATAAATAATAAGGAATGTGAATAGAAAATATAACGATTCTTTTTGAAGATATAATGGTTCTTATCCAAGAATTTTCTATTTATCTAATTTATGGCACTCTTGAACTATTAGGTTAATCAAGAGATGAAATTATCCACAAGATCAAGTACAAAGAATAAAACTACAATGAAAAATAATCCCTATGGCTACAATACACAATAACAAATGGGAAAACATAGAGGAAATATTATTCCTCAATATGCTTCTTTCAAGCTTATCACATGCTTTGGGAAGTCATATTATATAGGTAGAACAATTTGTTTTTCCAACAAACTATTAGTTAGGAGTTATAATAGGAGTAATAAGGATATTCACTCAATATTTTATCAAATATTTATGTGATATCAAGTTGGCACTAAAATCAACTCAACTAACTAACCTCCCTAAATAGATCTTTAACTAACTTAGTGTGAATATGAATAAATTAGTACTAAATAAATTAACACCTAGTGTAATGTGCATATTCCAACACCCTCTCATAATTAAAAATAAGGAAGAGAGAATAAATTAAATGAAATTTATGTCTCAGATACTAGACATAATAAGGTACCCATGCACACTCAAAATAAAAATAATGAATGAAGGATTTTATACTGAATCTGATAAGGAGAATATTCTTTACCCCAAGTAAGGTGTTACATCCTGATTCCTTACTAAGTAAGCTATGTGGAAATCCACATATATTTATAGTTGACACATATAATTTATTTATATTTTTTAATAAGATTTGAGGTATGTAATGTTATGGGATAATTGGATATTACTTATGCTTTATGTTTATTTTACTTTAAGGTAGTTATTGTGTATGAGATTACATTACAAACATGTAATTTGTTATTTTAGTTATATTTTATGATGAATGTATATCATGACTATTATGGTCTAACTACATACTTTGTTGCGAGGTTGACATAGGAGAATCCATTCTTCAGAGTGTGACAAAAGAAGAACATTATTAGAGAGGGTGATGTATATCAAGTTGTAGGAGGAAGATAGAGAAATCAATTGTTACCCTACATGCACCACAAATAGCTAGCACATGTTATATGTATAACAAGTGATTAGCATAATATGTTTTGATGCCATTTGCATTATATAGTCATTCTAACCATGATTTGATTGCATAGTTATTGGTTCTATGGAATTTGTCTTACATGAATTATTGTGTATCCATTAATATTTTGAGATTTGTGCGTGTGACTGTTTAATGTTGTAAAGATGAGATTAGCATAACCAGATTTAAAAATTTAGATTATTAATTGTCAAAATTGACACTAAAAATTATGATAATTTGAGATATCAACTAAATTATTAAAGTATTGATTTCCTCTATTTTTTGTGGAAATAAATAAAATTAGAAGTTTCCATTAAAATAAAAGTAAAAGATAAAATTTAGAAAATCAAATATATAAAAAAATAACTAAAAACAAAAATAAAAAAATAAAGAATTCTTTAAAAAAGGGGGATACAACTATTTTTATTTTAAAAAGGAAAAAATTAAGAGGGGGTATCATAAAAGTTTGAAGGAAAATTGGATAAAAAGGGTAGCAAAAGAAGGTCATTGGATAATGAGACACATAGGAAAGGAATGGAAGCGGGGAAAGGAGATCAACTTTTTAGATTTCTAGGTAGGCAATGTTTTTAAATATTAGAGTATATTTGTGTGAAAATTTTGGGTGGTTATATTTTCCAACTGTCTACATTTTTTGTGGAAATCTAAAATACATAACATAGGTGTATAACAACTATGTTTTAATGGAAAAATTTAACCAATAGGTGAAGTGATAATAGTGGTCTCTGCCTAGTGAATGTTTCCTTTAACCATCCAAACAAGCTTATGGTGAAAAATAAATTAAACATAACAAGTTTTGCCTTGTGAATATTTTATTAAATGTCTAAGCAAGGTTATGGTGGAATTAAAGTAATCATCCTATTTTTTGCCTTGGATCACGCCTTTAAATATCTACAAAAGATTATACTGAAAGCTAAAGTAATTATACTAGTCCTTGCCTATTGAATCTCTTATTTAAATGTCTAATGTTATGATGGCTTATGTTTTATTATGCTGAAATTGAGGTATGACGATTTCATTCTCTCTATGCTCACCACTAGTACGTATCCTTCTATATATATACATATACTAACAGATCTTAATAACTTTCTAAATAAATTACCATGGTTTCATATTCTAAATAAGCTATCTAGATTTGGATATGCATAAGCTATGAGGAAAATAAAATATTTTATAAAATATTTATATGACAATGTACTTGCTGAATCAAACTCTAGAACATGGTCAAAATATGTGTTACTAGTACTAGTATTTATATGACGATGACTAGCCTTTTCTTACTCAAAACTAATAGAGTACAAATTATTGTAGCCTTTCCTTGTGTCATATAAATATAATCTAAGATATTTATATGATGGGGTATCATATAAAATCTATTGGCTATGATATTGGCTAAAATATACTTATGACCATTAACATGATTTAGATTTTGAAAATTTTAGTGCATCGCTTGAATAACCTTTATCGATTTAGTCTATCAGTGCATTCATGGAGTATAGTTACCATGAAATACTAACCTTTTATTATCAACATTATTTAAACAACCAAACTAAATCATAATAAATTTAACAACTATGGAAAATTTAACCTTTTAGTATCAGCAATGTTTAAATTAAATTTCCAATATCCTATTGAAATAATAACCTTTATTTAATTATAATAAGTAATATAATGTCCCCTCAACCAATAATATTTAAATATCATACTCCATGATACATGGTCTTATAGTAGTAAAGGTTATACATTTTCATGGATTGTATTGATTTAGCTATGCTGGTTTGATTTTATTAGGAATCACAGTTTGTGGGACTGTGATTTGGTCTCATAAGATCCTACTCTGGGAGTCACTGAGTTTTAGACCATTAACACTTGCTCAATCCATATGGAGATAAGATACCAACCGAATTTAAAAAAAAGAGAGAAATGATTATATGATAATTTAGACTATATAAATCAAAATGACTACTTAGAGGTTGAATTATATTAGTATGTATATTATTAATACTTGACACATATGTGAGAGGTTAGATCCACTATTTATTTGACTATAATGCCTAAATTATAATCACTATATGATTAACTATCATAAGATAATACTGCGTATCTAATCTATTTGCTACTATAATAATTAGTTATTGATGACATCTATTACTAGGTGTCTAGTTTATTTTTTTGTGGAATTGCTAACTTTATGATAGCATCACCCTATATTCACCATTTAGCCAAATGATCACTCTAGGTGTCTAATAATACCGAGTGTATTGATTTTTAGTATTGATGGATCATTTTTTTGGATCGTAAGAGATTTAGTTATGATATGAAATGTTTATATGGGATATAAACTATTAATTAAAGTAGAAATGTCATAGTTTGTTAATGAGGTAATGTGACTAAACCATCTACAAGTATTATTCTTCTATTGAACCATGTTTAGTAAGATATAAACTATGAACTTAGTTGATATAAAATTCTATGTAATAGATGGAAGCATGCCTTTATGTAAGCACTGGAAAAAGGTATAAAGATTTAATGTGGAGATTTTATAACTTATTCATCTATTTCTTATTGTATCAGAACTCAGATGAGATTTATTAATTATGGTGATCATAAAACATAATAAAATATATATATATATATATATATATATATATATATATATATATATATATATATATATATATATATATCACAAACCTTGTACAATTTCCACTTATAGCTAAAGCAAGACTAGTTCCATAGAATACTCAGATAAGCATAGGTCATGTATTATGTGGTGGCTAGTTAGTGGAGTGTGTATACAAGATCACCCAATGTCTTAAATATTTTTGTAAATTAACCTTAATGGTTGTATTTCTTATTATAATAATAAGTATATAGTTATAACTTTTTTATATGATAGCATGGTTTAGATTAATCATGCGAGTATTAAGCAAGTAAACATAGTAGTCTCATATCATTTGAATACTTATTTTGGTGCATATTATGATGTGTGAGTACTCATATATATATGAATTTACATGGTTAAATAAAGATTTAAAGTTTCTTGAGGATTCAAAACTATAACCATATTAATATAGTCATCTAGAATATGCAATGAGATGTTTAAAGGAATGAGTAATGGGTTTCAATATCGTTATTTATCTATAAATGATTGATTGGCTATTAGTTATATATATTGAGTACTTATGTGCAGTACATTATTTTGAGAGTGTTTGGTTATATCTAGTATACAATAGTGCATCATGATGTGTGCTTATAGATATGTTACTTTGAGTGTTGGTAAACATTTTAAATTTAAGGTATACTTGGGTGGTATAACCCCATATTTATTCAATTTTTATTACATCTGTGGATCATTTAATTCTTGAAATCATAAGTTTGAGCCATGTTTTTGTGTAGTTGGGAACCTATGATAGTATGAGATATCATAGAGTACTACAATATAAATGTATACTATACCCAGATGGTACATACTATAATTTTTATGCCTAAACTCATCCACATTAATGGATTATATGTATGCATGCTATTATTACTATGATTAATGTGCTTTTTGATAGTTGGTAGGACTAAATATATGCATACATACAATGTGGAGAGTTTAAAGAATGAATGATATGGTATTACTTTATTGTGTTTCATGTGAACTATGATTTGTTTCATTATATATAGTTTCTTGAATATAAGTTTGTTTTAGGGTAGTTATAACTACTTTATATGATTGATTGCATAAGACTATAAGTTATGTTATATAATACTAAACTATGGTAATATTGATTATTATAGGGTGTAGTATGTTTGGAAATTAATTGTGATAGTGAAAATCTATAGTTAAATATGTGTTTACCCAGATGGTATAAAATGTAGTCATTATTTATAGTATGAGATAGAAAATATTATAAGATTCATGCATAATTTTGATGAAATAAATATATAATTTGGTTATTTCTATGTTTAGCATGTTACAGGATGTGTTTTCTAGTAGGAAGTAAATTAAATGAATCTTGTGGTTGAATTTTATTTGATAAATCTACATTGTTGATACAAAGTAAGGAGTGAGATGGACTTCACTATTTTACTAGTATCACAATGACAAATGAAGGCAGTCCAATCAAGTGGTGTGTATGAAAATTGATCTATAAATCATTATTATTTATTATTTGTAAAGCTTTGAGTCAAATAATGTTTAGTGAGGCATTATCATTTTATGAGTATGATTTATATGTTAGTGTGATATCTTAAAATGGAACTATTTTCTATGATACATTGCATATTTAGTTTATAAATCATACAACACACATGTACTTACTTATTTATCTAGATTATTATGCCATCACTATCTACTCATCCATAAAGGGAGGGTCATTTCCTAAAGGGATTAGTGAAGGGGATCCTTGGTTTGTGGTTGGTGTGGAAAATCACTCAGATGATGCTCTCCCTCCCCATAATAATACTACTTATCAAGATGACACTTGAGATTGCCACAAATACTTGAGTTTAGGAACTATGCTCTAAGGAAGCCATGTATCTTATATATACATTATAATGTATTATACTTATTATTGATCATTGTCATGAGAGTTATAATTACTTATTGTTATATATTGGCATTAGTATTTTTAGACTTGTATCATTTGTGGTTGAGTTAATATAGTTACTTTCTATATTTTCATTATGATGTGCCCTCATGATTTTATAAATTGATGTTATGTGATGTATTATGCTTATTTATTTTATCATACCTTGATTTTTTATTATGGTCTCTATAAATTTCTGTGGTGTTATCTATTTTTGTATGTGTTTAAATTTTAAAAAAATTAACTCATTTATATGTCTAATCTAGTGGGGTTGTTAAATGTGGTATTAGAGATGTGGCTCGAACTCTCATACTTAATGAGTCCATTAACATTTTCATGTATTTTTGTTTACCAGTGTGAACCTAGTGACATGAAATATTGTATTAGTATTTTGAATTTATGGTGCCTCAATGTGGAGCCATATTACACCATGATTGGGTTTTTGAGTGAACTATTGATAATGGTTGTATATGAGGTTGGTAGGTAAGTGTATAACATAGTTCATGAGTTGTGAACAAGGGATTTATACCATAGTTTGATCACTTAGATTGAAAACCTCAAGTAGGATTACATCCTTCTTGGTAATCAAGTCACCTTCACAATTTGTATTTTGTGTTGTGAAAGTTTTAATCCACGGGATGCTTCTCACTTAAATTTATATTTTAGTTTTTGTGTATTATGTTTAGTAATCCTAGAAATGGAAAATCTTATAAGACCATTTTTAGTTTGGTACCACCTAGTGCGGTGGGAATTTTCTTGTATTAAAGTGTTGCTATCTTGGTTGAGAATTCTTAGGTGTTAGGAGCTTGTTTTTGGTTTGGTACCCTTTA
Source organism: Torreya grandis (assembly GCA_037957365.1). Taxonomy (NCBI): domain Eukaryota; kingdom Viridiplantae; phylum Streptophyta; class Pinopsida; order Cupressales; family Taxaceae; genus Torreya; species Torreya grandis. The sequence goes on along the minus strand of JARHVA010002199.1, from coordinate 1,685,573 downwards.
CGTTATGTGGGATAGGAAGAAGTGCCATCTATCTTAGTTAGCTTATAGGTTATTTTTTATTATCTCTTTCTCTTTTTTCTTCATTATAAGCTACCAAGAGGATACACATTTTCTTGATGTTGAAACTTGTTTCTAAAATATTGATTTGATCATATTCCTTGGAGTGTTGGGATAAATGCCTTATACTTCTTGTTGAGATAGAATTTGTAAGATTTGAGGAACTGGGGCATCTTTTTGGTTAGTATTTTATTTATCCCAATTATGGAAATATATTATGAAACTATACTTATAGATTTGATAAGTAAGTAGTGTTTTGGCGACGTTGAGTTATGGTGTTTTCTTCTTACCTTGTGAGGGTATGTATGGGTTTCTTAGATGATAGATCTCTACTTTATCTAATTGAGATTTTAGACCATGTGGAGTGGCAAACATTTAATTTTATTATAAATTATATATTAAGAATTATAAGTTGATTATAATTAATACATTGTTATTCACCCTTGATTAGATTGATATTGTTTCTCTTTTGGTTTTTAGCATGTTATTTTGAAGAGTTATTTTTGTACCATTCACTAGAAGTGAGTAAGGTATAGGATGTGAAAAATATGTTGTCAATCTAGGGGTTGAGTTAAAATTTTAATTTGTTGCATTCTATCTGAGCAAGAAGGGAAATATTATCTTGTTTGTTCCTATAAAAGGTTATATGGATGGTGTGATCCTTGGCCTTTGTACATTATGTTAACCATGAATATAACACAAAAAGTTAAGTTCTGAAATATTATACTAGTTATGTGTGGCTAGTGGTGATTTAATATGATTATGAATTGATTTTAAGATTTCTCTTGTATGTATGTTGATACATCTAAAATTGTTTAGCTCATAGTATTATTTTCTATGATCTATTTGTATAAAATTGTGATTTATTAAACATTGTGTACTTTTTGAAGATCATTAAATTGGGGAGACACAAGGGGAGAGTGATGAATTAGGAACATGATTTCTAAGTGATAGGATGATATCCTACTTAACCTCATATTGACTTAGTTGTTACTGAGTTGGATCTGATAGATGGACTTGTCGAATCTAGGATTTATCAGGTAAAATGTGTCGAATTCATTTTTATGGCCATATTCATGTATATGTTGAGACGTTTATTCCTTAATTTTATATATATTAGAAATGAAGCATTTTCAATTCCTATTCATCATGGTACTTGTCAAGTACTCCATGGAATAGTGATAGTATTGACATGTTATACTTATCAAGAGCTACACAGAGTAGCGATATTATTAACTTTTACACATCATTATTTCCAAGTTCCCTAATTACTTTTCTTCAAAATTAGACAAAACACTAGCTAGGTTAGAGAGATGTGCAGAGGAGATGAAAGATTTTGTGGAACTCTCTTTGGTCATTTATTTTGGCTTGTATGATGATCTTATGTGCTCTTGAAAAGTCAGTGAAAACTTTCACTAAGATATGTGGGACCCTTCAAGGTAGCATAAGTGGTTATTCCTATAGTATATATGATTGTTTTGACCATTTTGGACCTTGGGGTGGTCATGATAGAACCAGTCAGAGTAAGTAATAATCATAACTATGTTTTCTTAATAGGGAGATGTCTTAAAATAGGATATTAGAGGACCAATACTCTAATAATAGTGCAACTTGAAGGAACTACATTGAGTTCCATAAGTAATTTTCCATTTATTTTCTTAACTAGATATAATATACCATGTTATGGCCTTGCTAAATAATGTTATTAATTCAGAACTTATGTTTTAATAAAAGTCATTGGAGATGATGACTAGCTTTAGGGAGGAAGGATGTTACATCTTGATTCCTTACTAAGTAAACTATTTAACTATCCATAGATATTTATAGTTGACACATATGATTTAGTTATATTTTTGACTAAGCTTTAAGATATATACTATTATGGGTAGTAGGATATTTCTTATGCTTCATGTTTATTTTTCTTTGAGATAGTTGTTGTGTATGAGTTTACTTTACAAACATGTTCATTTTTCATTTAAATTATATTTTATGATGAATGTATATCATGATTGTTATGGTCTAACTACATACTTTGTTTTGAGGTTGGTGCAGGAGAACCCATCCCTCAAAGTGTGATAGAAGGAGAGCATCATCATAAAGGGTGTTATAGATTGGGATGTTAGAGGATGATAGAGAAACCAAATGGTACCCTACACACAAAAATATCTAGCACATGTTAGATGCATAACGAGTGGTTAGCATAATATGTTTTGATGCCATTTGCATTATATAGTCATTTTAACCATGATTTACTAGCATAGTTATTAGTCATGTGGAATTTGTCTTACATGACTTATTTATGTGTCCACTAATGTTTTGAAATTTGTAAGATTTATACGTGTGAATATTTGATGTTGTAAAGATGAGATTAGCATAATCAAATTTAAAAATTTGGATAATTAATTATCAAAATTGACACTAAAAATTATGATAATTTGAGATATCAATTAAATTTTTAATTTTCTCTAATTTTTGTATAAATAAATAAAATTATAAGTTACCATTAAAATAAAATTCAAAGACAAAATTTATAAAATCAAATATATAAAAAATTAACTAAAAACAAAAATAAAAAAATAAAGAATTTTTTAAAACAAAAGGGGATACACCTATTTTTTTTTAAAAAGGGAAAAATTAAGAAAGAGGGGAATCATAAAAGTTTGAAAGAAAATTGGATAAAAAGGGAAATAAAATAAGGGCATTAGATAATGAGACACCGAGGAAAAGAATGGAAGCGGAGAAAGGAAATCAACTGTCTAGATTGCCAAGTAGGCAATGTTTTTAAATATTAGAGTATATTCATGCAAAAATTTTGGGTGATTCTATTTTTTGAATGTTTGCATGTTTTTTAGAAATATGATATACATACACATAGGTATATAACAACTATACTTTAACGGAAAAATTTAACCAATAGGTGAAGTAATAATAGCGGTCTCTGCCTAGTGAATGTTACCTTTAACCATCCAAACAGGCTTATGGAAAATAAATTAAACATAACAGTCTATACCTTGTGAATCTTTTCTTAAATATCTGAGCAAGGTTAAGGTGAAATTGAAGTAATCATCCTATTTTCTACCTTGGATCCTACCTTTAAATATTTATACAAGATTATGTTGAAAACTGAAGTAATTATACTAGTCCTTATCTATTGAACCTCTTTTTAAAAATGTCCAAGTTTATGACAACTTATGTTTTATTATGTTAAAATTGAGGTATGATGGTTTCATTCTCTCTATGCTCACCAGTATATATATCCTTCTATATATATACATGTACTGAAAAATCTTAATAACTTGATAAATAAATTATAATGGTTTCATCCTCTAAATAAGCTATCTAGATTTGGATATGAATAAGCTATGAGGCAAATACAATATTTTATAACATATTTATATGATGATGTACTTATTGGACTAAACTCTAGGGCATGGTCAAAATATGTGTTACTAGTACTAGTATTTATATGATGATGAGTAGCTTTTCCTTACGAAAAACTAAAAAAGTACAAAGTATCATATCCTTTCCTTACTTTTGTCATATAAATATAATCTAATATGATTAAATGATGGCATAGCATATAACATATATTGGCTATGATATTGGATAAAATATACTTATGAACATTAACATAGTTTAGATTTTGAAATTATTAGCTCATCACTTTAGTAACCTTAATTGATTTAGTCTTTTAGTGCATTCAAAGAGTATAATTATCATGAAATACTAACATTTAATTATCAATGATATTTAAACAACCAAACTAAATCATAATAAATTTAACAACTATGGGAAATTTAACCTTTTAGCACCAACACTATTTTAATTAAGTTTTTGATAACTTGTTGAAATACTAACCTTTATTTAAATATAAGAAGTGATGTAATGGTCCCTTAGCCAATCATATTTAAATATCATACTTCATGATACATGGTTCCATGGTAATAAAGGTTATACATTTTCATGGGTTATTATTGATTTAGTTATGCTAGTTTATTTTCATTAGGATTACAGTTTATGGGACCGTGATTTCGTCCCAAAAGATCTTATTCTGGGAGTCATTGAATTTAAGACCATTAACACTAGGTCGATCTAGATTGAGATAAGATACCAGATGAATTTTAAAAAACAAATAGTTATATGATAATTCAGACTATATAAATTAGAATGACTACCTGGGGGTCAATTTATATTAGTATGTATATTATTAATACCTGACACATATGTGATAGGTCATAACCACTATTTATTTGACTCTAATGCTTGAATTCATAAGGGGATCATTGTTTATTTAACTACCATCATGATTCTAGAATTATAGTCACTATATGATTAGTTATCATAAGATAATACTATGTATCTGATCTATTTGCTATTGTAATAATTAGTTGTTGATGGCATCTTTTGTTGGGTGTTTGGTTTATGTTTTTTTGGAATTTTTAAATTTATAATAGAATCTCCCTAAGTTCACCATTCTACCAAATGATCACTTTAGGTGTCTAATAATACTGAGTGTATTGATTTTTAGTATTAATGGATCATTTTTTTGGATCACAAGAGATTTATCTATGATATAAAATGTTTATATGGGTTATAAGCTATTAATTAAAATAGAAATGTCATAGTTTGTAAATGAGGTAATGTGACTAAACTATCCACAAGTATTATTATTACATTTAACCATGTTTAGTAAGATATAAACTATGAACTTAGTTGATATAAAATGTTATGTAATAGATGGAAGCATGTCTTTATATAAGCACTAGAAAAAGGTTTACAGATATAATGTGGAGATTTTATAACTTATTCATCTATTTGTTATTGTATCAAAACTCAGATGGGATTTATTAATTATGATATTCATAAAACATAATCTAATATATATATATATATATATATATATATATATATATCACAAACCTTGTATAATTTCCACTTATAGCTAAAGCAAGACTAGTTCTATATAATACTCGAATAAGCATAGGTCATGTATTCTGTGGTGGTTAACCAGTGGAGTGGGTATACAAGATCACCCAATGTCTTAACTCTTATCATGTATTTAACCCTAATTGTTTGTATTTATTTTTATGATAATAAGTATGTAATTATAATTTTTGGATATCATAACATGGTTTAGATTAATCATGTGAGTATTAAGCAAGTAAACATAATAGTCTCATATCATTTGAATACTTATTTTGGCACATAATATGATGTGTGAGTACTAGTATATATATGGATTTACATGGTTAAGTAAAGATGTAAATTTTCTTAAAGATTCAAAATTATAACCATATTAATAAAATCATCATAAAAATTTGTATCCATATATATACTAGTACTCACACATCATATTATGTGCCAAAATATGTATTCAAATGATATGAGACTATTATGTTTACTTGCTTAATACTCACATGATTAATCTAAACCATGTTATGATATCCAAAAATTATAATTACATACTTATTATCATAAAAATAAATACAAAAAATTAGGGTTAAATACATGATTAGAGTTAAGACATTGGGTGATCTTGTATACCCACTCCACTGGTTAACCACCACAGAATACATGACCTATGCTTATTCAAGTATTATATAGAACTAGTCTTGCTTTAGCTATAAGTGGAAATTATTCAAGGTTTGTGATATATATATATATATATATATATATATATATATATATATATATATATATATATATATATATATATATATATATATATATATATATATATATCACAAACCTTGAATAATTTCCACTTATAGCTAAAGCAAGACTAGTTCTATATAATACTTGAATAAGCATAGGTCATGTATTCTGTGGTGGTTAACCAGTGGAGTGGGTATACAAGATCACCCAATGTCTTAACTCTTATCATGTATTTAACCCTAATTGTTTGTATTTATTTTTATGATAATAAGTATGTAATTATAATTTTTGGATATCATAACATGGTTTAGATTAATCATGTGAGTATTAAGCAAGCAAACATAATAGTCTCATATCATTTGAATACTTATTTTGGCACATAATATGATGTGTGAGTACTAGTATATATATGGATTTACATGGTTAAATAAAGATGTAAATTTTCTTAAAGATTCAAAATTATAACCATATCAATACAATCATCTAGAAGATAGAATGAGATGTTTAAAGGAATGAGTAATCGGTTTCAAGATAACTATTTCTTTGCAAATTATTGATTGAATGTTAGTTATATATTGAGTACTTGTGTTAAGTACATGATTTTGAGAGTGTTTGGATATATATATTATATAATAATGAATCATGATGTATGCTTATAGATATGCTGCTTTGAGTTTTGGTAAGCAGTTTAAACTTAGGGTATACCCAGGTAGTATAACCCCATATTTGTTTGATTGTTATTATGTATGTGGATCAGTTGATTATTGAAATCATAAATTTGAGTCATGTGTTTTTGTGTAGTTTGGAACCTATGATAGTTTAGAATGATTTATGAGTTATTTGATTAACACTATGAAATTTAATCACCCAAACATCAAAATACTTATGAAAATTCTAGAGCCATTAAGTTATAATACAAATAGTTAAAAAAACTATTCAAACCAAAATTATAATCTTAAATATAAATTCCCTAAACCATGATAAAAAATATATGCAAAAACAAATAGATTAGGATGGAGATTACCTTAGACACAGAAATCTAACATTATGGTGGCATGATGATAGATTATTGATGATGATGCTTGGGATTGGTTTGGCATGAAAACTCTATAAACTTCCTAGAGTGCTAATTGGACATGGATATGAAATGATAATTCAAGTTCGATCCAATGGAGGAGAGGAGTGGTTTAAATAGAAAGAGGAGGGAAATATCTATGGTGGAGATTTGAGATTAGGGGAAAGAGATCAAGGGTTGAGGATTAAAAGGAATTTAAAATTCCTTGGAAACCTCTAGATTTAGAGGCTTCTAGAGAGGAGGGGTTAGAATATATAGGATTATAAAATCCTCTAATTTTATAATTTTCTTAGGGATTAATTAGGTTTATGAATAGATTAGATAGAGATCATGTGAGTGATTAGGGACTAAAGGTGTAGGAAAGCCTAGGAATAGGCTAGTAGGTGGGTCATGGGACTTTAAAATTCCCAAATAGTAGATAAGTGAGATTATGATAAGATAAGAAATGATTAGGGGAATTAATGAACAAGTGGGATAAGATTATAGTTAGTGAATGAAGAAATATTGATGGAGGATATGAGGTAAATGATTAGAGGGAGGTGATTTTAGGATGGGATTAGATGATATCATTAGAATTAATGTTGACTAATAAAAATATTAGTGATGATAATGTAGGTGAGCAAATCTATATGCATACATTTTCCCCTTCTTTGAAATGGAATCGTGAGTAGAGAAAAGTATAAGGAGTAATGGTCTTTAAAATAAAAACCATGTCATGGATGAATGCTAGTAGATATGATGTTAGTGGATATGATGCCCCCTTGAGGGGCATGTGGGGAAGAATGAGATACATGGCCACTTAAAAGAAGAAATGAGGGGTGGGATTTGATGAATATATAAGGGTATGGGATGTAAAATGTGAGATATAAGATGAAGAAGATGGATTCAGCTTGAGTAATGAGCTATAAATTGATGATGATGCCCTTGGAAAGGAAACATACATAGGGAGTAGATATGATTGTGTCACAGTTGTCAACACATCCCAAAAGGGAATCAAAATAACATGATAATGATAAGATTAAAAAGGCCACAAGATTTAGACATATTCCAAGCAAGGACAAATGTAAGGGAGAGCTATACGCCAAAGATTAGATAATGATTTGATAAGATTAATGATGGGTGTAATTCAAAGCTAAATTTAATTAATATGATGAAGATGATGATACATAATGATATGATCAAGTGACCAATCTATCTTTGGGCACTAAAAAGTGGTCAAGTGCTACCTACATGGTTTGAAAATACCTTAGTCCAATGTAGTTCTAAATTGGGTATAAATGAAAAGTGATAGGGGAGATGATAAGGATTAGTGATTAGAGGATATGACTCAGATGATGAGATGAGGATTAAATAGTGGATGTTAGTCAAATGAGGTGTAAAGATTGGATTATTAATGAGAATAAGGATGATTAGATGAATTAGATATATGATGAGGTGTATGTTATTAAACCATCATAAATTTCATAAAGATCATCATAGTCTAAGCAATCCAATAGATATAGAACTTGGTAGTATGCCCCATGATATAAGTATAACCAAAATGACATTGTGTCAAGGTGCATTGATAAATAGTGAAATTTTCATCATCGAGGGAACTTATAAGCTTTATTTTAGCCTTGGGTGACCTCATATCATCCTCATTCATTTCCCAATAGATAAAAATAGATAGGATGCAAATAAACATAAGAAAAAATAAGATATATACATGATGCAAACAAGACAAACAATACACAAGCAACACACATAAGTATCTACATTCAATGCCATAATGTCTTGCCTAAGGATGGGATGAGTGATTACGGGATGGGTTGGAATAGGATGATTATGATGTAATTGGGATTTAGGATAGACTTGGGTTTGGATAGGATGAGGTGAAGAGGATTAAGATGAGATATTACCCCTAGTTTAAGATAAAAGGATGGATGGTGTGATAAGGTGTTTGAATACTGATTTGGTCTTGAAATCAAATCAAAAAATGGTTGAGTAAGGGGATTTATAAAATTGATAACCAAGGATTACCAATAGACAAGGCCTTTCAAGAGTCTAATCTTGCAATAAATCTAGGAGATGATGGGATCAAATACCTTTCACACTAGAAAATAAGTGATTGGATGGGTATTAGATATGAAGAGGAAATGATAAGGAAAGTGATTGGATAAATTAACTTTCACACTATCAAGGAAGTGATTTTATGGGTGCTATATATGAAATGGTAATGATAAGGAAGTGATGGGTGCCATAGTAAAGTCTTTGACAAGGTGATGTATGTCAATAATACTTAGTCAAAAGGATGATACTAAAGATATGGAGGGAAGGGTGACCACTTGGGATTGGATTTAAAGACTAAATGTGGTATGAAAAGATGGGAAAATACAAGATAGATGGAGATGGATATGACTAGGGGATGGGGTATAAGACAAGACACGATGGACTATTTTTGGCTTTTGTAAATTTTATGATTTTTAGGGTTTTTGGGAATATTTCAATTTTTAGGGCTTTTGGGGATATGTATGTACACTATATAAATGGGGTTACTAGCAAAGGGAACACCAAATCTAGAAACTAGATAAAGAGGGATAGAATGATGGATGGTATGACAAAAGGATGAGGATGATGTGGAAAAGGAGATGAGGATCAAATAAGAATAGAATAGGGATTGCCAATGACCACATCATGAAGGAATCATATATTTAGTTACCTGAGTGTTCATTGTAGGATATGCTAAGATGGGTTGAGAATGTGTATCAAGACACCTTCCATTCCTTATGAAGGTTAAGATGAGAAGTAATGAGATATAGGATGATATGATGGTAGATGATGGTTGAAACAATGAGATAGATGTGGATGGGTAATATAAATAGGGTTGATGAGGAATGTGATATGGATTTTGCCCCCAAGAATTAAGGTAAAATGCAAATAATATATTATTCTAACATGACACTAGAGACTAATTTTTAATCATGTTACTTACCCAAGGAGCCATAAGACTAGTATTTGCCATTAGACAAATGATTTATTTAACTTATTCATGGCATCCCAATTTATTAGAGGTGGAAGAGATGAAGGATGCGGGCATTATTATTATTTTCAACCAACACTTATTATAATAATGTGCGATGTTAGGATCATGTCTTAGTGGCATTTATTTATTATTGATTTAACATCCTTTGGATATTTTAACTAGGTGTATTTGTGATCCCTATGAGGGATAATGTTGCCCAAGGATTAGAGATATGGTAGGGATGGGAAGATGTCATGATTGTGATGATGGATTATTGGATGTGAAGGAGGGATATGATCATGAATGATATAGTGAGATGGAGAGTGAAAATGGGGTTCAATAGTTGCATACACTATTGGATATGGTGAAGGGGTTGCTTTAGATTGGTGCCATGAGATTACATAATCTACGACCTTTTGATGTGATAATTATTTGATCCAGACATTAAGAAGATGTTTGGCCATGTGATTATTATTTTTGATAGTCTTTTGATTTGATGATGGGGTTTGACTTTGACTACCTTCTGGTGCCTAATTTTAGGCTTTACTAGGAAAAATTAATTTTTGACTGTATAGATGGTTTTGATTGAGATGATCCCCTAGTTCTTGATATTGGGCTTCATTAGGGGAGGAATTTTTTTAATTAAGATGATGATTTTACTTTGATTGACTCTGATTGATAGTATCAAAGATGATTTGATTATGATTTATGACTTCTATGTTGGGAATACAAAAAACCGGAAGCACACAATTGATTACCAAATACCAAGCAACTTAATATGCGGAAATAACTAAAATCAACAAGTAACTAGAATCCAAAAATAACACAAGATATGAGAGACAATACACAACTTGTATTAATACTCATACAAAAAAGAATACAATAACGAAGATGCCACTTCTTCTCCACCACCTCTTCAAAGGCTTCCCACACCTCAAGTGAGTAGTAATTCTCTCCTCAAAGCTCTCTCTCTTAGGTCCCAACACCCAACTCACACACTGAGTTTATGTTCACCTTATACCTGTGCTCTACGCACTCCACAAGTGCTCCACGCACTCCACAAGTACTCAAACGTACTTCAAGTAGATCTCCCCTGAACCTGCAACAACCTACACCTCAATAGACCTTACTTATGGAAGGAACTCCCTTGCCTTCCTCTATGCTCTGAGTACACACCTATACTCCAAGTAGATCTCTCCTGATACTGCTCCTTATTGTGTTGCTATCATATCTAATCTTTAACCTACAGATCAAGTTGGTTCTGCACACCTGTGAACCTTGACCTTGCACACACACACACACCTGCATATCAATGATCTTACTTACCATGTAGATCTCCTATTGTAACCATGCTCACTTGATGACCAAGATCATACACTCCTGAAGAACCCTATTGATTCTCTAATCCAACACCCACCTTGGTACTGTGGCACTAGGAGGAACACACCATTACTCTACCTCACACATAGAAGGAGCTTATAATAATGCTCTCTTACTCCCTAGCTACAAGTTTATAATACAAACATGAGTCTAATATATAGAACTCATCCAAACAATAATTAGACACCTAGTACAATAATTAGATCCATAGCTCTTAGTCTATAATTAGCACTAAGCATGCAAACACTTGGTTCGTCAACCAACTGCCCATAATATACTCGCAGTTGAACCACATAGGCGACCAATGCCAATTCCTATTTGCCTGGGGGTCACCGACATCGGCCGATCTCTAACCGATGTCGGTTACTCTCCTGCCCTATCCTGTCGACGTCGATTGGCCTGACTAACGCTGGTGTCTGTGACACTCCAGCAACCTCCAATGGCCTTCTCCATGTCTACATCAATGAAGCTTTTAGCTCCACAATCTAACAATCTCCCACTTGGAGATAAACAGCTGCACTGTACCTGTACCTATACCCTATCTAATCTGCTTCTTGGTTTGTATCCCTCTTCAAGCTCAACCCTGAAGACCACCCACCATACAACCTGTGGTGTACCTCCTGTCATCCGAGTACCCTACCGCATCCGTTCCTACAATCTCATGTAGTGAAGTCCTGACCCTAAATAACATGAATCCCTACTGCTGGTCTCTCTCAAATACCTGAGAATCCACTCCTCTGAATTGGCTCCTAACTCTCTGACAGCTCCCACTACTTGGGAAAACTCAGGTCTATACTAGACCTCATGTGATTTTGGACACTAAACTATCCAGCCCTCAGTGCACTCTGATTTTACATCCTGCATCTCGCCAACACCTGATTCACATCAGCTCCCACTGGAGACAAAATCAACCTGTGATCTCCCATGTCCCCCATGTCGAAAAATTTCACTGCTCCAAATTCTTCATAGCAAACCACTAAACTAATCTTACCCCTTAGCTCAGCAAAACCCTGTATGTACACCCTTGCTAGCTAGCATACTATCCACATACAGCAATAGAATGATGTTGTAATCATCATCCCCCTGGTAAGTCAAACCACAGTAGTTACCCTGACATTGACTAAAGCAATGCTTCGTCCTCCACCTGTCAAAACCTGTACCACTATCCTACAGCTCCTCAAGACCATATACCTGGCCTTCCATCTCATGTGTCCATTCTCTCTATTCTTCAACTAAGGAATCCATTCATTTTGCAGTGCTAACATACTGGCTGGCAACCCTACCAAATCTCTCGTTTGGTTCTGCAATCTCTCCATGCCACGCTCCCACTATTTCCTAGATCCTTCCTGCTCTACAGTCAGAAACTAGTATAAAGAAGAGGAACAATGAATTTGAGGCTTACTTACGTCTTTAGTCCTCCATATGGGTGTTTGATACTCCTTGACAGCTCACTGTCCACCTAAAATCCATTATAGTGACTGATCTCAGCCATCTCACAGTCTGCATCCAACCGACATCAGTTCCTACACCTGTCCTGACTACCAACCTGCCGTCGTCGGTGTCCTCCTTCTGTCGACATCAGTCCTTGTGACCGACGTCAGTCTTAACTACTACCGACGCTGGTTTTCTTGCTGATGCTGGTACCTATGTTTCCTGTGAGTGATGACTTTTTACCCGCGAGCTCCTTTGAATCAATCCCCATGTCCAAACTACCCTGCTCAAAAGTATCCAGCCCCATCCACTGGTCTCTGTCTGCCATCTCCTCCAAGAACACCAAGGCTTTCCAGTTCTTAAGCCTGTCAAATATATCTATCTTTTGCTTAAGAACATGCATCTCCTTCTTGCTCATGTGACCAAGCCTATAAAGCCACGTCTTCGCAACAAAAGAAGAATCAGTAATATAAACAAGTAGATAAAGAGTACTTGTTTTCTTACCACCAGCTAATTCAAGTGCATCCACTGTGAGAGTTCTCATACATCTCTCATCACCCAACTCTTCTGAAGAAATTAGCCACATCTCCAAACCTGGGACCTGCATGACCTCCTTCAACACCCATGTGTTGGCCAACTACAATTTCAGCTTCACTTCCCCTTTGCCTATTCTTTGGCAAGGCTCACCAGCTCCTCTATCTGGGGCTGCATGGAAAGAGGCAACCGAATCTGTAAGACAAAATTCAAATTTATCCAAGAAACCTCCCAGAGCATCCTGTGCCACATCACCTGCAACATCTGCTTCTTCAGTTCCTCCATGCTGATCTTCCACGAACTAACAATTTTATTTTACCTGCTCTTTCTTTCCCTCGAACCATAAGTGACCATATGTGCTTTTCAACTCCTCCATCCTTAGCTTAATTTGACCTACCATTGCTCTACTCCCACTCAATCAGAAACCCCTGAGAGTGACCTATAACCAAACACAAAACCACTTCCTGCAACCTTAGCTCTAATACCACTTGTTGGGAATACGAAAAACTGGAAGCACACAATTGATTACCAAATACCAAGCAACTTAATATGTGGAAATAACCAGAATCAACAAGTAACTAGAATCTAGAAATAACACAAGATATGAGAGACAATACACAACTTGTATTAATACTCATACAGAAAAAAATACAATAAAGAAGATGCCACTTCTTCTCCACCACCTCTTCAGAGGCTTCCCACACCTCAAGTGAACAGTAATTCTCTCCTCAAAGCTCTCTCTCTTAGGTCCCAACACCCAACTCACACACTGAGTTGGTGTTCACCTTATACCTATGCTCCACGCACTCCACAAGTGCTCCACGCACTCCACAAGTACTCAAATGTACTTCAAGTAGATCTCCCCTGAACCTGCAACAACCTGCACCTCAATAGACCTTACTTATGGAAGGAACTCCCTTACCTTCCTCTATGCTCTGAGTACATACCTATACTCCAAGTAGATCTCTCCTGATACTGCTCCTTGTTGTGTTGCTGTCATATCTGATCTTCAACCTACAGATCAAGCTAGTTCTGCACACCTGTGAACCTTGACCTTGCACACACACACACACACCTACATATCAATGATCTTACTTACCATGTATATCTCCTATTGTAACCATGCTCACCTGATGACCAAGATCATACACTCCTGAAGAACCCTGCTGATTCTCCAATCCATCACCCACCTTGGTACTGTGCCACTAGGAGGAACACACCATTGCTCTATCTCACACACTAGAAGGAGCTTATAATAATGCTCTCTTACTCCCTAGCTACAAGTTTACAATACAACCATGAGTCGAATATATAGAACTCATCCAAACAATAATTAGACACCTAGTACAATAATTAGATCTGCAGCTCTTAGTCTATAATTAGCACTAAGCATGCAAACACTTGGTTCATCAACCAACTGCCCATAATATACTCACAGTCGAACCACACAGGTGACCGATGCCGGTCCCTGTTTGCCTGGGGGTCACCGACGCTGGTCGATATCTGACCGATGTCGGTTGCTCTCCTACCCTATCCTACCGACGTCGATTGGCCTGACTGATGCCAGTGTCTGTGACACTCTAGCAACTCCTCCAATGGCCTTCTCCATGTCTGCATCAGTGAAGCTTTTAGCTCCACAATCTAACATTCTAAAATATGGTCTTGGACTTTTGTATTTGTGGTACAAACTATTAAATGTGGAGGGGAATATAATGATGCATGGTCCTATTCATTTCCATTATGGAGTGGGATATATGGATTATGGATGAGGGGTGGATGATTGTGGTGTGATGGATTAAGGGTATAATGGGTAGTATAGTCCTAAAAAAAGTCACTAGGAGCCCCTAATTTAATGTCAGAGAAATTATCCTCAAGAATTTCAAAAGGATCATAAAGACATACATTTGAGGTAAAATCATGTTCACTCTAAAAATATTTGATAGATCGAGCTTGTAAAAACTCTATTATGACTTCATCATCCTAATTGGGATAAAAAGATATGCCTGGTGACTGATTATCATCCAAATTAGGGTTAATTTTAAGAGGCTCTATTGGAAAACTTATTGGAAATATTTGGTGAATCTAGTGAAATTTGATTTGTAGGTGTGGTGAATCCTTTATTGGTGATGGTGAATCCTCTATTGCCTATTTTTTCCATGTAATGGTTTGGCTACACTATAACACAAATGTCAAATGATTGCTTTAAAAGGATATGATAAATTCCCATACTAGATGCTTTCATCAAACATCCAAATCAATGGTTGTGTTGTTCGGCTATACCAAACAACTACATCATTTGACTATGCTAAATGACTATGTAGTTTGGTTATGCAAAACGATTTTGCTGAATGGATGTGTCATCTAGTTGTGTCAAATGACTATGCCATCTGGTAGAATTAAATTATTTAGATAAATGGTGTGCAATGGATGGTGTATGCTAAATTTTTACCATTAAATGATTATGTTAGATGGCTTTCTAAGCATCTAGTGTCGAATGGTAATGTTGAGCCATGTTATTATATGACTTGTGTAGCTAGTCTATTATCTAGTTTACCCCCTATTTTATAAATACTTTCCATTTACCCTTATTTTTAACATTTTGTAGAAGATATTTTTTGTGCCCCTTTTCCCCCACCCACATCAATTCCTCAACCATGGAAATAAAATTCATTTTTAATAACCTACTATGCCCAAACATTTTGAGGTTCATATAGCATTCAAATGCATACAATGATTGGATTTTAGAATGAAGCTTTGGTGTCATATTGTATATGCCATAATATGAAATAGAAACTATGCTAATAAAAATGCCCATGTATTCATATGACCATAACAAGAAGATATTCATCATGAACATGGACTCCAGAATGATTTACTTTGGTACCTCATTTGAAGAGATTCATAATCTGAAAAGTCTTATATTTCATAATGCAACCCTAGTGAGTTTGAAATAAATGCTAAAAAATGAGGATAAGAAGTATTTAGTGTCAAATTTTGGATTGCACATCACTTGAACTGATATGTAGTTATAGATTTGTTTGTATAGTCAAAATTCAACTTTTGAGATGTAAAATCCTCATTTTCTTTTTTGTTTTAGATAGTCGGAAGAGGGGCCTCCATGTCAAAGACATTACTAACCCCTTTTTTAAAGTAATGGTTCAATTTTTCCAAGCCAAAATAGTATTTTAGGAAAGACCAACAAATGTTCCATATTCAACACTGGTTTACATTATTCATACTCATACTAATTTGAGATATGACTGGTGCTCTTTTATTTCTACTAGGATAAGGCTTGAATTAAATTATGCTTGTAACAATCCCTTGTCAGGGGATCTCTAGCTCTACCAATTAGAGCACAATTGACTACTTTCTTATATGCAATTAAACACGAAATTATACCAGAATGATAAAGTAGCTAGAAACTTGAGACAACAAAGAATTTGAGAGACAATACACACTCTTGTATTAAATACTACTAGAAGAAAATACAATAAGGAAGATGCCACTTCTTCCTCCACCTCAAAGGCTTGCCACACCTCAAGACCTTCTTCCCTCTCTCTCTTGCTCAACACAACAACTCTAAAGCCTGAGTTGCTATCCCTCCTTGAATGCTTCAGCTGATCTCCTTAACCTTACACCTGTAGATCTCCTTGACCTTGATAGCTTCAATGCTTTTACTTACATTAGAATAATTACAATACATGCCTTATGGGTCTATAAATAAGATCCCATGCTTACAAAAATAGAACTCTAGTTACAATAATTAGACATGCAGCTCGTGACTATAATTAGTCGCTTGACATGCAAACACTCACTTCACTTAACTGACTGTTCATCAACAGCAGTTCTAAAAATACACAGGTGACCGACGCCGGTCCCTACTTGTCTGGTGCTGCCAACGTCGGTCAACTCCCTGCCGTCGCCAGTCTCCTTCTCCACTGCATGTGATCAACGTCAGTTATACTGCCGATGCCAGTTCCTCTGGTTCTTCAGCATCCTCTTCTTGTGTCTGCAAATAGTTAAAGCTTTTAGCTCCACACCACAACAATCTCCCACTTGGAGATAAATAGCTATAACTTGTACCTGTACCTATACACCATCTATTTTGTTCTTTAGGCTCTGTATCCCTCTTCAAAGTCACTCTTGAAGACCAACCACCATGCAAACCTGTGATGCAATACCTGTATCTTATGCCACAAGAATTTTGCTACTCCCAAATTCTCCATGACATACTTCTGAACCAACTATACCCTTAGCTCAGAAAAATCCCTGTATATGAAACCCTGCAACAAGTAACACAATACAGTAACAGGATAATGTAGCTAATATTATCCAACCTGGTAAAGATAAAATACAATGGTCAAACCTCCATTATTTTGCAGCCTAATCAAGACCATATACCATAGCCTTCTGTCTCATGTGTCCATCCACTCTCTTCTCTAAAACAGGAATCCATCCCTCTATCCAGTGCTTCCTTCCAACTAACAACACTGCCAACAAATACCTGTTTGGTTCTCCGAGGACTCACACTCCTCATCCATGCCAAGCTCCCACTATTTTTGGATTCTACCTGCATTGCTTCTTCCATCTTCCTAGTTCATGACTATCAGTAAGCAATATAAAGAAGGTGAAAAATGAATATGAGGTTCACATACCTTTCCTGACCTCCACATGGGTGTTTGAGACTTATTAATTCACCCAACATTCGTTCCAGTGACCGATCTAGGCCATCTCCCAGTCTGCTCCCGACTGATGTCGGTTCCCTGCACTGACCCTAACTATCGACGTCATTTCCTTGGCTGATGCTGGTGTCCCTCCTGTCGACGTCGATCCTTATGACCAACATTGGACTTCTCCTATCTGACCTACCGACCCTGCTGGTTTGCACATGACTGATGTCAGTATCTGAATGACTGACGTCGGTGCCAAGCCACCAACATCGGTGTCTGTGTGTTCCTGTAAGTGATGAAATTTTCATCCGTGAGCTCTTCTTGGATCAAACCTCTATCCATGCTACCCTGCTCAGACTTATTCAGCCCCTGTGACTGATCTCTGTCCTTCATCTCCTCCATAAACACCAAGGCTTCTTTATTCCTGTCAAAAGCATCAAATTTCCTCTTTCTATAATGAACTATATTTATGCTTTCCAAATTTGAACACATATCTTTTGAATCAAGAACTTCCATTCCCTTCCTATTTTTGTGACCAATCCTATTAGGCCACATCTTCGAATCTACACCAGAAGTGGAATTAGTAGTACAAGTAGACAGATAAAGAGTATCTACTTTCTTACCTCTTGCTAGAATAAGTGCTCCCTTGGTAACCTTCCAAGAATCTACTGTGAGGGTTATTGTGCATCCCTCATCTCCCAACCTTCCTATAGAAATCAAACTTTGCTTCAAAATTAGAACATGCATGACCTCTTTCAACACCCACGTGTTGTCAATCTGCAATATCAACTACACTTTCCCTTTGCCAACTATCTGACAAGGCGTACCATCCCCTAAATAAAGAACTCCAAAGTCTCCCTGTTCATACTCGTAGAACAAATCTCTGTTTGGGGATGCATGAAAAGATGAACCAAAATCTAAAATCCATGATCCTACCTGACTATCCGAAGAAAGTATGAGAGCATCCTGCATCACAATATTTGCATCCTTTGCTTTGTCCATACCTGCATGTTGATTCTCTTTATCTCTCAACCAACACTCCTTTGTATGTCCTTTCTTTCCACAAAACCAGCAGGTAATACCTTTGGACTCAGATCTCTTTCCTGACCTTGAATTCCCTTGCTTAACCTTCTCCCTTTGCCATCCCCTGCTTTCTGCACTTAGAGCATTCCCTGATGATTCACCTGTGCTTCTCCTACATATTTCCTCATTTAAGATCACACTCACAACATCATCAACTTTTAAGATTTTAGAAGCAGATGCAGAATTACTTACTGCCATAACCATACCGTCCCAACTTTCAGGCAAAGAACATAAAATCAAGAGAGCCTTTACCTCATCATCAAAAACAATATTGACTGAAGCTAGTTGGTTTACCAAACCATGGAAATCATTGAGATGAGTATGTACCAATCCACCTTCCTGCATTTGCAAAGTAAATAGCTGCTTCATAAGATATACCTTATTAGAAGCAGAGGGCTTTTCATATAAATTTGCCAAGGACTTTATCAACTCTTCCGTTGTCTTGCACTGTGATAAGCTGGAAATCACAAACGATGCAAGGCTCAACCTTATGGAACCGAGAGCCTTCCGATCAAGAACATTCCATTCTTCATCCTTCATATATGTGGGCTTGCATGCAACCCCACCCAACGGTAAGTACAAATCCTTTTGATATAGATAGTCCTCAATCTGCATCCTCCAATGTTGATAATTCTTGCCATTAAACTTCTCCATTCGTAGCCTACTTTCTTTTGCCATTGCTGAACTCCCACTCAATCAAAAAACCTTGTGAATGACCTGTAATCAAAAAATAATACCCTGCTTCCTGCAAACCGTAGCTCTGATACCACTTGTTAGGGGATCTCTAGCTCTACCAATTAGAGCACAATTGATTACTTTCTTATATGCAATTAAACACGGAATTATACCAGAATGATAAAGTAGCTAGAAACTTGAGACAACAAAGAATTTGAGAGACAATACACACTCTTATATTAAATACTACTAGAAGAAAATACAATAAGGAAGATGCCACTTCTTCCTCCACCTCAAAGGCTTGCCACACCTCAAGACCTTCTTTCCTCTCTCTCTTTCTCAACACAACTCTAAAGCCTGAGTTGCTATCCCTCCTTGAATGCTTCAGCTGATCTCCTTAACCTTACACCTGTAGATCTCCTTGACCTTGATAGCTTTAATGCTTTTACTTGCCTTAGAATAATTAAAATACATGCCTTATGGGTCTATAAATAAGATCCCATGCTTACAAAAATAGAACTCTAGTTACAATAATTAGACACGCAGCTTGTGACTATAATTAGTCGCTTGACATGCAAACACTCGCTTCACTTAACTGACTGTTCGTCAACAGCAGTTCTAAAAATACACAGGCGATCGATGCCAGTCCTTGCTTGTCTGGTGCTGTCGACATTAGCCGACTCCCTGTCGTCACCGGTCTCCTTCTCCACTGCATGTGACCAATGTCGATTATACTGCCGACGCTGGTTCCTCTGGTTCTTCAGCATCCTCTTCTTGTGTTTGCAAACAGTTGAAGCTTTTAGCTCCACACCACAACATCCCAGTTCCACTATTTATTATTCAAATTTTATTCTAAAATTATACTATGAGGCCTTATATGACCTCTAAAAAACACAAATTCCAACTGTGATTCATCCAAACATGAGCACAAATGCTTTGTCTCTAGAGGAACATGAGGTTAGTTTATTTGTTAAACTAAAGTTTAATATTTGTTTATTTGTTAAATGGTTGCCAAGGTAAAGTTTAATAAATGTTTGAAATTTTTTTGTTATAGGAAATAATTCATGCCTCATGAAAATAATCTACCTCAAAAGGACAACATGGAGTTGAAGGATCTATAGAATCATCCTTACAATCATTTCAGCTTTCAAAATGTCCATGAGTTTCTTTGGGGTCATCTCCACATGCAGGTTTTCTATTTAAAAATTTCAAATGATAATTGAACTTTAAAGTTCATTATTATTATTATTTTTTAATTATTGTAGTTGACTTAGTAATAATTCAGATCATGGAACAACCATTGCCACATTAAACTACAACATTTACTGTGCCTTCTCAACCCTCTATGGAAGGTATTTTACATTACATATTTTGTTTTTTAGTTTTTGATTATAGTTTTTAAGATTGAAATTTTGCATAATGTGCTAGCTCAAAAAACCTTTATCACTCACAATATGACATGTAGATTGGAGGATACATTATCTCCAAATACAAGTACTAAAATTTTAATTTAAAATTAGCATATAACTTTATTTTTAATTTTTTTTCTAAAATAATTTACATTCTATAGGCATACTCAATCTATGAGGAACATTATGTTGATGCCTCTGCCCTTAAAATTAGTTCTCTCAAGGGGGAATACTCTTCCATTATAACCACCATCAATAACTAGTAGAGTAACAATTGCAACACTACAATTATCATGTTCCCAATTCCCCACTTTCTCTATCGGAGGTGTATCAAGTGCACATGGATTGACTTCTTTGTAAGATATTGAACTTGATGAGGAATATCTGGGGATTGGAAGTGGTGATGTTGTTGGAACTACTTTCAATCCACATTATTTTATCCAAGGAGCATCAACAAATGTTGATGTGACTGCTTAGGAGGAATCTTCACCCCATAGTCCCACCCTAATAGAAAATTTTATCCAGTCTGATGATGCCATTACATTTTTTCCACATAACAATTTGGTATCAGATAGTATTACTACTAGCCTTTAGGAGGAAGTAATTGATGAATTAAAAAATTTACATGTGTCAGAGTTTTGGGTGAAAGCAATGATAAAAGAAATAAATGACCGTTATCCAAATCATTCCCAGTGAGAAAATTTATTTTCATTGGTGCAACATGAACCTAAAAAAATTGATGCTTTGTTTATTAAAGCTAAATATGGGTCAGTTATTATTACCAATAGTTACAATGATAATGTGTTAACTATTTTGCTTAACAAGTTGGATAATTTGAATGTAGAAGACCAGGAATATTTTAATAGATGGGTGAAAGAAGCCAACCTTGTTGTGATTATGAATGTGGAGAAGGAAAAATATTTGGTAATGTATCTTCATTTTAATCAAATTTAATGTCATACTTATTTTTGTTCACATCTAATTACATTTATTTTTAAATTATAGGCAAAATATGATAACTTGGAAAAAAATCCAAGGTCCTCAATGTGCATCTCAAAAATGAATGGAAAAGTTTATTATTTTCCATTTAATTCAAGGATAATCTTGTTATATTGAATATATAGAACAATGCACTCTGAAAAATCATTAAGGAGTAAAGACATGATCTCGATGCCTTATTTAAGCAGAAGATAGTTACTGATCCAAGTCTACTTTCTATAGGATATGCTGGAAAAGAAGAAAGGGAAAATATTGGTTTTATTAATTCTATGAATGAGGATCTTAAAAATGTAGGGATATTGAAATACAATAGTAGCTGAGAAAGTGGTTGAGAAATAAGCTGAGAAAGTGGTTGAGAAAGTAGCTAAGTAGTTGAGAATTTGTTTTATAATATTTGTAAATAATGTTTTCTTTTAAAAAATATATTTCGAATGACAATTTCAAGTTTGGCTATGCATTGATCAATTTATTCAATTTTTAATTACTAGATGAGCCACATAGATTGCAATTTCAATTTGAATTTTATGATGTTGTATAGTGTTAGGCCCCCTTTTGATATTTATGATGCACTTGCGAAACTCACATCTCAATATAAATGGATTAATCTCAATATATTCCTTTATACAATGTTCCCCTAACATAATCATAATATATTAATATTTTGCATTCGATACTTAGCAAGAAACAAGGAAATGCATATAAAAAAACATATAATAATCATTACATCTTATGTTAAAAGAGTGAGTTATTTTGTGTGGAAGATCTCTTATTTATTATATTTTGAGTGTCTCTTTAGTAAAACATGTTCTAAGATGCCTTTGATGCCATTAGAAAGGTTCATTCATGTTTGGTACAAGTTTGTGTTGAAGATAGTATTGTGATAGTCTATAATATTGAGGATTCATCAAAGTTGAAAAGATTCATGAATGACTGTGATCATGAACTATATAATAGGTTCATGGACTGGTTAATGTTATGAGGATGTGTAGATAGATAAGGATTCATGAAATTAGTTTTATTCAAATGAAAATTGGTATAAAGCATAGGTAAGGTCTTTACAAATTTGTGAACAGTGTATTGGTGAAATTATGACAAAATAAAACTAAGTAGGAAAATCTTATCAAGAAACAAGTATCCTATACAACATGAGTGTCATTCATATTCATTGATATGTGATTGAATGGTTATATTTTATTTGATCACTTCATTTTGAGAAGAATTAGTTGTAAGACAGACTGTAATAAAAAAACAAGGGTATTTCTACAAGGTCTATTTTGATGTATGATAACATGATTTGCCAAAAGTAAAGGACTCTAAACCCTTTCTCAGTTAAATAGAAAAGATATTCCATATTATTTCTCAGGATAACATAATTGAATAAATTCAAGAAAACTTGTAGACAGAGTCCTTAATAGATGTATAGATTCATGTATGGGGTTAATTTAACATTTGGAAAAGTTGGAGAGGTTTTTAAAGATCCTAAATAAATATATCACATATGTAAAAAAATAGATCTGTAAAAAATATGTATCAAATACATAGGGAACCATATTAAGGAGTTGAAATCAATGAAGTAAGTCCTCTATTTTGTGTGATATTAACCTATAGTGTTCCCCCTAACACAATCACATTATATTAATCTTTTGCATTCAACACTTAGCAAGAAATAAGGAAATGAATTTCAAAAAATGTACAATAATTATTGCATCTTATGATAAACATGTGAAAAGTACTTTAAAATAATTAGATAAATTAAAACATGAATACATTGAATAATAGTCACTAAAAACAAATTAAAAAATAATATTAAATTAGAATTTAGAAACTAAAAACTCATAGTCTGGTAGTTGAAACAATCCTACACAACCTTGATCATCGCTACTAACATTTGCATCTAATGTGTTAGATCTATATTCAATGTCATTATTTAAATCCTCTTTATTTTCCAATGTATTATTGATTCCTCTTATTTCAATTAGAGAACTCCATGTTACCATAGCTCTTTCATAAGGAAACATGTTCACGGCATAAGTTGAAACATACAATCTCAAACAAGTTTCTAAATTTTTATCTAATATGTTTCAAAGTTTTGATTTTATGAATGATAATGCATTGAATACTCTTTCATCTTCCATTGAACCCAAAATCATTGTTTAAAAAATCTCATATAATCATAAATATTCACTTAGACTTTCCTATAGTATAATATTAGGACAAAGTTTTTTCCATGACCATGTAATTGCCCCATTTTCTATTGGTTTGATTAGAAGATGATATTATCTAGACATTGTAATTATAAAATAAGTTGACTAAGATGTCAATAAATCCTTTCCCAAAATAAGTTTTATTTCTATTCCATTCACCTCTATAGATTTACCAAAATGCTTTACAAGACAACCCATGTATTTGTGAAATAAATTATTAATCATCTTTTGACTATTATTATTGTTCCAAAAAATGGGATTCAAAACTACCATGGTCTCAAAAAAATCATCCCTTTGAAAATGATCTTTGATCTCTACAGATAAATTTTGGGAAACTCTACTTAGTTTCATCTGGGTTTCAGATAGAATAGTACCATACATAATACGTGTTATAGGCAGTTCTTGGATTTAGCTCCCACAAGATTATGTCCTTCATAGAAAGTGTGCATAGGTATCTCCTTACCATTAACAATGAAATAAAGATGATCATTGATATTCAACTTGAAATAATGTTTAGGGTTCTTTTTATATATATCAAACATTGCCAATTATTAAAAATAGGGCCTTGAAACTTTTCATTTAAAGTGTATAGTATATTTAAATATTTACATACTCATTTTCTTAGTTGTATGAAGTCAACAATATAAATGGATCTTTCCTGATCATGTTTCATTAAACAATTCATTTCTTTCAGCATTGAAAGAACTCCACATAATGTTAGTAGTGTTTTTAAATCTGTTAAATGGTACAATAAATATTTTGCCTTATTAATTTCTCTATGATATTTATACATAAAACCTACTAATGATGGATATTATTAAAAAAATTTGCATGCATATTCATACATAGAAATCCACTTTGTATCAACATATTTCAATAGTTTCTTACCATCATTCACTCTTATTACAAATTTTTGGAACTCTAAAAATATTTTTAGACTGCTTGACATATAAGCCTATAGGTCATGAATGAGCTCCTCCACTTTTTCCACATTAAAAAATTTGCTAACCATTTTATATGCAAGATTTATCTTATGATCCATAAAATGAATTGGAATCATATATGGGGTAACTATTGTTTGTATCTGAACACACAAACTATTTCTATGCCCCTACATAACTAATGCACCATTAACCTCAACACACACCAGCTTCGTAGCTATTGCATAATCATCCATCCCAAATTTATCTTTCAAATTTGATATAACCAATTTGTGAATACTTTCTCCATTGTAATTTTCTACCATTTTATGAAATGATAATAGATGAGGTTACCTTGAATAATTCTCAGAACTATACACATATATGCAAACCTAGGTTATGTTGTCAATTGCTATGACATCATCAATGGATAGTGAGATGAATAGTGGATTTTAAAATTTTTGTTTCAAATCCTTATTTTCAACCAATGATAAACATTTTTCCATTTCCCAAGCAATACTATCTGACCACTATGATTGTGGAATATCTAGAAAACCATTATGTTGAAACAAAATCTTATAATCTAAAAAATTAAAAATATGTCTACCATTTTTAGAATGTGGTATACAGTAAATAACTATATATATTTTACCTTTAGATGGAATTGCATGACTCTTCAAAAATTTGCTTCAATTATTCTCCCTTTCTACACAAGATGTTTTTGACATTTCTTATCATTTTAGTACTCACATGGATATCTTACATGCATGCATTCTTTTATATTTTTTCACCTGTGTATTATTGTTATCGGTCCATTTGGGTGCTTCACTATCTCATATAATTTTCCACAATATTTCTCAATCATGTCCAATTTTAGTTGCATTCTGTGTTCATTTCTTAGTTTATAGCTACATATTGTACTTCTGTATTCTGTTGGAGTATAATCAACATTTGTAGGTTCTATAGGTTCTATGAATAGAAATTTTGTTGCTCAGTCCACCTTAAAAGACCTTCCAATTGTTCATATACTTCTCTTCCTTCAAGAATATTTGTAAGTGTAGATTTCAACTGAACTTTGTATTTCATGAGAACCAACAATCTCTTTTACCACTTGAGTGGCATTATCATTGTCATCAAAAACTAGAGGAGTGTCTTCGAGTGGTGGCATGTCATCATCAAAATAATCTTTATGGGGTGATATGTTATTTTTGTTGATTCTTTATAGTGATATAAGAGTGGGGATTTATGCATGTAAAATTATTTTAATATTATTGAATAGTTGAAGTCAAATTTATGATAAACTAAAAAACAATAAATACTTAGATTTTGAGTGTATTATGATTGCATGGAATTTTTGGTTGGATATTTAATATAAGATAATATGCACGATTTCCATGATAATTAGATTGTCCTTTTACCATTCCCATTAGATGCCATGATGGTCAAAGATGTAACACTTTAGTTCTATCATTCGGTTCTATCATCTGGTCAAAGAGTAGATGCTATAGATCAGTTTTATCATCTAGTTATTTCTAGAAGTTTTTTGGATTTGTCATTTGATACTTGTGTTTGGCACTATCACTCAAGAGAATATTTTTAGCTCTATCATTTTATATTCCTATTTTGCACTATCATTCAATATTTGTCATTTGACACTGTCATTCAGCTCTATCATTTGGCTATATCATTTATCACTATCATAAGTCTAATGATATTATTGTTCAGCACTATCATTTGATTATATGAACCTGCATTTAATTTTTTCTTATTGGCTTGGTTGGTATCAATGGGATGTTACAACATATATATATATATATATGGCAAACTGAAGTGTAATATTATACATTATTATAAAGGGTTGGTGAGTTGACCCCCAAAATAATTTATATCCCTAAAATTTTAGTGATCTAATTCCATTTAACAACCCTAAAAAATTACCAAAACCAAAATCCAAAAATTGGAATATTCATGAATTAACAAATATTCACCACTAAAATTTAACTTGGTCTAAATTATGGGAATCTTTAAAAGAGCAAGCATGATCATCATCTATTTTATTATTGATGAGATATGATGTTTCTAATAAGGAATCTAATGTAGATACTAGTGCTACACATGATCATTATAGTGGCTCTGATGTTGACTTCAATGGATAAGATGTGATGTTGCTAGTAGAAGAAAGTTTATCTAAAATTGTCCTCTCAACATGGGGTATTGGATGTGAGGGGTGAGAGTGAGATTATGGATTAATAATGGACTAATCAAATAGAGTTCCATGGAAGGATTTATGAGATATAGGGGGATTAGGCATATGGGAAATGGACTTGTGGTTTATGAAGGATTGGTCGATAATGAGGGGATCATAAAGGAGGGATAGGGTGTCTTAAACTTGTCTTAGAAGGGGAAGGGATTGATCATGATTTGGAATGGAATCTTGGCATTCTTGTTCTTGTTCACATAGGTAAATAGACTCATCTAATTCATCTTTGATTATTATGTCACCACTATTGATGAGGCTTTAGACATAATCTCATAAATTTTTACATCTTTTAATGGAATTCCCCCACGTTTGATGATAGAGATAGTATTGGTTTGATTCATACCGAGAGGGATTAGACTTGGTAGGATTGAGATGTTGGATGGGTGGATAAACCATCATGTTAGTGATGACTAGCTATTGGAAAAGGGCTTCTAAGGATATAGGTAGGGGAGTACAAGGACTCAATTCACTACATGACTTAGATGTGGAAGCATTGGACTTTTAATCATATGATTGTTGACATGACTTGGTTGGTGAAGTGGTAGTAGACAAGATGGCTAGGATAGGATTCCCTTTGCTAGTATAAGGAGTATATGACTAACTATGACTAGTGGATGGGGGATTGGAAAGAGACTTACATGTATGAGTTTGGACAAAGGGTAAGGTGAATTGAATGGGGTCAAGATCATCAAGAAATTAGACACCCATATCTAGGAACCATAAGAAAAATACCTATGGGTTTTCATCAAGATATTTATAAAATAAGGAAATTTTTGAATTAGAGAGGCCATGGCTAGGATGAGGACTAGTTGATGCTAGAAAGGAATGGGATCAGGATGAGGAGTGAGGAAGTAATTTCTTAGTAAATGTCATTAGGATTTTGGGCTCAACATTATTGGGAAGGTGGGCACCCATATTTAGTAGTCATAAGAAGAATTAATTTTTTTTTTTGATGTATTGATTGATTAAGGTGACTGCATCAAGGGATGTGGGGATTGATTTTGATGGGCTAAAGGGTTGTAGATGAGGAAGGATGTGGGATATTGGTTTGGGGTGAATGGGATCAAGGTCCAAAGGTAGGTGAGCACCCATTTATAGAGCTCACAAAAGAACATCATCTTTATTGGCCAAGATGTATTGGTCTACACACACTAGGTCTAAATCCATGAGGATAGATGAAGATAGATGATGAAGGGGGTTGATGCAGGGGTAGACTAAGGATTAGATATGACTTATTGAATAAATTAGATCTAAGGGAATAATATAATATGATAGGTGATGATGGGGATGAGATAGACTAATGGATTAAATATTAAGATTAGACTTCAGACCAAGAGTACAATAGGTGATAATGACCTATCAATAATGCCTAGTTATCAAGCTAGGAAAAATAATTGGGGATTTGATGGGTTCTTATATTCAAAACTAGCAAGAGGATGGTATGATGGGTGCTATCTATTAATAGGCAAGGATGATAGATATGAGAGAGGTGATGATGGGTTTTCTAGATTTAAACTGACAAAGTGACAAGATGTTTGTAAGATATTGACTAGGTATGAGATCTGACCAAGGAATGAGTGATATTAGATTAAGATGATATGATAATGTGGATGATAAAAGGATTAGCTAAAAATATTAGACTAATTTTCTCAAGATGGGATGGGGTGGGATTATTATGATGAAGGTAATTAAGTCAATGGGATAAAGACAAATATGAAGATAGGTGATGATGAAATGATTAAGGATAATGTGGGATGGGGATGGTTTAGACTTGTATGTGACTTAGAGAGCCAACTATGGCAAGGATAAACTAGATGGGTAATGAATACAAGGTCAAGATAAATGATTGGGTATGGAATTTAGGACAAGATGTGGATGATGAGATATGATTAAGATATGTAGGTGATGGGGGGATGACCAATGATGAGTGATGACTAGGATGGGATATGACTAAAAGGATGTACAAGAGAACAAAAGTAAGTACAAGAGAGTAAGACAAGGATATGAAAGAGGTGATTAGGATATGGTCTAGACTAGGGCAAGATCAAGTCAAGGTGGGAGATGAGATAAGGATATACAAAAGGTAATGATGATATAAAGATAGGATGGTTAGTTATGATCAATTAATGAGATAAGATAAGATGGGGTGACTAGAATAGGATAGGGAAAAGATAATATTTACAAGAGGGTGATGACAAGGATGTACAAAAGGATGATATAGGATATGTGAGTGATGGGGGGTATAAATAATGATGGATGGATATGGTTAGACTAGGAGGGGATGATTAATACAATGTCGTAATGAGAGGTAAATGTGATGTGCAAAAGGATGTATAAAAGGACACTAAGTATAAGGGGATGATGGATGTACAAGTTAAAATATAGATGAGGCGTGTGTATGACTAGCCTAGGATGGGATGAAGACAAGATGGGGGATGAGATAGGATAAAATAAATGGTGTACAAAGATAATATGTACAAGATGATGATATGTGTGTGTAAGTTTGAGGTATAAGGATGACTCAACTCACAAAAAATATTGTTTTAGCACAACACACACCTAAGTAGACAAACCATGAACTATGATTAGTAAACTCAAGGGTGTGTAACCCAAAGCTCACACCATTCAAAGGATTTATAGGTGAGGATATATGGAAATGACCTATTATAAATTGAATGAACACTCTCAACCCCATTTGCACATGATGGATACGTAAGAGCTGATACTAACTCTGGTAGTGAAGTGCTTAATATAGATGAAGGATCCTATGCATGTTTGCATAGGATATCTAGGTGCATACCTTATATACACAAAGGTATAGTGGGGCCAAAGTATATATATGATGTTGTCTAAATAACCTATATCTTGGAGATTAATCATCCCTCACTCCATAAAACTTTTATGCGGAATTCTGCTTTAGCATTGAATGATATCTCTCCTTATTTTTAGACTCCACCAAAATATGGAGTTTGGACTAGTGTGTGGTGTTAAAATCCATGGTAACTATCTCCATAGAAAATAAAAATGATGGAGGATTTATAGGTGGCTTTTTATCCTCCAAGAATCATCACAAGGATGTAAGGAGGAGAACATACACCACCACAGCCCTCAGGATACAAATAGGCAACCAAAAAGATTAATTAACTGGTTAGATTAAGTGTAATGTATTTATAATATGAAAGGAAAGAGTATACAAAATAAAGATATATACACACAACAAGATGATGATATATATACAAGATAAGATAGATGATGAAAGTGATTTAAAATTTATTTTTAAGATGACACAAAGAGTCTTTGATAGGTGTCCTGTAAGCACATGGTTAGTAATTTCAAGTGGCACTCAAAAAGAGGTAACCTAAAAAGTGAATGTTAGTATTTTGGTAATTTTGATGAGACTTGAGGGTACACGTTAATTCAACAAATTTAGACAAAACATTAAAATAATATTTTATTTGATTCTAAGACTGAGTAATCTACAAAATAAATGATTAGTAGTTTTTAAATATTTTTCCTTGGACCAATGAAACCTTTGACAAAATGCCTTGTCAAGCACATCATTAATGGTTTATATTGTTTATCAATTTTAATCATCAAATTTGAGGGATAAATTTTGAGAATGATGATCATAATCATTAATAAGTTAATAATTTAAAATGGATTTGTTTAAGAAAGTCTACACCAAAATTAAAAAAAGGACTTTGATCACACATAAAGACTTATCTGGGGTTTAATGATGAATCATGATGGATGGGAAGATTAAAGTTCCATGATATTACGATAAAAATGTGATTTCATTTTTTTAAATTTAAAATTATTAACCAAACATTTAACTATTATTGACACACTTTCATGCTCAAAAGATTTCATATGATGTTATTTAAATCTTTGTGTAACCTTTTGACAAAATATAAGTTGAATTATGCCACATTTTGGAGTAAAAAAAAAGGTCCTATTAAATATGTAAATATAAAAATTTAGAAAGATATATTCTATTAAATATGAAAAATCTTCTTAAAATAAACTATTTGAATGGAGATCCTAATAAATATGATGGTCTGTCAGTTTAGTAGTTTAGAAGTGTCAGGTAGTCTATATGCATTCAAGATGTTTCACATAGTCTTGTCATGCATATATAAGGGAATCATGGTTTTCATGGAATTTAATTATTATTGCATATGACACATTTGACAAAATGTCTAAAAGAAAAAGGTATTCTGACAAGTCTACAATTTCAAAGCAAAGACAATTAAGGCTGATTTGAACACTGTTATTTATCTAAGTTAATACTAATAGGATTTTATATTACCTTTGCTAAATGTAATAAATAGGCATCTATCCTAGTCTTAGCTAGTGTGCATAGAGCATGGGTTAAATGGTGAGCTTCCTTTAGATGTTGGTCGAGATCACTTTGGGGGTTGTTTAGGCCAAGACATTCATAGGTGTAATGTTGAATTTATTAACATCGCATAGAACATGGGTAGGAGATTAAATAGCAAGAGAGACATAGGGCTCATTAATTATTTGACAAAATTCCTATGAGGGGAATGCGAGGACTATCACTATTATTTGAAGATAATGGAATAATAAAATCCCCATCATGAATCATGAAATGGGATTTTGAACCTGCGAATAGGAGTGAGGAGAACATTGATGAGGTGGAGGTAAAATCAGATTCAGGGGACATAGACCATTAGATATAATGGCATGTAACAATATGTTTTATTATATTATAGTAATTGTAGGATATGAATAAAAAAGATACAATCTCAATGATACACTTGCCAATGCCCTCCCAGCATGTTCCAAAAATGGAGCTTTAAAATAGGTTAAGGTCATCCATCAAAGCATAATGTAAGGTGGATTTTGTCAAATACTGTATTAAAAGTGTTTGACTGAATGACTAAGCCAAATTTGTGTTAATATAATAAAAAAATTACCATTTAAAAGTGATGGATTCTAATCTAAGATGTGAGTTAAATAATTTTATTATTTACAAGATAGTTTATTGTTTGTTAAATCACAACTACCGACAAGTCCAATAAGCTATTTAAATAGGTGAAAATTTAGGAGTCAAATATTAACCTGTGTTATCTAATTTAAAAAAATTTACACGTGAAGAACCCTTGTAATTACCTAGGGTAGATTCATATTCCAAAATTGTAAATTCAAATGGATATATATTTCAAAGATATTGGGCCAAATTTCACCTACAAATTTAAGAAAACACTTTCAAAGTAGAAAATATCAATTTTAAAAGGAATGATTTTTTGGTCCCATCATGGTTGCCAATATGTAGAAGGATTATTGAGCTATTTTATTAACACTATGTAATTTAATCATCCAAATATCAAATTACTTACACAAAGTCTAGAGCCATTAAGTTCTAATGCAAATAGATGAACAAATTATTCAAACCAACATTACAATCTTAAAACTAAATGCTCTAAACCATGATCAAACTGATTCAAAAACAAAGAGATTGGGATGAAGATTACCTTAGACTCAAAAATATAACATTATGATGGCATGATGATAGATTGTTGATGATGGTGCTTGGGATTGTTTTGGCATGAAGACTCTCTAAACTTCCTAGATTACTAATTAGACATGGATATGGCATTAGAATTCAAGTTAGCTCTAATGAAGGAGAGGA
This sequence comes from Torreya grandis, assembly GCA_037957365.1. Taxonomy (NCBI): domain Eukaryota; kingdom Viridiplantae; phylum Streptophyta; class Pinopsida; order Cupressales; family Taxaceae; genus Torreya; species Torreya grandis. The sequence continues at coordinate 1,652,564 of JARHVA010002199.1, read as the reverse complement.
GTGGTTTAAATAGGAGGAGGGAAAGATCTATGGTGGAGATTTGAAGTTGGGGGAAGGAGATCAAGGGTTGAGGATTAAAATTAATTTTAAATTCTTTGGAAACCTCTAGATTTAGAGGCTTCTAGAGAGGAGGGTTAGAATATAGAGGATTCTAGAATCCTCCAATTTTAGAATCTTCTTAGGGATTAATTAGGTTTAGGAATAGATTAGATAGAGATCAGGTGAGTGATTAGGGTTTAAAGGTGTATGAAAGCCTAGGAATAGGCTAGTGGTGGGTAGGTGGGTCATGGGACTTTAAATTCCCAAATAGTAGATAAGTGAGATTAGGATAAGATAAAAAATGATTAGGGGAATTAATGAAGTAGGATAAGACTATAATTAGTGAATGAAGAAATATTGATAGGGGATATAAGGTAAATGATTAGAAGGGGGTGATTTTAGGATATAATTAGATGAGATAAATGGAATTAATATCGACTAATATAAATATTAGTGATGATAATGTAAGCGAGTGAATTTAGATACATGTAGGTAGTATGGGATATCATAGATTACTAAAATATAAATATATGTTATACCTGTATGGTACATACTATAATTGTTATGCCCAAACTCATATCCACATTGATGGATTATATGTGTACATGTTGATTATTACTATGATTAGTGTGTTTTGTGATAGTTGGTAGGACTATGTGTATGCATGCATACAATGTGGAGAGTTAAATGGATGATATGGTATTACATTATTGTGTTCCATGTGAAATGTGATTTGTTTCTTTATATCTATTTTCTCGAATATAAGTTTGTGTTTTAGGGTAGTTATAACTACTTTATATGATTGATTGTAAAAGATTAAAAGTTTGTTATAGAATACTAAACTATGGTAATATGGGTTAACATAGGGTGTAGTATGTTTGGAAACTAATTGTGATAGTGAAAAATTGTAGTTAAATATGTTTTTACTCAGATGGTATAAACTGTAGTCATTATTTTTAGTATGGGATATAAAATATTGTAAGATTCATTCATACGTTTGATAGAGTAAATGTATGCTTTGGTTATTCCCATGTTTACAATGTTACATGATGTGTTTGCTAGTAGAAAGTAAATTAAATGAATCTTGTGGCTGAATTATATTTGACCAATATGAATTATTGATATGGAATAATGAGTGATATGGAATTCAATGGCTTACTAGTATCATAATGACATATGAAGGTAGTCTAATCAAGTGGTGTGTATGAATTTGATTGATCTATAGATCGTTATTATTTATTATTCATAAATATTTGGGCCAAATTATGTTTAGAGAGTCATTATCATTTCATGAGTATGATTTACATGTTTGTGTGATATATTGCAATAGAACGGTTTTCTATGATATACTGCATGTTTAGTTTAGAAACCATACAACACATGAGTACTTGCTTGTCTCTATGGATTCTTATGCCCTCACTATCTACTCATACATGAAGGGAGGGACATTTCTTGATGGGATTAGTGTGGGGGATCCTTATTCCATAGTTGGTGGTAAAAGTTCTTAGATGATGCTCTCTCTCCCCAAAATAGTACTACTTTCAAGATGACACTTGAGATTTCCACAGATACTTGAGTTCAAGAACTATGCTCTAGGGAATCCATGTATCTTATATGTACATTGTAATATATTATACTTATTATTGATTATTGTCATGAGAGTTGTAATTTCTTATTATTATAAATTGGTAGTGGTAGATGTAGACTTGTATTAGTTGTGGTTGAGTTAATATAGTTACTTTCTATACTTGCATTGTGATGTGCTCTCATTATTTTAGAGATCAATGTTATGTGATATATTATGCTTGTTACTATTATCATAGCTTGATTTTTTATTATGATCTCTATCCATTTTCATGGTGTAATCTATTTTTGGATATATGTTTAAATTTAAATTTTTTTTGCATATTTCTATGTCTAATCTAGTGGGGTTGTTACATAAGGCTCATAACTAAAGTTAATGAGGTGCTACCAAAAGTTTAGTAAATATTTTGGAAACTTGCTCAGTGGTAGGAATGAACTCTAATGTAATAAATTCATCCTAAATAACTTTTTTAATGATGTGAATGTGGATTTAAATGTACTTTTATCATTGATTTTCAATGGGGTTGTGTGAAATTTCAATCTCACTCTGGTTATCACACCAAAGAATAATGGGTATATTTTGTGGGAGTCCAAACTCATCTAAATTTTTTTGAAGCCAGAGAGTCTCTTTATTGGATTTAACTAACCTTAACATTTAGCATCATTGGAGGATAATGTAATATATTCTAATTTTTATAATCCAATGCAGTTAGACCAAAACCAAGATTTTATTAAAATTTTCAAGTGGACTTGTGAGTATCAACATCACTCACGTAATATGTGTCGGAACATTTATACAATATGTAATGTATAGAATATATCTAGAAAGTAATAAATTAAAAAAGAACACAAAAATATAGTAGAAACAACATATAACATGGAAAACCTTAGAGATGTAAGAAATTATGATGTTGATTTATTCATATAAATGATAAACTCAAGTACCCAATACAATCCTTCTCTTCTCACTTTTTCACTGACCAATCTTTGTAGAACTCAATAATATTTTCCACATGAAAATATCCTTATGTCACAATAATAAAATTATCATACAGTGGTGATGTTTTACGAAATGGATAAAACCCTTTTTATATTAGAATGTGGAGGTGGACCTTTGTAACAGGTCTAATCTCTCCTTGAAGAACTAAATAATGGTAATAAACAAGAGACATAATATTCTTTATTAATTTAGTGTTGATATATTAATGTAATTATTTATTTAATTAAGTATTTGCAATTATTATTAAATGATAAATAATACATAAAATTATATTTTGTAATGGAGGTCCTTATGTTATAAAAGGCTCCAAAAATGATTGGTTGATTATTCATGAGAAACTGTGAGATGTAGTCTCACAATCATGCTAGCCTAAACTTACTTTAAGAATTTTATGGATTATAGTTCCTTTTGTTTCAAAATGTTATATTGGAATGATGAAATTTTTTAAATCCTTAAAAAATTACATGCCTCCTAAACTCATTATAGTTGATTCATAGAGTATAATTTTTTATTAAGGTGAATATGACATGTATCACCACTTAACATTAAGGGAGAGTGTTGAAACATTTAATACTTAAGTGGTGAATTTAATGGACCCTTATCATACTTAGGTTAATTAAATAATAATGTTTTATTATTATTGATTAACATAGGTTGAAAACTCTACATAAATAAATATAATAGAACATATTTATTTATTACCGTAGTTTTATTACTTAGGGAGAGGTTAGATCCATTAGTTATAACGGTCCACGTCCAAACCCTAATAGAAAAAGGGTTCACCATTTTGGTAAATTAATCACTATAGACACACAATTTTTCTAAACTCTATCAATTAGTTGTGCTTTCTATCTTATAGGAACTCATGAGTCTCAATATCTCTGAATGCATGCCTTAAAGGGTGCATCAGGAAAGGGGTGGGTAGGTATTTGGTTATTCACAATATTTTTCCCCCTATACCTCAAGATAAAACTAACATAAACCTCTCTTATACATTTCCCTAAGCTTTAACACCTCCCTTACACTCCTTGCTAACCAATTCACTACCTCAAATAGCCCCTGCTTGAGCTAAAACTCTTTTTTACAACTTTATCAAATATAGTCAATTGGGTTGGATTAATTTTGTGAATTAAGAAGGTTATAGGACTAAGTCAACCTAGCTGACTTAGTTTGGGACCTAACTACTTTAATTTCCTAACTAACTAGGTTGATTGGGCTAACTATGTTGGCTAAAAATCTAGAAGTGTTTAGGGTCAAATTAGGCTATATATACACATCCTTCACATTATTTCCAATAGAGATAATCATTCATTTATGATCATTTATCTATTTACTCACCATTATACTTGAAGAGTCACTAATTAGGGTTTCATACTACTTGGAGAAGAATCTTGTCTTGTATAAGTGTCTTGGATACATAGGAGAAGTCTTTTAGCCTAGAGCTTACCTATATTTGTGATCCTTATAAACCAAAACAACCTCTTTCAAAGAACCATTGCCCAATGGATAGATTAAGACTTGACAGGTTCATCTTCAAGGTAAGTATTCCTAACTCTTACTACTCTTTTGTTAGTAGATAGATTTTCATGTATAATGGCTAATGAATGTATTATCTCTCCTTAGGATTACATCTACATTAACTTGTGTAGAGTTCTTCTTTGCATGTTTATTTTTTATATTTATCCTTAATTTATGCCACAAGATTTGGTGAGAACTATATTAGATTTAATTTATTTTATTATTATATTGAAATAACAAAACTTAACTAGGGTTATTATGTGGTGCTTCTTGACTAGAGGCTTTGGAACCCTCTCTAGCCATGTCATATGATAATAGATCCCTTGGGTAGGTTTAGTGGATCCATATTGATCATGACCCCCATTATCAAAATATTGATAGTAGTATATTTAGCTAAATTATCTTATCCAAGTTAGGATTAATGTGTAGATCAACTTCACTTTGACTTGCATACATTCTAGTGAACCCAATGTGAGCTAGCCCTTGCATGTTTTCAACAATTATTTTTAGACTATTACATCGACTCTATCGACTTAGTATAATAGTTTATATATAGGTATTAAGAATAAATTGATCCAATAAAATTAGTTTAGTTTCATGTTTAGATATTTTTCATATATAAACAACTAGATCATTCCAATCGATCCAGTTCTTTATTCATTATAGGTCATATTCTACTTTGTCAATTTGATAAACATAGTTAAGGCATCAGATTACACATTTTTAAACTAAGTTGAACTTATAAATATTTATTGGCTCTCTATGATCAGATCTTTCTCTTGTGACTCTAGATCGATCCCATCAATTTAGTTCTTCATCTTATTTTTTAAATTTTCAAACTTTTGTCTAGAATACTAGATTGATCCTGTCAACATAGTTATTTTAGTCATTTTTAATTATTCAATCTATGAAAACTTAGTTGATTGGATTGAATTTATTTTAACATATTATTTTTTAGGTTTAATCTCTCATATGGATAACACAGCTCAAAAAAAATAATTCAGTAGATCCATTACATTGCCAAAATAAATCAAAAATAAAATTGATAAAAATAACTTTAGGTTCATTCTAATCAGCTTAGTCATTTTAGTTTAATTAAATTATAGTTATGTTTTCCTAGATTTTTAGTCCTATAAAAAATGTCTCCTTACAATAAACTAAGTTGACTTAGTTTTGTAACTACTTTCTCCCTAGGAAACTCAATCGACTTATTCGACTGTGTTTCCCAGGACTATTTTACAATAGACAGAGTCAAAATGATCGACTCTATTTTATATTATTTACATACTAGGTTGATCCAATAAAAATACTATTATGTATTTATCAAGTAAATAAAATTAACTCACATTGGTAGTAATTAATTCACTTTTCATTTATCTACTTGCTTACTTAGAGTAGTGTACATAGTATAACTAGGAAGGTTAATTTACTCGATAAGTTTCTTTCTTTCTTTCACACACTACCAAATCATAAAATATCAAATAAGCATTAAAATACTTCTACCCATGTCTATCTAATTGGATTTTATCACCAAAGTGGAAGTAAACTCAGTTTTATGGATGAGTATAAATATATGGTTGACGGTATCTATTGGCAAAGCACCTGACAACTTTATCACTATGGGATTGTGAAGGGAGGGGGTAGGCCCTAATACTAAGTCAGTACCATCATCAATATAGATCTATTTCAACCTTAACATACCTAAAATTAGTTTTAGCTTACTATTATAATCCAACTTACATACCCTAATTTCATAGACTGGTGTATATTTTTAACATATTTTTATATTGTTTAGCTACTTTTTGAACTCTAATTTTGACAATATTGCACTAGTGATGTTATAATCTGATTCATATCATTTTTATTTGGTTTTGTTTACATTTGATTAAGTAATATAGATATAGTTTATTTTATAAGTATTTTGATTTGGTTACATCATTTAATTTCTATATTTTACTATCTAGTTCAATTATATTATCATATTGTATAGGTGTTATGATGTCCATTTGTAGGTGTAAGTACAGGTACATGAGCTAGGTTATTGGTATCATTTGATAGTCAGGGGATAATGGACAAGGGCACTGAGTAATTAGGTAACACCAACACAAGTAAAAGGGGTATCTTTCATGATCTGTTAGTCACTAATCAACAATTTATCAATTATGTTATTTCATCACTTTTGTTTTCTTTTGCTATTATTATTCTTGTTTTTGATAATCTTCTTGACCCTTTTTGTCAATATGTGATCTTGCATGACTTATTAATTTTATCATCTTATGATTTACCATTTGGCATTAGTTATTTTATTAGATTTTTTATCTTATTTTATTTTAATTTAATCTCTTTCTAGTCCCTTTGGTATTATTTTCTTGTATTGTGTTAAATAGTGTTGTGCATAATTGTTAGCATTGTTTGTTCAGAGGCCATCTTTGGTTTATAGTCAATTGTGCATGCAATGTTTTCATGAATGTTTAATAATAAAGATAGGCCTAGCTTAAGCAACTTAATCTTACAATTGTTTCCAAGTACCATAAGCTTGCATTGGTTGTTTATAAAAGCTTATAAGATTTCATAATGCTTTGGCATATGTAATTAAAGGAATTTTTTATTTATGTCAAAGTATTAGTGACTTGGTGGTAAAATGGGTTTAATGTTTATGCTTGTGGTCTTATTGTGTCAAAAAGGTCTTATGACCAACGATGGGGTCACAGGCTTGTCATGGTATTATAATTTAGTATTGAAACAAAAATTTGATTTTCTAATCATAACATTAGGGGGTTGTGGGGTTTTTAAATCCATGCAAAAATATATTATGATATGAATGTTTTGGTCTAATGGGTTAATCATCCCATGATTTGAGTTTTGGTGCAATGGGGGAGATTTGGCTCAACTACTAAAACTATTTCTAAAGGGGATAGTTGAATATAGATGTGGGAAAGGAATAGAGAATATTGGGGAGAGAAGAGAGAAAATCCTAGGAGGAAAATGTCAGAAAAAGGGAGTAAAGAAGGATTGAAACCCATGCTAGGAGGGAGAAAAATTTACTTAGGCCATGACTACTTAAGACGCTTGGTATGGCACAGGAGAGGGGGCAATATGGTTGGCAAGTAAACAAGTTTTAAATTAATTTTCTCCACCTATGAGAATAGCGAACCAAGTAAGTGTTGCATAATTTCTTTGTGGAAAAGAATGAATGTTTGATTTTGATTCTATAGATGCAAATAATAAAATAATTATTTGCATGTTCATAAGGAAGTCAACCGTCTTCCTGATGAAATTGCAAAGGTTCTAAATTGATTTTAATTGATATAAACCTCTTTTTTTTATAATGGGTGATTCTAGTTTTTATTCTTAGTTATTTAGAATTTTGTGTTTTTTAATCTAATAGTAAAATATTCATTTTAAAAACCTTTAAAATATTCCATCCATTCTATTTTATTGGACATATTAAATGCTCAAATTTAATATGTATTTGTCTTATTACCTAGTTATAGGTTATAAGATTTGTGCATATCAATTGATCTTGCTTTACATTTTGGGGGTTTTGGGTATTTTAACCATATTGAAGAGGTCAAATTACTTAAGTGGTTGGGTTTTTATTTCTTTACCAATTGGAATAACTAGTTGGAATAACATTTTGAGATTATATTTTTTTTTATAGGCATTACACCATTCTTATTTGGTTGTGTTTGGTCTTACTCACTACTTTCCAAACATTTGGGGTTTTCAATTTTTTCCCTTACCTATTAGAAGTGATTGGGCTGAGTGAGTTTTGGGGTCTCATTAGTATGTTGGTTCACCATTTTTGATGTGATTAATTTACATGTTGGTGTATGAACATTAACTTGGTGTTTATGAGTTTTTAAAAAATGAGTTTATTGTTATAATATTTATTCTTATTTAAAACCCATGTGATTTTAATTGATGTTATTCTTACAATAGTTCTTATTTTGAAAATAATTAACCTAGCCATATAAGGGTTATATATAGTGATTTCATCACATTACACACTTTTTGTGGGTGATAAAATGACTATACTTGAATGATTGACAAATGGGTAAGACATCTAAATCCTTGGTATTTTGTTTATCTATTTTAAAATGCATATGTTATGTGGATGTTTCTTATTTATTCATGGATGTAGGTGATGATTTTGTATCACTTTAGTGATGGATTTTTATATTAAAATTTTGGTACACCTATAATATATGATTAAATTTGACTGGGTTCAACTAAATATATAGTTGATACCTATAAACTCTTTTAGAGGAAAAATAAAGATTGTCAATGTTTGTATACCTCTTGGTGTTTGTACTTTGATCTTTTAGTTGTGGAATGGCTATATGTTAATAAAACTACTATAATCATAGTGATGGATTTTATCCCTTATTGATCATACTCTTATCCCAAAGACCTGCAAATTAGACTCTACCTCCTAGATTATGGTTGGGGGTGGTGAGGGCCACCAATCGAGGGGCTTATTAGATGGGTCAGGTCATGACAGTTCATATGGAGAAGTTATATTACTCATCTGGTAGATGACTCATTGTATCATTTAATATTTTTATTAGTTATTTTTATTATAACATATTTTATAAATACAAAATAACACTTGGGTTGATGTACAAAATAAAAATATAAAAATTTTAGTACTGTTGTTCATTTAATTACTTAAATAATTGAGTTGGTTAAGATTGAATAATAGGTTATATACCTCCAATAAATTGGAAAGGTTAACCATTTACAAATTTGAGTTATTATTTACATATAAATGAATATATTTATTATAATGTTAGTAGTTCATTGGTAGATTATTAACTTGTAATTATTAATTAACAATTTAATTTTATTGCTCATGGATTAATCTATAAGACTGAGTTTTTGCTTAAATATTTGAGTTATAAGCATATAAATTATAAATTTTTCAATTGCATGCTAAAAATACACCAAATCAAGTTGTTATATATGAGAATTAGTGGATTTTATACTACTGTACCAGCACTTTTGCAACATAAATTCTAAGTTCTTTATAAGTCCCAAAGGGCACTACTTATGGGAGTAGTTTCCACAAATCAAATTTATTTTATGGCATATTAGGAATCATTATTAGTGAGGTAATTTTTTTGGATAAAATTATGTTATATTTAATTATTTTATCATGATACATCCATATAAATTATCCTACAAATAGTCATTATCACAAACACTTAAATCAATTCAAGTTGTGTAAGTTGTTTGTCTATTTTAGACTTCGTCACTGTAAGATTGTAAAACCTTATGAGAAATAAAATTTGCTTCATTTGTTGTATATGTTTTATATTAATTAAACATATTAATATTTATTATTAAATTTATTTTAAATATTAAAATTAGTTCAGGTATCTTTAAATTCAGATTATCTTGGATTATATTCTATTTGTCAAAATAAAAAATGTAAGGATACGTTGAAATCATGTTAATTTGAATAATCTATTATATAAGTTGAAATTAGGTTCTTGAGTTTTATAATTAAGGGAGTGAATCATTTTAAATTTTGAAAGTCATTTATTATTGTTGTTCTTAATTCTTAAATATCAATGAAACAATGTAAAGTTTTAGAATGACATTGGGATGCCAATATATCCTCAAGCTATTTTCCATTTATATTGAATATATGTTATTAATTCATATAATTTAATTATTCAATTTGTATAATATTATGACCCTCCTAATAATTTGGATGAGAAAGATAAATTAAATGATCACATCATGGAATTCAAAATCATGCTTTGGCCTAATAGTGTAATGAGCTAATTAGAGTCATAAATGGAACATGTTAATAGTTGAAGAATTTCTAATTATGAATTATCTTGATGTTCCTAAAGGAAAAAATTATAGGAGATAAGGTAATATAATTTTTTTAATAAATAATATAAACTAAGGTTAAGTGGCATACTTTTATGATTCTTATGGCAAAGACCAATTGACAAGTAAATAACACTTGAGAGATATTAACTTCTAGGTGACTATTTACAGGATGGTCTAGTAAGAATAAGTAGCCACTATAAATAAAAAGTATAATAATGACCTATAAGCCACATCAACCTTGACAAAGATTATAACAATTTAATTTGATTACAGTATCCTATGTGTACATGTAGAATGAAGGCACATAGTATGATGATCCCTAGGAATTATAGATTATGGTATAATGATATAAGTAGGGATAGTACTATAATGGGATATTTGCATAGACATAAAGTATTAAATACATATTCCTATTACAAATTCAATAATTTATAGGTATATTTCTAAACTACTAAACTTTTTTAGACATACATCATTGATTAAGTTACTTAAAATAATATACTTTCTTCTTTATGAACTTTGATATATAAAAGGACATTGTATGAACAAGAAATGAAGTCATGTTTAGTATAATACTTCCCTAACATCCCAAGTAAAAAAATGGGTGAATAATCTACCATGACCTTTTCCTAGACTTACGTATATGTGAGTCTCTTAGATAGTATAAGGACACTTAGGTGGTTTTATTAGAAAGGTGTCTACCTCCATATAGTTTAGAGCTTATCACTATGAATCTCATATCGATATGCCCCAAACTGTATATAGATTTATTAGAAAAATAATCTTCCCCATATAATCATCTAGGGGTAATTATCTTGATTATGGTTTGCATATACATAAATTTGGTTATGGGGATTATGGTAGGTCACACAAAACCATGTTACATGTAGTAAACCTAATTTAATATTTCATTATTCATTTTGAATGAATGAACTCTAAATTTTTTTGGGGGTCATTTCACCTGGTATCAAATCTTGTGCTAAGTTATCAATTCTAAACACAACTCTAAATAAGATTTAGAAGACTTATTTTTGTTAAAATCTACCTAAAAAACTATTTGGTGACTTCTAAGGAAAATGGTTAAGAATAGGGTTGGTAGCAATCACGTTGATAATGATCAAGGAATTGATAGGCTAGTATTAAGAGGTAGAGGTCGAGGTAGTGGTAGGGTCTATACTGATCAAAATATGAATCCAAATAAAAATGAAACTCTCCCCCAAAATGATAATGATAATAAAAACAATGAAACACCAAATGGTAATGCACTTGGGGACAACCCAATTGATAATAAAGAAGAAATATTTCATGGAATCTTGTTTGCTTTGAATGTTATTCAAGGCAAAATTGAAAATCAAGAGTGCAAGTTAAACAATCTTGAGGGTGATCCTCAGGAAGAAATACCTGAATTAAAAGTTGGACAAATAAAAGAACAAGCACTCCAGGAAGTACCAATAAGAATGGTATATCCAATCATAGGAGAACTAAAAAATATTTCCCCACTCACCTTTTTAGGTGAGGAATTAGGAGTTGCAATTGATACATGGCTTGTAAATCTGAAAACATATTTTAACATATATGAAATGCCATATAATGTAAAGGAAAGTACTATTGTCTACCATTTAAATGGTTTTGCTTCCCTATGGTGGAACCATATTTGTTCCTTAGAGGTGTATCGACCTATGACCCTTACCTAGCCATCTTTTGAGAGTCAATTCTGAAAAAGGTACTTGAGTACAAACTTCAAGGAGTAAAAAATAATACATTTTTAGCTACTCAAGAAAGAAAACATGACCATCTCAAAATATTAGAATAAATTCTTAAATCTGATACATTATGTAGACTATATGCATGATGAAGGGACAAAAATAACCAAGTTCAAGTTAGATCTGAAAGAGATAATGATGCATGACCTCAATATGACTAATCTTAAGATACTAGAAGTTGTTATAGATTCTATCGATAGGGCATAAAAAAAAGAAAATTCTCATAAAAAATTGAGACAATACTTCAAAATGAATACACAGTATTCAAAAGCTAAAAATCCATATCTCAAACCAAAAAATTTTAGGAAATCAGACTAGAATCACAATTTTGAAGAGACAATAGAAATTTAAATCAATTCCAAGGTCATTTTTTAAAGACCTTAGGAAACTCTAAAAATGGGTCCTTCAGGAAGGACCAACACCAAAGTACCTAATGTGGACTAGTCATAAGGGCAAACATTATTTTAGTAGCCCCACAAAGGGTAGTGGTGTGTTAGGAATGTTGTGGTAACCACTATCATAAGGAATGCCCAAATTTGAAATTAGGGTAGATAATAGACCATAGATTGTATGGAGCAGTAGATAATCAGAGAGCTAACTTTTAGGTTACTCCAATAGAGATAAGAGGTAATATTTCTATTAATTTTTTAATTATTTTAATTGATTTTGGTGTAAAAAAATATTCATTTCAACTATTATATCAAATAAATGCAAATAGAAATATATGCATCTAAGAGAAGGATGGGAAGTTGAGTTTGGTACTGGCAAGAGGTTACTTATCTAAAAATGCTTGAAATATTGAATCTAATTTGGACACTTTTAGAACAAGGGTGAACTTGTTTTAACACCCTATGGGTCTTATAACATCATATTGGGCATGGATTGGCTACAACAACACCATGAAACACTTGATTTCTCTCTAAAAAGGATGCAGTGTACTGATGAGAATATATTTTTAAAAAAAATTAAGGCATTTAAGGGCCAAAAACACAAAAATTTATTTTAGACCTACAATTAAAGAAGGTTGTATAGAAAGGGTGTAAACTCTATACAGTCCAACTGTAGGAATTTCCCAAAACAAAAGAACAATCCTATTTAGATTTTCTTATTTTACAAAAAATTGTGGATGTTTTTCCTAAAAATTATGTAATTTACCTCTAAAATGGGAGTTTGACTTCTCAATTGAGGTTATGATAGGGGTTTCCCCTACATCAAAATATCTTTATAGAATGAATGCACCACATTTACAAGAGTCAAAATTTTAATTACAAGAATTTTTAGACACTAAAAGCATTCAACTAAGTGTGTCACCTTGGGGTTATTTTGTAGTCTTTATGAGAAAAAAAAGATGGTACTTTAAGGTTGTGTATTGACTATCATATTCTTAACAAAGTGATGAGTAAGAATTATTACCTGCTACCTCGAATCAATGATTTGTTCGCTTAGATGAAAGACATAATAGTATTTTTAAAAATTGATCTAAGATCTAGCTACCATCAATTAAGGATCGAAGAGGAGGACAAATACAAAATATCTTTTTAAACTTGGTATGCCACTACAAGTTCACTATTTTGCCTTTTGGCCTCACAAATGCACCTACCACATTCATGAATCTAATAAACAATGTTTTCTAAGATTTTTTGAATAAATTTGTACTAGTATTCTTGAATGATATTCTCATCTACTCTAAAAATGAAGCTGAACATGATTAGCATTTAAGGCTAGTTTTTTAAAGATTTAGACAACATAAATTACATGGTATTCTATCCAAATGTGCCTTCTACCAAATAGAAATACATTACTTGGGACATGTGATCTCTAAGAAAGGCATTATTGTATATCCAACAAATATTCAAGCCTTTCAATAGTGGCCTTATTTGTTTAACATCAAAAAGTACATAATTTTATGGGCTTTACTAGATACTATCGACAATTTATAGAAAATTTATCTCACCTAGTCAACCCCATTAAATCCTTATAGTGTAAAGGTAGAAAATTTGTTTGGAAACCTCAATGTGAAGAGGATTTAAAAAATAGCAAATAAATATTAACAAAAACTCTTATTTTAATTATATCTGACCCAGAAGATTAGTTTGAAGGGTGGACTAATGCTTCTAAGGAAGGCCTTAGTGGTATATTGACCCAAGAGAGTAAATTGGTGGCCTATGAATCTCGCAAGATCAAGGAAGCTGAAAAGAACTATATCACACATGATTTAAAGCTTGCTACCATAGTGCATGCATTAAAAAAATAGAAGCACTTTTTTTCAAGATAACATTTCAAGGTGAAATATGATCACCATATCCTCAAAAACCTATTTTCACAAGATTATTTAAATTCCCACCAACATAGATGGTTGGAGTTTGTCAATAATTTTGACATGGACATCTCTTATATGAAGGGTAAGGAAAATTGTATAGTTCATGAATTCAATAGGTGTCCATAACTTACTTCCTTATTTATTTTATAAGGGAATTTCATAAATGTTATCTTAAAATAGTAGTTTGTTTATAATTAATTCCAAAAATTAAGTACAGGACTAGTTGACAAGCCTTTGATAAAAGAATTTGTTGATTTTTCTATTGAGAAAGATTGCCTTGTAAGGCATAAAAATATAATTTTTGTACTTGAATCAGGTTTAATTCACATTATTATGTTGTAAGATGTGCATACAACACCCCATTTTTCCCATCTAGGGGTCACCAAAATGACCCATGAGCTAAAATGACTCTATTTTTGGCATGTTCTAAAGAAGAATGTTATCAATGTTATGGAAAAATGTATGGAATTACAACATGTAAATGTTAAACACTACCATCCTAGGGGTTCACTATACCCACATAACATACCAAGAGACAAATAGGAAGTGGTTTCACTTGATTTTATTTTAGGACTACCTAAACCCCACAACTGACATGACACTATCTTAGTGGTAATTGACAAAGCAAACAAATTTGGTCACTCTATTACTGAGAATTTGATTGATGATGTTATTTTTTGTGTTAAACATTTTGTGAAAGAAGTGGTTTGATTGAATAGCATACCAGAGGTCATTATCTATGATAGAGATAAGTTGTTCTCATCAAGGTTCTATAAAAATTTGACTACAAATTTTGGCATTCAATTGAATTTCAGTTCTTCATACCACCTAAAAATAGATGGTCAAACTGAAAGATCAAACCAAGTAGTTGAAGACATATTATATATGCATGTTATGGATGAAAATAGCAAGTGGGAGGATTATCTCCATTTAGTCTAGTTTGATTATAACAAATCTTATCATTCTATAATTAAAATGGATCCTTTTAAAGCCCTTTATGGAAAAAAATGTAGAACTCCACTTGGTTGGGATAACTTATAAAATTATCCCATGCTCGTTCAAAATTATTGTTAGAATATGATGAGTAAATGGCCATAATATTCCAAATTTTAAGGCTACTTTTGATCAACAAAAGAGTTATGTTGATCTGAAAAGGATACCTCATGAATTTGCTATCAGTGAAAAAGTTTTTCTATGTGTAAGACCATAAAAGAGTTCAATCAAGTTTGGTAAAACCTCCAAGTTAGCTCTTCACTTTGTTGGCCCATTTGAAATTATGGATAAAATCAGCCCTATTACCTATCAATTGGATGTACTTCCTTTTCTATTAATAATTTATGATGCATTTAATATTATATTGTTAAATAAATATGTGTATGTTCTATCGCATATGTTGGATTGAAAAATTTTGTTAGTTATAGAAGAGGAAAAGATGTAGCTAGAATCAATGAATATTTTGGGCTATTGTAGCATTAAACTAAAAAACAGAGAAATCCAATAAGTTCTACTACAATGGGACCCACTAAGTATAAGGAGTGCCACTTGGGAGGATACATAGTTATTGAAACAACACTATGCCTAGTTATTTTTATCTATTGTCAAGATAAATCCTTATTAAGGGGAAGAAGATATTATAATTCATCTTTCATACCCTATTTTCATAGATTGATATATGTTCTTAGCATATTTTTATACTATTTGGCTACTTTTTGAGCTACTATTTTGATAGTAATGCACTAGTGATGTTATAATTTGATTTAGATCATGTTTAGTTGGCTTTGTTAATATTTGACAAAGTACTATAGCTATAGTTTATTTTGAAAATATGTTGATTTTATTATATAAAATAGTTTTTATACTAGTCCTATTTAGTTCAACCATATTATCATATTGTACAACTATTGTTGGTGCCCATTTGTGGGTGCAGGTACATATACATGAGCTAGGCTAGTGGTGGACTCTGATAAGTAGGGGATAATGGACAAGGGCAGTGAGCATTCAGGTAACATCACCATAGATAAAAGGGGTATCTTGCATGAACCGTTAGTCACTAAGTTGTAATTTTTTAGTTATGTTGTTTTATAACTTTTATCATTTTTTACTATTATTATTCTTGCTTTTAATTATCTTCTTAACCCTTTCTATCATTATGTGATCTTGCATGACTTGTTAATTTTTTCATCTTTAAATTGACCACTTGGCATTAGTTGTTTCATTGGGTTCATTATCTCATTTTGTTTCAATTTAAGCTATTGTTAGGCCCTTTAGTATTATTATCTTGTATTTTGTTAATTAGTGTTGTGCATAATCATTAGCTTATAGACAACTATGCTCATAATGTTTTCATGAATATTTAATAATAATGATAGGCACATTGAGTTTTTATCTTGAGTAACATAAGCCTATAATTATTACCAAGGTCCATAAGCTTGCATTGGTTTTCTATAAAACATTATAATTTTACATAATGCTTTGGTATGTGTAATTAAAGGACTTTTTGATTTATTTCAAAGTATTAGTGACTTAATGGTAAAAGGGGTTTAATGTTTATGCTTGTGGTCTTGTTATCATAAAAAAATATTTTAACCCATGATGGGGTCATGATCTTGTCATGGGATTTTAATTTAGTATTGAACCAAAAATTTAAATTTGTAATCATAACATTAAGGGTCATGGGGTTTTTGATTTCATGTAAAAAGATACTATGACCTAAATTTTTTGGTCTAAGGGGTTAATCATTCCATGCTTTGAGTTTTGGCACAATGGGGGAGAATTGGTTCAGCTACCAAAAATATTTTCTAAAGGGGGTAGTTGAGGAGAGGCATGGGAGAATTTTAGAGAAAATTGGGGATAGAAGAGAGAAAATCCTATGATGGAAATGGTGGTAGGAGGGAGTAAAAAATCCTCAAAACCCATGTCAAGAGGGAGAAAGACTTGCTTAGGTTGTGACTACTTAAGAAGCTTGGCATGGCATAGGAGAGGAGGAAATATGGTTGGCAAGTAAGCAAGTTTTAAATAATTTTCTCCACCTATGAGAGTAGTGAACCAAGTAACATATACATAATTTCTTTGTGGAAAATAATGAATGTTTGATTTTGATTCTGTATATGCAAATAGTAAAATGATTATTTATAGGTTTGTATGAAAGTCAAAAGACTTATTTATGAACCTATAAAGGTTCTAAATCAATTTTAATTGATATAACCCTCTTATTTTCATAATAAGTTATTCTAGTTTTTATTTTTAGCTATTTGGAATTCTAGATTTTTTAATTTGATAGTGAAATCTTCATTTTTAAAACCCCTAAAATTTGTCATCCATTTTATTTCCCTGGTCATATTAAAATGCTCAGATTTACTATGTATTTATCTTATTACCTAGTCATAGGGTATAATATTTGTGTATATCAATTGATATTGCATTTCCATTTTAGGGGTTTTGGGTATTTTAACCATATAGAAGAGATCACATTACTTAAGTGGCTAGGTTTTTATTTTTTTCCTAGTTGGAACAACTAATTAGAATGGCATTTTGAGATTCTATTTTTTTGAATAAGCATTACACCATTCTTATCTAGATGTGTTGGGTCTTACTCACTATTTGAAAAACATTTGGGGTTTTCCATTTTTTTCCATACATATTAGAAGTCGTTCGGTTGAGTGAGTTTTGGGGTTTCATTAACATGTTGGTTCATCATTTTTTATGTGAGTAATTTACATTTTGGTGTATGGACATTAACCTGGTGTTTATGAGTTTTTAAAAAAATGAGTTTATTTTTATAATATTGATTCTTGTTTAAAACCCTTGTGATTTTAATTGATGTTATTTTTACAATAATTCTTATTTTGAAAAGAATTGACCTAGCCATATAAGGGTCAGATATAGTGATTTAATCACCATTACACACTTGTTTTGGGTGATGAAATGAATATACTTGAATTATTGGTAAATAGGTAAGACATCTAAATCCTTGGTATTGTATTTATTTGTTTTTGAATGCATTATTTATGTGGATGTTTCTTATTTATTCTTGGTTGTAGGAGATGATTTTGTATCACTTGAGTGATGGTTTTTATATTGAAATTTTCATACACCTCGAATCAATGATGAAGGTTGATTGGGTTTAATTGAATATATAGTTGATACCTATAAACTCCTTTAGAGGAAAAATAAAGGTTGCAAATCCTTGTATACCTGTTGGTGTTTGTACTTTGATCTTTCAGTTGTAGAATGGTTGTCTATTAAGAAAAATGTTATAATTTTAGTGATGAATTTTATCCCTCATTATTCATACTTTTGTTCCAAAGACCTAAAAAATAGATTCAACCTCTTAGCTGATAGTTGGGGGTGGTAAGGGCCATCAATTAGGAGGCTCATAAGATGGGTCAGGTTGAGATGATTCGTATGGAGAAGTTATATTGCTCAGCTATATTTGTGTAATCTGGCGTGTGAATCATTATATCATTTAATTCTTTTATCAATTATTGTTATTATAACATGTTTTATAAATACAAATTAACACTTAGATTGACATGCAAAATAAAAATATGACTATTTTATTACCATTGTTCATTTAATTACTTAATCACTTTTTATGTTTTTGATTTAAATAATTTAGTTGGTTAAGATTGAATAATCAGTTTTATACTTCTAATAAATTGGAAAGGTTAACTGCTTACAATTTTGAATTATTATTGGCATACAAATGGATATATTTTATAATGTTGAAATTTCATTGGTAGATTAGTAACATGTAATTATCAGTTAACAATTTGATTTTATTGCGTATGGATTTAATCTATAAGACTGAGTTATTTCTTAAATGTTTGAGTTGCAAGCATAGAACTTATAACTGTGGTACTTACATGTCAAAAAGGCACCAAGTCAAGTTGTTATATATGAGAATTAGTGGATTTTATACTATTGTACCAACACTTTTGAAACCTAAATTCTAAGTATTTTTAAGTCCCAAAAGGAATACGTAAGGGAGTAATTTATAACAATCAAATTAATTTTATGGCATGTTAGGAATTATTGCTAGTGAAGTAAAAATATGGGATAAGTTGATGTTCTCTTGAATTCTTTTGGCATGTTATAGCCATATAAGTTAGCTTACAAATAGTCATTATCAGAAATAGTTAATTTAATTTGAGTTGAATAAGTTGATTGTCTATTTTAGACTTCCTCACTGCAAGATTGTAAAACCTTATGAGAAGCAAAATTTATTTCATTTACCGAATATGTTTTATCTAAATTCAAAAGATTGATAATTATTATTGATTTAGTCTCAATATTATAATTAGTTCAAGTATCCTTAAATTCAAATTATCTTGGATTGTATTCTCCTTGTCAAAATAAAAGATGTAAGGATACATTGAAATCATGTTAATTTGAATAATCTATTCTATCTATTGAAATGAGGTTCTTGAGTTTTCTATGTAAGGGAGTGAATCATTTTAAATATTGAAAGTCATTTATTACTATTTTTCTTAATTCTTAAATATCAACATGAAACAATATAAAATTTTAGAATGACATTAAGATGTCAATATATACTCAAGTTGTTTTCCATTTATATTGAGTAGATGTTATTACTTCATAGAATTTAAATATTAAATTTGTATAGTATTATGATCTTCATAATAGTTTAGATAAGCATGATAAACTAAATTATCACATCATGGAAGTTAAAATCATGCTTTGGCCTAATAATGTAATTAACCAGTTATAGTCATAAGTGTAACATGATGGAACATGTTAATAGTTGTATAATTTCTTATTATTAATCAACTAGTTAAAACAAAAAAAATTATAAATCATATAAACTAAGATTAAGTGGCATACTTTTATGATTCTTATGAAATGACCAATTGAAAAGTAAATAACGCTTGAGAGATATAAATCTCTAGGTGACTATTTACAAGATGGTTTAATAAGAATAAGTAGCCACTATAGATAAAAAGCATAATATTCACTTACAAACCACATCAACCTTGACAAATATTATAACAATTTAATTTGATTAAAGTAACGTATTTTTATGTTTACAATGAAGCTACATAGTATGATGATTCCCAGAACTATAAATCATGGTATAATGATCTAAATAGGGATAGTACTACAATGGGACCTTCGTTTACATAGAACTTATTATAATGTATTTGGGGACAACTCATCTCTCCCCCACAATGAAAATGATAATAACAACAATGAAGCACCAAATTATAATGTATTTAGAGACAACCAATCTGATAATAAATAATAAGTCCTTCATGGAATCTTATCCACTCTGGATGCCATTCAAGGCAAAATTGAAAATTAAGTGCATATGTTAAATAATTTTGAGG
Source organism: Torreya grandis (assembly GCA_037957365.1). Taxonomy (NCBI): domain Eukaryota; kingdom Viridiplantae; phylum Streptophyta; class Pinopsida; order Cupressales; family Taxaceae; genus Torreya; species Torreya grandis. The sequence goes on along the minus strand of JARHVA010002199.1, from coordinate 1,632,146 downwards.
TTACTCCTTAGGAAAAAAAATTCCCTCAATTGGAAGCTAGAAAATTAGAGGAGAAAACACTCCAAGAAGTACCAATAATAATAGTAGTACAATCATCAGAGTACTAAAAAATATTTCCCCACCTACCTTTTTAGGTGAAGAATCAAGAGACGTAGCTAATGCATGGATCATAAATATGAAAAAACATTTTAACCTACATGACATGTCATCTAATGTGAAATCAAGGGTTATTGTCTACCACTTAAATGGTTATACTTCCTTATGGTGGAACCATCTCTATGCCTTGGAGGGGTATCAACCTATGACCCTTATCTGGCCAACTTTTGAGAATCAATATAAAAAAGGTACTTGAGTGCAAAATTTAAGGAGAAAAAAATAAAATATTTCTAATTAATCAAATAATATTACATGATTGTCTCAAAATATGAGAATAAGTTCTTAAATATGATACATTATGTAGACTGCATGCATGAAAAAAGACAAAAATAACCAAGTTCAAGTTGGAGTTGAAAGATAAATTGATGCATGATGTCAATATGACTAATCCTAAGATGCTAATAGATATTATAGAGTTTTTCCATAGGGGAAAAGAAAAATAAAAGTCTCGATAAAAAGTGAGACAAGACATCAAAATGAATAGGCAACAATCAAAAGCTAAAAATCTACCTCTCGCACCAAAATGTTTCAAGAAATCAAACTAGAATCATAATTTTCAAGGGAAAAATATAAATTTCAATCGATTTTAAGGTCAAAACAAAAAATTTCAAATCCAAGGCAACTCTAAAAATGGGTCCTTCAAGAAAGACCATTAACAAATCAGCCAACATGGACCAACCACATGGGCAAACATTATTTTAGTAGTCCCACAAAGGGAAGTGGGGTGTTAGGAATGTGGTAATAACCATTACCGTAAAAAATTCCCAAAGTTGAAATTAGGGTAGCCAGTAGACCATAGAGTGTATACAATAATATATAATCAAAGAGTTGACTTTTAGGGTACTTTGATAGAGATAAAAGGTAAACTTTTTAGTGACACTATAATTATTTTAATTTATTTTGGTGTAATAAACAATTTCATTTCACCTATTGTAATAAATAAATACAAGCATAAATTTATGCATCTAAGATAAATATGGGAAGTTTATTTTGGTACTATCAAGAGGGTACCTATCCAAAAATGCTTAGAATAAAATGAACTTGATTTGGACACTTTTAGAGCAAGGGTGAACTTGTTTTTAACACCCTTAGAGTCTTATTATATCATATTAGGCATCCATTGGCTACAACAACACCATGTAACACTTGGTTTCCCAAAAAAAAAAAGATGCAATGTACTGATGAGAATGGAAAACATCTTGAAATTCAAGGCCTTCAAAGGCCAAAAACATAGAAAATGCTTTTATCTCTACAATTAAATAAGGTTTTAAATAAAGGGTGTAAAATCTATGCAATCTAACTATAAGAATTTTCTAAAGTGTAAGAATAGTTTGATTCAAAATTTCTAATTTTATGGGAATTTGTAGACATTTTTCTTCAAAAATTGCCTAGTTTGCTACCAAAATGGTAGTTTAATTTCTCCATTGAGGTTATGTTAGGAGATAACCCTGTACAAAAATATCCTTATAGAATAAACATGGAAGATCTACAAGAGATGAAAGTTAAATTACCAGAACTTTTAGATAGCAGAAGCATTCAACTAAGTGTGTCACCTTGGGGTGCTTTGGTGGTCTTTGTGAGAAAGAAAAATGGCACTTTAAGATTTTGTATTGAATATCATATGCTCAACAAAGTGATGATCAAGAATCGTTACTCACTGTCCCTTATTAATGATTTCTTCAATTATGGATATATACAAAACAACCTTTTGAACTTGGTATGGCCACTCTGAGTTCACCATTTTGCCTTTTAGCCTCACAAATGCACCTGATGTAATTATGAATCCAATGAAAAATATTTTATGATAATTTTTGGACAAATTTTTATTAGTGTTCTTGAATGACATTCTCATCTACTCGAAGAACAAAGTTGAACATGATCAACATTGAAGGCTAGTTTTGTAAATATTAAGAAAACAAAAACTATTTGATAAGCTATCTAAATACACATTATACCAAAAAACATACATTAATTAAGACATGCAATCTTTGATAAAATAATTACTATAGATCCAACAAAGATTCAATCCATTTAAGAGTGGCTTGCTCCATCTAAGTACATAGTTTTATGGGCTTGGTTGGATACTATTATTGATTTTTTTAAAAAATATCCTACCTAGATAAGCCCATTACATCCTTGTAGTGTAAAGGTATAAACTTTACATGGACACCTCAATGTGAAGAGGATTTCAAAAATCTCAAAGAACTACTAATAACAACTCCTATTTTGATTATATTTGACCCAAATTGTCATTTTGAGGTGTGGGTTGACACTTCTAAGGAAGGATTCAATGGCATATTGACCTAACATGGTAAAGTGGTGGCCTATGAATCTATCAAGCTAAAAGAGGTTGAAAATAACTATCCCACACATGACTTAGAGATTATTGCCATAGTGCATGTATTAAACTATTGGAAGAAATTTTCATTGTAAACATTTCAAGGTGCAATCTTATCATTGTATCCTAGAACACCTATTTTCATAAGATGATTTGAATGCCCACCAATGTAGATGGTTGAAATTTATTAGTAATTCTAAAATGAACATATCTTATGGGCAAGGAAAATCATGTGGCTGATGGGCTTAGCAAGTGTACATACCTTGTTGCCTTGTCTATTTTACAAGGGAATTTTAAGAGTGTTTTCATAAAATAGCAACTTGTTAATATTTACTAATAATAATCAAGTGTAGTACCCACTAATGAGCCTTTGACAGAAGAATTTGATGATTTTCATATTGAGAAAGATGGCCTTGTAAGGCATCAACACATAATTTTTATACCTGAATCAAGTAGACTGCAAAATGTTGTGTTGTAAGAGGTTCATATAACACCCCATTTTGCCAATCAATGGGTCACCAAAATGGCCCATGAGATAAGAAGGCTATATTTTTAGCTTGGTCTAAAGAGGATGTTGTCAACTTTGCTGAAACATGTCTAGAATGTCAGCATGTAAACATTGAACATTGTTATCTTGGAGTTTTGATATACCCATACTACATACTAAGAGATAAATGGGTAGTGGTTTCACTCAATTTTATTGTAGGACTGCCTAAATCCCATAGTCAGCATGACACTATCTTAGTGGTAGTTGATAAAACATTTGAGGTTAGTCACTTTATTATTGGGAATTTGACTGATGATATTGTTATTTTTGTTGAACACTTTGTAAAAGAAGTGGTTTGGTTACATGGCATGCCAAAGGTCATTATATTCAATAGAGATAATATTTTCACACTAAGGTTCTAACAAAATTTGACTGAAACTTTTATCACTCAATTAAATTTTGATTCTTCATACTGCCCATAAATGAATGGTTAAATTGAAAGATTAAATTAGGTAGTTGAAGACATGTTGCACATGTATGTTATAGATCAATAGACTAAGTGGGAGGATTATCTCTATTTAGTTGAGTTTACTTATAAAAAATCTTATCATTTTTAAATTAAAATGAATATTTTATAATATTTGTATGGGAATAAATGTAGAACTCCACTTAGCTAAGACAAATTAGAAAATTGGGCCATTGTTGGTCTAAAATTATTACTAGAATATGATGAGAAAATGGCCATAATATGCCAAAATTTGAAGGCTACTTTTGATTGGTAAAATATTTAAGTTGATCTAAAAAGGATGCCTTGTGAATATGCTATTGTCAATTTTTTTCTACATGTAAGGCCACATAAGAGTTCAATCAAATTCAGGAAAACCTCCAAGTCGGTTCCTCATTTTGTTGGCCAATTCAATATTATGGACAAAATCAACCTTTTTACCTAATGGATGGCTTTACTTCTTTTTTTATCAATAATTTATGATGTATTTCATATTTCATTGTTAATTAAATATGTGTCTGATCCATCTCATGTGTTGGATTGGAAAAAATTTCAAGTTACAGAAGAGGAAAGATGTAACTAGGCACAATGAAAATCTAAGGCCATCACAACATTAAATTAAAAAATAGAGAAATCCATCAAGTCCTGATACAATGGGACCCACTAAATACAAGGAGTGCCATTTTGGAGGATATATAGTTGTTTAAACAACACTATGTCTCGTTATTTTGATCTATTACTAGGACAACTTCTCATTAATGGAAATAGGATGTTATAATATATCTTGCATACCCTATTTTCATAATTTGATATATGTTTTTAGCATAATTTTATATTATTTGGCTAATTTTTGAGATATTATTTTGATGATACTGCATTAGTGATGTTATAATATGATTCACATCATGTTTAGTTGGCTTTACTAACATTTGACTAAGTACTACATCTGTAGTTTATTTTGTAAATATATTGATTTGGTTACAATATTCAATTTTTATCCTTTTACTATTCAATTCAGATATATTATCATATTGTATAGGTGTTATTAATGCCTATTTATGGGTGTAGGTATAGGTACATGAGCTAGGATAGGGGTAAAATTTGATAGTTAGGGGATAATAAACAAGAAAAGTGAGCAATTAGGTAACACTGACATAGGTAAAAGGGATGTCTTACAAGAGTCATTAATCACTAAGTAGTAGTTTATCAATTATGTTATTCTATCACTTTTATCATCTTTTGTTATTACTATTCTTATTTTTTATTATCTTCTCGACCCTTTTTGTCATTATGTAATCTTTTATGACTTGTTAATTTTTCTATCTTATGATTAACCACTTGGCATTAGTTGTTTGATTGGGTTCATTATCTTATTTTTTTTAATTTTAATCTATTGTTAAGCCCTTTGGTATCATTATCTCGTATTGTGTTAACTAGTGTTGTACATAATCATTAGCATTGTTTTTTCAGAGGCCATAACTAGATTATAGCCAAGTATGCCTGTAATGTTAACATGAATGTTTAATATTAAAGGCAAATCTATTAAGTTATTATCTTGAGCAACATAAGCCTATAATTATTGCCAAGGTCAATAATCTTGCATTGGTTGTTTATAAAATCTTATAAGCTTTTGTAATGTTTTGGCATGTGTAATTAAGAGACTTTTTGATTTGTTTCAAAGTCTTAGTGAGTTGGTGGTAAAAGGGGTTTAATATTTATTTATTTTCTCTTCTTGTACAAAGGTCTTTTGACCCATGATGGGTTCATGAGCTTATCATGGCATTGGAATTTAATATTGAAATAAAGATTTGATTTTGTAACCATAAGATTAAGGAGTTGTGTGGTTTTTGACTCCATGCAAAAAGTTATTATGACCTAAATTTTTTATTTTAAGGGGTTAATCATTGCATGTTTTGATTTTTGGCATAGTGGGGGAGATTTGGCTTAGCTACCAAAAATATTTTTTGAAGGGGGTAGTTGAGGAGAGGCATGGGAGAAGATTGGAGAAGAATAGAGAGAGAAGAGAGAAAACCCTAGGAGGGAAATTAAAACATGAGGGAGTAAATAAGGATCAAAACCCATGATATGAGGGAGAAAGACCTACTTTGGCCATGACTACTTAAGAGGCTTAGCATGACATAGGATATGGGGTGCAAGTTTTAAATAATTTTCTCCACCTGTGAGAGCAATGAACCAAGTGTTATATAATTTATTTGTCAAAAATAATGTTTGATTTTTATTTCATAGATGTAAAAAATAAAATATTTTTTTGCAGGTTTGTAAAAAAGTCAAAAGACTTCCTTAAGAACCTACAAAGGTTTTAAGTTGATTTTAATTGATATAACTCTCTTATTTTCATAATGATTTATCTAGTTTTGATTCTTAGCTATTTGAAATTATAGGTTTTTAAAAACTCATAAGGACATTTTCATTTTTAAAACCTCTAAAATATTCCATCCATTATGTTTTCTTAACTATATTAAAATTCTTTGATTTATTATGTATTTATCTTGTTACCTAGTTGTAGGGTATAAGATTTTTACATATCAATTGATCTTACATTCCCATTTTGAGGGTTTTGGGTATTTTGATCATATTGAAGAGGTCACATTACCTAAGTGGATAGATTTTTATTCCTTTACTAGTTGGAACAACTAGTTAGAATGATGTTTTGAGATTCTATTTTATTGAATAAGAACTACACCATTCTTATTTGGTTGTGTTTGGGTCTTACTCACTACCTGCAAAAAGTTTGGGGTTTTTCATTTTTTTCCCTTGCCTGTTAGAAGTGGTTGGGCCAAATGATTTTTGGAGTTTCATTAGCATGCTAGTTTACCATTTTTGGTGTGATTAACTTACATTTTAGTATATGAACATTAACCTGGTGTTTATGAGTTTAATAACAAATGGTTTATTATTATAATATTGATTCTTGTTTAAGACCCTTGTGATTTTAATTGATATTATTTTTATAGTAGTTCTTATTTAAAAATAATTGGCCTAGCCGTATAAGGGTTAGCTATAGTCATTTCATCACCATTACACACTTTTTGTGGGTGATGACATGACTATACTTGAATGATTGGCAAATGGGTAAGACATCTAAATCCTTGGTGGTGTATCTATCAAATTTTGAATGTTTTCATTATGTGGATGTTTCTTATTTATTCTTGGCTATAGGAGATGATTTTATATCACTAGAGTGATGTATTTTTATATTGAAATTTTGGTACACTTAGAATATATGATGAAGGTTGATTGGGTTTAATTGAATATATAGTTGATACCTATAAACTCCTTCAGAGAAAAAATAAAGGTTGCCAATCCTTGTATACATGTTAGTGTTTGTACTTTGATCATTCAATTGTGGAATGGATGTCTATTAATAAAAATACAATATTAGTGATGTATTTTATTCCTTATTAATCATACTCTTGTCCCAATGACCCAAAAACTAGACTCCACCTCCTAAATGATGGTTGGGGGTGGTAAGGGACACCAAATGGGGGAAACATAGGATGAGTTGGATTGAGATAATCCATATAGAGAATTTATATTACTCAATTGGTTATTTGTGTAATATGGTAGATGGCTCATTATATCATTTAATATTTTTATCAGTTATTGTTTTTATAACATGTTTTATAAATGCAAAATAACACTTGGGTTCATGTACAAAATATAAATATGACTATTTCAATACTAATATTGATTTATTTATTTAAACACTTTTATGTTGTTGATTTGAATAATTCAATTGGTTAAGATTGAATAGTAGGTTGTATACCTCCAATAAATTAGAAAGGTTAACCATTTACAACATTGAGTTATTATTTAAATACAAATGAATATATTTATTATAATATTAATAGTTCATTTTTAGATTAGTAACTTGTAATTATTAGTTAAATTTTTAATTTTATTGCTCGTGGATTAATCTATAGGACTAAGTTATTGCTTAATTATTTGAGTTACAAGTATATAACTTATAACTACTGCACTTACATGCTAAAAAGATACCAAGTCAAGTTGTTATATATGAGAATTAGTGGATTTTATACTACAGTACCATCACTTTTACAACATAAATTCTATATTATTTTTAAGTCTCAAAAGGCACTACGTGTGGGAGTAGTTTTTAGTAATGAAATTTATTTTATGGCATGCTAATAATCATTTTTAGTGAAGTAAAAATATGGGATAAGATGATGTTCTTTTGAATTATTTTAACACGATACTATAGACACCAAAAATCTGCACACTACAACTCTGAGTGTCAAAGTACCCCTTTAAACACCTTGGGACCCTCTTGGGACTAACCTAACCCTCTAACCCCTAATCAAGCTTACCCACAACCAATTTGATTAAACTAACTTAACCTAGTCTTTACCCACTTTTTACCCTCTATCCTCGACTATCACTGATGATCACCCTGACCATCGATAATCAAGGTCCACCTCTTTAATGAAAAGCATGAAAACTACCCACTATGTTTTTATAAATAAGTTATCTAAATTCTATTACGAGCCATTGCATGGATGATTTATAATTAGATAGCCCAATTGAACCTTCACTTCCACCTCATGCTTATGCCTATAAGAAAAGAGGATCTAGGAGGTGAAATCCATTTATAATCATTACCAAGAGCTTTATGCAGCTAGAAGCTTCTTTTATGTAGGTCAATCACTATCAGTAATCCAAAAATCCAATAATCATATTAGAAAGTCAATTTTCCATCACATCTCCACCAATTTTTCAAGTTCCATTACTCTTTTAGAATCAAGCTAGATTCTACCAACAAGTCAATCACCTCAAATATCCACCTAATTAACTTCTGATAAGACAAGTACTTGTTTCCTAGAATTCATTTACTTTATTTCCATTTCGCAATCAACCTGAAACTTACCCATCTCTTAGAATTTATCTTTTAGATCTTATTAATCAACCTTTTTACCAACCTAGATCTAGACACAATAACCATTGATGGTTGACTCAATCACCAATGACCTATCCAATCGTCGATGATCACCTTGACCACAATGATCACCTTAACCACCGATGGTTAGCCCAATCACTAAGGATCACTTTGGTAGTGAAAACTAAAAATCTAATTTCACCTACCTACCTCTAACCAAACCTAATTTTTTGTGTTCTTTCCTATTCATAGACTCTTTTTTGATTTTTTGAAGCATACCCCAACCCTGTAGCATTAGTATTGATTAGTTTATCACTAATTTGATCATTTCTTACATATTTCTTAGCAAGCACTCTTGTATTCAATTTTAGTATCTTTGATTTATTGATGTGGGTACTTTCCTTTCTATTTTATAAGCTTAATTTTTTAAAATGTATGGATTTATAGCCCTTAAGGAAGCTCTCACTTTCAGGATCTAACTATCACTAGGCAATCCACCCAACTATCTATCTAACAAACAAGTTTGCTCTAGTGATTTCTTATCTATAGGTCATACTCCCAAGCTAAAGAGGATCTCTTCACAATATTCTAATTTAAATGCACATACTATCAAATAGGTTTTTCAACCATACTTGCACTTTTTTTTTCATCTTTCCAATAATAAGTAGAAATTCACTAAAATATTTTAGCATGCCCGATTAGACCCTTATGTACTTACTTGGGTTTTTTTGCTTGCATTCTCTCTCTATTATATGCTCATTACCAAAATAAAAAGTTTCATTTGGTCTTAAAATAAAGTGCATACATTGAATACTTGAAAGTTTAGTTCACATAGCTTAACTTCAAAGCAAAGTAATCTATCATAGCTTCACTCTTTGTTGCACACACTCAACCAAACTACTTTTACAAATTAAACATCAAAAAAACTTAAGGCAAAGTCTGATTACAATTTCATCACCTAGCGATTACCTTACCCTTTCTCGATAATCCTGCTTGGAGGTCATTACTAAGGGGAAGACCAACTCAACTCTTCGATTGAGTATAATCTCTGGATATCAATTTATATTGGCTAAACACCCAACACCCTTATCAATACAATGTTTGAAGTGAGGGTAGGCCCCAATACCAAGCCACATATTAATTCTAATATATATTCTTTTTGAGTTCCTAAACACAACCTAAAACCAACCTTAGACTTCCTCTCTAGTACTGAATCTACAAACCAATCTAAGTCACACATTTTCTTAAGGCATAAGCCAAAAGTGAGATTATTTAAAAATCTAGGGATTAAGGCATATTTTAGAGTGTGATTTGATTTATTTGATCTTTTCTTGTCTTTTATTTTTTTGAGTGGTGAGGCTATTTTTACTTTTTATCTCCCATTTCTCGTATGGTTCTCACTCGCTAGTAACAAAGAGACCTTATGGAGCAAAACCCATCACCAATCCAACCTACCTATTTTACCTCTTCATCTATGGACTATGTTTCTGAACCAACAAACTCTCTTCACTCCTTGGGAAGTCTTACCTTCCCTTGAAATGTTCCTCAAGGAGATATGTATTTATCACTTTCTTAGATAATAATCCTATGACCCTACAACATTATCTTACAACTGCATCTTATTATATCCTAATTTCAGCTCCATCTATGGATTCACCTTATGGTATTCCTCTCTATCTCATGGGGATTACCTCCATTTCCAATACTACTACCAAACCTTTGACTACCCAAAGTTCCTCATCAACCAATAACCTTTTTGAGACTACCATTGAAAACCAACCAACCTAAACTATCACTACCCTTATACCTTTTACTCCTACCAACCACTCTTTTATAATAAGAGTGCATACTTCTAGTAATACTGAGCTTCTTTTAGATACCTTCAACCCATCAACCATTAATCCACTTAAAATCCTTGTGGTGTCCATACCCTCTACCCTGCCCCTAATTAGCATAAGGGTCACCACCCTTCTATTAGTCACCAACCTAACTACCACTCTTATCCAACAAACACCCATTGGACCAACATTTGGATACATCCCTAATCTATAAGGGCATGTACCCACTACCCAACCACCTATCCCTACCTATCCTTATGTATCCTCTACCCAACCATTGACATCCACTTACCCATATGTGGTAGCCTCCCAACCTTCTACCCACTATCATCATGTCTCCCAACCACCACAATAATATGCATCTTATAACCCTTTAGGTGCACAACCCCAATTTGACCTAATGAATATGATTATGGACAAGATGACCACCTTAGAGTCATCCATTTTAGGTGATCATAACATCTTGTTATATGACCAAATCTATAATGAGCCCATCCATCCATCCATACCTATCAGGCCATATTCTCCCTAATGGGAAATTCCTAAGTTTTCTAAACTTCAAAATAAGGAAGATCCAAAAAAACACCTTAGGGAATTTAGGCATTCTTTTTATCTCATCACCTATGATGATGCCCTTCTTCTCTGCACCTTCCCCATGTCTCTATCTAGTATAACATTGGATTGGTATAGTGCCATACTTAAGCACTCCCTTTCATCTTTCACCCAACTAGCTCAAACCTTCTTGGACCACTTTTCAATCAATATATACAAGAAATTTTCTATCACCAACCTCTACTCTATCTAAAAATTTGAAGATGAATCCATTGCCAATTTTGTGGCTCATTTGAGGAGCCTTATTAACCAACTTTCTTTTTCCTTGCCTCAACCTAAACTCATAGATATTTTTGCTTAGGCATGTGCCAAGCATATCTCCTCCACACTACATTTCCAAAGATTCCAAACCTTTGATGAATCTTTTACCATGGCACGTAAGTTAAAGAACCAAGCCATTGACAAAGGAAATCTAACGCTCAAGAAAGAAAACTCAACCTATAAAAATAATGAGGCTTCTTCCTCTAAGTCAAGCAACCAATGTAATACCAACACCAAAATCAAGGAAACTATGAATGTGGTTGTCCTAAAATCCACTCCACCACCTTCCATCAACCAATCTAATTCCTCTAGTTCCTCAAAGCAAAACATGAGGGCCCAAACCTGAAATAACCAAAAGTAATTCACTCCACTTCAAGAATCTTATACTTCCATCTTGGAAAATGTATTAAAGGAGTACATCATTCAACTTCCTCCTATCAATCCACCCCAATAAATTTGACTCTTCTTTCCCTACACCTAGTTGGTATAATGAGAATGATCTATACACATTTCATCAGGTAATAAGACATGATGTCAATAGGTGCAATACCTTTGAGAGCTTTGTCTAATCCCTCATTGCAAGGGGTAGACTACATTGAATAACCCCAATTCACCATCAAACTAAGCCCTTGATATATTTAGGCAACCTTTCCTGAGCCATGCTCCTACCAAGAATGAGAGCAACAACATCGAATGCTCCCATGATACAAATATAGTTATTATGGTTCTTGACACACTCTTTGCTAAAGAATTTATTGACCAACCTATTTTTCCCTCACCCTCTCTACTTATTGAGGTATCATAATTATCTTATCCTCCTTTAGAGACCCAAAATAAGTAAACATTATATTTTCCCCCTCCTCTTATTAAGGTGGTAGATTCCTTAGCCACCCTTCTAGTTGATATACTACAACAACCAATCATTGTCGCCTCACTTTCACCTTTGACTACCGAGAAAAACACTCCTTCAAAAATCATTCTTGAGGAAAAAATCCCTATCTATTCTCTTTTTGTAGAGGAATTACCCATCCAAGCCTCACATCCTTTTATTGAGGAAAAGGATGAGGTTACCTAGGGGCCTATCTTTTAGGTCTACCATTCAGGGAATCAAACCAACCTACAAACCATTCTCTAAGCTAGTGTAGAAATTGGAAATTATCTCCAACCCTAACACAGATCGAGCCACCTTCTAAAAATAATTATGGATACCTTATATCCCCAAGATAGAACCTCCAACCATGCCTTCAGTATACCAACCCACTACTTTTTCTATCCAAACTCGTATCTTATTAGCCACACCCATAACAACTCTTACCAATCCAACAATCCCTCAACCATCTGAGACACTTAGACCCTATGCAATTGAGTTACCATTTCACACCAAACCAACCAAACCAATCAAAAACCTTAGTATCCTCCCTACACCAAGCCTTAGTCACCCTTAGATGAAGATAGACCCAACCTCTTCAAACCTAGTTGTCAAACACCAGACCAAAGAAACCAAAGAGGTGAAACCACATAAAGGTTGAAAGGTCTAAATTTTACCTCCCTTAACCTTACCCTCCATTATGGGACCTCATCCCTCTACCTTGAGTATACATTCAATTATATCTACTAAAAACCCACCACCTCTTTTGGTTACACCTTCGTAATTGCTCTCTAATACACCTCTTTTCACCATGTCAAAAATGCCTAAAATACTCACCTTATGATCTTTTACCTCTAGCTCATCAATCTCCTTGGATAAACCAAAGCCATCAACTAAGTGCACCACCCTACCTAAAATACCTACCACCAAACCTATCTCCAAACAACCTCCTACCTTAACCATCAAAGTAAAGACCATGACACCTCTACCACCTTTAACCAAGTCCTACTCGACCATTATCCATAGGTTATTGTAGACTTATTGTTTAGCCTTTCCTCACATCATACCCTTTGACCCTCTATCTTCCAAACCCATTTGGTATAATGACCACCAATTATGTTATTATCATAGGACACTTGACCATAATATTGAGAACTATAAATTTCTCCAAACCATCATCTATTGACTTTATAATGAGGATGATCTATTAACATACAAACCCCTTATGAGCCCCATACCAATCTTACCAAAAACCATACCTACCCAATGCTCACCTATTCCTCCACTCTCATCTCAGAGTGAAGATGAATCTAACCAGTCTTCCAACTCAACCTCTCCTTCTATCCATATTATCAATGTGTTCACAAGAGGAAAACATAAGGATAAGGGGAAGGTTAAGGTGTCTATTCCATGGACATATCCCTCCTCAAACTCCCAACAAACCTACACCCAACCATCTTTATTTTTGACCAAACCTAAGTGCCTATCTTAGGTGCCTCCCAATCTAACCCCTCAAAATCCATTAAGAGAGTTATCCTCAAGTAAATTCATCAGATCCTGAAGAAGATGAGCTTATATGAGTTGATCTCTACCTCTCCCCATCACTGCCAAGCACTTATAGAGGCTTTGTAATCCATTGAGGTCTAACCTGAGGACCCCCAACCTCTAGCCACCTTTGTCAGTGCCCTTCAAATTTATAACTTTGTTACCTTTAAGGATTCAAAAATAGCCTCCATCCATCTTGAGGACCTAGATCCTCTTCTCTTTATCACTACCTACATCAACCAAACCTGTATCAAATGGGTCATGATTGATGGGGGAGCTAGCATTAACATCATATCCTCTCATGCCCACAACCAAATAAACTTTTCAAATAATGTCATGTCTGATTCTTCAGCCATCCTTCATTCCTTCAATGATACCATGGCCACTACCTTGGGAACTATCATTCTTCATATCCATTTAGGACCTGCACACTCCCCAAACTTTTTTATGTTTTATAAGGTGAATTCTAATACATCTTGTTGGGATGACCTTGAATTTGCTCCATGGGTTGCATTCCCTCTACCCTCCACCATTGTATTAAGTTTGAATATAATGGCTAGGTCATCACCATGTAGGCTGACCTAAGTCCTTTCTCGACATGCAATATGACTTATTACCCCAACAATGTCCTCATACCCCCATCTATCAGATCCTTAGTAGTTAAACCCAACCTTTAACCACAAAAGCAAATGGTATACCTCCTTACACCGATGAAGCATCAACTAGTTCCTCTATACCTTCACACCAAATACATACCATAGACCCTTTAGAATCCATGTTCTATCACCTTTAACTAGGGTAGTATCACCTTTTAGCACTTGATGCTTTCCCTACTCATCACGAGTATGGGAAACTTACCAACCATTTAGGATATGACCCCAATGTTAAGACTATTTTTCCCTTAGGACATCCCCACTATCAAACCCATTTTTTGTATGGAGGAATTGACAAATCCCTTAATGTTGCTACCACCTCTCTCCCACCTCGACCATTCACTTTGAGTTTCTCTTACCTAGATAAACCAAACTTTGCTAAGACATACCTTCATCAGTGTGCTTGGAAAGGCTTCAGTCTTAGGTGATATGAGTATGGCCCAAATGAATTAGTCACCATCAAAACCAAGAAACCACATGAGAAACATGGACTTGGTTTCATCTTACCTACTAATAAGAAAGCCAAACAACCCACTACTACCATTGTTGAAGAAGATGACCCTTCCTTACCAACCTCACCTCCACTTGCATGTGAGGATGATGACATCATCCCACCTAATTTTTTTCATCTACATCATCAACCTTAGACCCTTGACTTATCAAAAGGAGGGGCCAAACATAAACATCCCTTTGGCCCATCCTAAAATGATAGGAGTAAACTCTCCTACCATTAATATTATTTAGTGCCAGGTTGATGATTCTATTCTCACCTTTTTTGGTGCCTCAGATTCTTCAATCCATAAATCCCTTCCTCCTGAGTCTTTGACCATGTTAAAAAAATATACCATATATATCAACTTGGGTACTCTACATAATCCTTACATTATCAAAATTAGCCAATCATTGAATGCCTAGGAAATTTAGGACTTCCCCTCTTTCCTTCAAGAACATAGCATAGCCTTTGCTTGGTCTTACAATGATATGTCTATAATTGACCTTTCCATTACTACCCATAACATAGTCACTCATCATGATGCCAAACATATCAAACAAAAGCTTTGATGCATGCATCCTTGCATAGCCCTTCTTGTCAAATAAAAGCTTCAACATCTTCTATTTGTCAACTTTATTTAACCCATTGACTACCACTAATGGGTCTTGAATGTTGTACCTATCACCAAATCCATAGGGGGAATGTGCATTTTTGTGGACTTTTATGACCTCAACCTTGGTTGCCCCAAAGATGACTTTCCTCTACCTAGCATTGACCAGCTTATTGATCTTAAAACTAGCCATGAGATGTCATCTCTTATATATGGGTTCTTAAGTTAAAATTAGATCTTAGTTTCACATAAATATTAGCACAAGACCACCTTTAATACCCCTTAGGGAACATTTTGCTTTAGAGTCATGCCTTTTGGGTTTAAAAATGCTAGTGTAACCTACCAACATGCCATGACCTATATCTTCCATGAATTTATCCATAAGATTGTATAGGACTATGTGGATGACCTCCTCATGAAATTCAAGATATGAAAGGACCACTTGGCTATTCTTAAGATCATCTTTGAGTGACTTATCCATTACCATATCTGCCTTAACCCCAAAAAGTAAATTTTTGGAGTCTTATCAAGAAAGCTTCTTTGATTTATTATCTCCCTTCATAAAATCAAAGTTGATCTTGACAAGATCAAATCCATACTTGACATGTTTCATCCCATCAACCTTAAGCAACTTCATATATTTTAGGGAAAGCTTCAATCAATTCATCATTTTATCTCCCAGCTTTTAGATCGATGTCAACCTTTCCACCACCTTATAAAGAAGGATGTGTCTTTCAAGTGAAATAGAGACTATCAAAACACTTTTGATTCTCAAAAAGTACCTTTTGTCTCCACCTATCTTTATTACTCCTAAGTATGACCAAAATTTTTACCTATATCTCTACCACTGACCATTCCCTAGGGGAAATGTTGGCTCACCGATATGAATAAGACAGGGAGCAAGCCATATATTATATCAATCACACATTTATAGAGTATGCAAATTGGTATACCCATATTAAGAAAATTTGTTTGGCCTTAGTTTAATGGAACCAAACTTCACCATTACCTTCTTAACCATAAAACTTATGTCATAACTAACACCGATCCACTCAAGTACATGCACTTCAAACTGTACCAAAACTAGTGTATGGCCAAGTGGCTCATGATTTTAGCAAAGTTTGACCTTGAGTTCCTTCAACAAAAGTTAATTAAAGGGAAATTCATTAACAACCAATTAGTTAAAGCACTTTTAGTAAACAACCAACTTCTTCCTCTTAAGTCCCTAGATGAGTCCATCATGAACCTCTCTCAAGCATATTTCACCTATCAAGTCACCATGTTATTTGATAGATCAAAGTGTTAGCATGGTGGGGGAGCTGGCATCCTTATCCCATTTGATGGTGAACCTCTCCCTTTATCCTTCAATATTTATTTTGAATGTACCAACAATATGAGTGAGTACGAAGCCCTAGTGATAGGCCTTCAAATTACCTTATCCCTAGGAGTCAAAATAATCAACATCTTTGGAGACTCCCAACTTGTGCTCAATAAAATCAATGATGATTATTAGTGTAAAAATGATGTCCTATAATAATATAAGAAACTAGTTGACAAACTCCTAGTATCATTCAAAAATTATCGTATCTAGTCAACCCTATAATCCATCAATAAGTTCATCGATACCATGGCTTCCCTTGCCTCTCAGATCCCATCTGCACCCTTAGACTCTAATTTGTTTATTGTTATCCACAAGTTTAACCAACCATCCTATATCAAACCAGATTCTCCCACCATTTTTAATGTTGAGGAGACCCAACCTGACCTTTGGTATCAACAAACCTTTGACTACCTTAACCTTGGCATAGTTCCTTTTGGCCTCTCCAAGAATGCTTGAAGAGAATTTATCTAAAATACCTCTCACTATACCATTATGGTGGGAATCCTTAATAAGCACAACTTTGATGGCCTCCTCTTCTATTGCTTGCATAGTCATGAATCCACTCACACTATCAAGGAAATACATGATGGTATTTGTGGGGATACTTTAGTGGCCTCACTGTAGCTAAATGTATCCTTCATCTTGGCTATACTGGCCTACCCTTAACTAAGGCTATTGTGATTACATTAAAAAGTTTGTCAAATGTCAACAACTTGCTAAATTACATCATGTACCTATCCATAGCCTTTGTGTTTCCATCAATTTTTAGCCCTTCTCACAATGGGATCTATACCTCTTGGTGAAATTAACCCCCTTTCCTTGTAGAAACACCACTCCATCATCATTGTGATTGAGTATTTTACCAAGCGGGTAGAGGTTATTCCTCTAGTATCAACCAAAGCGAAAAAGATTGTCAACTTTATCAACCATCATATCATCTACTGCTTCGATGTTCCTCATAAGATTATCACCAATAATGGTAAATCCTTTAAAAATAATAAATTCTAGGGTCTATGTGATATATTTGGCATTAAGTTAAGCTTCTCCTTGCCCTATCACCCTCAAGAAAATAGATAAGAAAAATCCTCTAACAAAACTCTTAATAACATGCTAACTAAAATGGTCAATGCATCTAGTCAAGATTAGCATATACACATTTCCTTTTCCTTATGGGCATGTCATACTAGAATTAGAACCCCTACAAGTGCCACCCCATTTTACCTTATGTTTATATTAGAGGCCATCTTTCCTCTTGATGTCCAAATCCCCTCTTTTTGTATATCTTTACAAGAGCTTATTTCAAAGGATGACTATCGTTAGCATTGTTTAGCCCAGCTTGAGCTACTTGATGAGCATAATCTCGTAGCCCTTATCAATCTCCATGTCTATCAAGAGTGCATCAAGCATGCCTATAAAAAACACCTTAAAGTATAAGAATTCAATATCAAATACCTCATCCTAAAGGAAAACTAACATGTCACTAATATGGAAAAAAGTAAGTGGGACAAGTTTGCTTTCAATTGGCTTAGATCTTATATCATAACCCACACATATGGATTAAGAGCTTACCAGTTGTCTTCTCTCAAATGCCTCCTAGAACTAAGACCATCAATGATTTACATCTATGTCCATTACTTTGTTAAAAATAATCAAGTTCACCTCTATTTCACTTAAGCTCATCCTTTGCTATCCACCCACATTCCATCTCCCTATTTTAGGGGTAACTGATTAAAGCTAAATCATGTGATTAGCTATCATCAGCATATCCTCATCTTAAAAAATGGGTATCATAGCTCTACCCATGACATGGTTCTCATGGTACTTTCCACACCTTCACAAGCTAGATCCCCATGGTCGTTATCACCTAAACCCCTTTTGCACCTAAGAAACCTTCTTAAGATTTTAGTTTTACCTTCATAAAGGTGAGCCACTAAGCTAGACTAAGCAAGTCTATGTCAAAAAAAATCAAATCAAAATAACAAAATTTCTATCACTTGTAATCATGGGTCATTCCTAACATTCAAAAACTACTCCCTTAAAGGACAACTATTGAAAATCTATTTGAATTTTCCAAAACATAAGGTGGACTACTCCCTCGAAGGATAGCTATCAAAAACATTAAGCAAAACTCATAAACTTAGACCACTCCCTTGAAGGGTGGTTTCCTAAGAATTTGTCAAAAGCATAGCAATTTATCAAAATCTTCCCACATCGATCATCTTCCCATATACAACAATTAACAAAAGACCCATTATCAAAATCACAACAAAAGCAAACTAATCTTGAAAGCTGTAATCGACTCTCAAAATAACATATTAAGGTGAAAGTCACAATTGGCTCTCATAAGTCAGCTTCCCACATCAATCAGTCTACACAATTTGGCATAGGCTTGTCTACCATAATTTTTTTGGACACCTATATAATAGGTAAGTTAGTCTCACAAGAAGGCTCCATTTTCACCCATCTCCCCTTTAAACTATATCTAAAGTATTATTGAGCTTACTTGACACTATATGGTCAAGACAACTTATTAACCAACTAATGAATGGTCATGTGAAGCATTTGAAGGGTTTATGTTCATTAAGTCAATCCAACTTCAATTTTGTTTTAGTTCTTGTCAATGAAGAGACATCCTTCCCTCTTCTTACCCTATCATGACTAGTTGATATTTTTTTATGATGATTATCTCTTGATTAGATTCTTTAATCTCTTATCTAGTGTTGTTACTTAAAATACCTCATGTGTTTTATACTCCAAACTAACAACCAAGCATAAACATAACCATAAGTATAACCATAATAAAATCATAACATCCATAAGCATTTAAACAATCAATCATTTTACACTACATGTCTAAAGTCTACAATATTGCAGTATATACTCATTAAAATTTAGCATGTCATAAGCATAACCATAAATCAAAACCATTTCATGCCTATCTAAGTCTATGTTAGCATCTAGCATCCATAAGTAGTATAAACATCACATCATAAGCATTAAACATCAACATCCAACCATAAACCATGAACATAAGCAAAGATCACATGTATAAACCTGTATGTCAAATAGCATAATAATGTGTACAAAGCAAATAAACATGACTCTCTCTAAAAAATTTACATCTCACTATATCACTTCATAAGATGGAATCAAAATGATATACAAAAGTCACATATTTAGCTATATTTATGCCCCAATGGAACCACTACCTCCTAAAGCACCATTGGATCTTGGTGCCTCATCCCTTATTGTATTGGTCGATCCCATGCCTATCCTTATGTGACTAGATATAGATGTTGTCCACTACCCTAGTGTCACTAGACTAGATTCACTTGATAAGTTGGCTCTATACTTTCCCCATCAAAGCTCATTTGGACATTGTGATAAAATAATAGCCTCATAGTACCGTAGCTCCTCCATTATAACTAGGTATCATGCTATAGGGTTTAAAACTTGGTGGTGTTGTCTGTCCTACTACTCCTCCTCTTTACCTCAAAGAGTCCCTCTCTTGAGTCACCAAGCCTAGAGAGGTCCTAGCTTGATCCTTCTCACCTATTATAGTAGCAAGCTAACCTTGTAAGGTTGTAGCTTGATCCTATAGTGTGACAACCTAGCCCTACAACATGGACACCTATCCATATAGTACATGTACCTATCCCTATGTAGTATCTAAAATTGTTCTTACCTATCCATTGTGGCCAACCAGATCTACAGCCATCAGCCTCTCACCTCCATCATCTCTACCAATATCTATAGCTAGATATATAGTTTGGTACCATGCCATGTACCCATATACAAATTTGACATCGTCTATCTATGCCCTAGAAAGCATCTCCTTAAACTCTAATAAGTAGGAACAAGATATGGCTATGGTAATAAGTATCTAAATCTTCTTTTTTGTACCTAGGGAATGGGCCTATAATGCCCTATACTAGGCCAAACTATTGACATACCCTATCAAATAGGATCATCTCCACCTCCTTGTCTTGCCTACCAAATATCCATCTATATCTCTACAATGAGAGTGTTTACCTCTTATAACCTGGCCATACTATAAATTGGATGTATGGCCTCCTGGGGAGATCTCCTATCACCAATGCACCTAGTGCACCCCTGAACCACTCCATGTCATGAGCACCACCCCCTACACCTGATGTAATAAATTCACCCCTACATCAAATGAAACCGATGGGGAAGTCAATCTATGTGTACCATATCCATAACAATCCCACTGGTCTCAGCACTTAAATGTGCTCATAGGCCCAGTAATGTAGAACCATGCTACATTGATGCCATACCTCCTATGGGACCTAAACCTCCACAACTCCCTATATATCTGCATAAGTAAAACTAGTACCCAACCAAATACCATCCAACCTAGAAATAACTCAATAAAAACCCCCAAAAGAATATAAATAAATCTCCCACTACTCAAGTCAAGAGCCCAAAGCATGTCATAGCAATCATGAGCATGGTCATAAGTCTCCTCTCATTAGGATCCCTTTGATATAATGTTGTATACCTGAATACCCTATCATGCCATTTACCTAATCACTCTCATATCCATATAATAACTTGACATGATCATCCTGCTCCTCTCGCTCTATGTGGTATATCGGGTCATCATAGAGTGGAAGTTAAGTAATCTTATGAATATCCTCAAGTAGAATAGTCATCTCTCCAATTGGAATCAAGAAGGTATTCATATTAGGATCCCATCTCTTTATGAGTGTTATGACTATGGATGCATCTTGAGACACATGTTGATAATGCCTCATAACTCCTAACTTCACCTCATCCATGTGGGCTCAGTTGACTGGGGTCATCCCCTAATAGATCTCAACAAAGATATATGGTACATGGTCATGCATCTGTATCTGCTCCTTGGCCTTCACCAAGTCAAAATCATGACTTAGTCACATGCACCTATATTTTCTAACCTATAGAAAATGACCTATTTCCTTGCCTAACCTACCTATCTACCTGATACCTATTAGGCGTACTCTTTAAACCTACACCCATCAACCTGCACCTGACATGTACACATTCCACTTGCCCTAAATTTTTAAATATTTAAAAAAAAGCTTCCCTCTCCTTATCAACCATTTATGGTCATGGTGACCATCAATGATCGGCCACCCATATCTTCCAAGGTATCAACCATCAATGGTCAGACTTGACCATCGACAATCATTATGGGTATTTTGTGGATGGAATGCCCAAACCCTATCACAATAAAAACCAAACTAAAATACATGAAAAACAACAAAATTTTCTACCATAAACCATTAATCAACCTAATTTAACTACCCAAACCACCAATTCCCAATTTCACCCACCCATTTATCCAAAATCAATAAAAACCCTACCTAGGGCATGACAAACCAACTAATGACTTCATCCCACCCTAACCACCCTACCCAATGCCAATTCATGAAAATATATCTATCTATCAAAATCAAAACATCCCCTAACTCATTTCATGACCTCTACCATGGAATCAACCATAGACCTGCTTGTTCTTACCCACACCCACGTGCTCCTTATATCCTACTTGGTTAACACGATCTACTTTAGCTCAATGCCAACCATCTACCTCAATAGTGACCCTTAACAAACACCTTAAACATAAAATGCTTAAATATAGAGCTATTTAACCCAAAGCATAAGTAATGAATGGTAAAAAGTGATTCACTTTTCATCATTAGTTTTTTAGGGTTTTACCTTGACCATTGATGGTTGCCCTTTGGGACCCTGACCATCAATGGTCAAGTTCCCTATTTTGTTGTTCTCAACTAGTTATCCCCCCTTTTATCAAAACTCAACCATTTCTTACCCACCCTTATATATTACCTTCTCCATCCACCTCACCACCTCATTGTTGGCCCAATTAGCACATATTTTACAACACATTGTGTATGGTCCTTTGACCGTAGTGACAACATTGCCATGTTGATGACCTTTTGATTTTGTACCACCTCATGTTTACTTGACCCACTTGTGTCTTTTTAGGATCACTTCCTACCTCTAATACCCATGACACTCAACCTATTTGTGTTTTCACTAGGAGCACTTCCTACCTTGAATACCCACCAAAAACATTAACCTTATTTAGGAGACTAATAAGTATACTTAGTCACCATGCCTAATTATAATCATGAAATATACTGGTCACTTGTCTTTCTAGCATTGACTTTATTTTTACCAACTTTGGAAACCTTATCTTTGCAAGATCTTGGTTATCATATAATTTATCACACTTTATGTGCCTATTTGTGCTTTAATGCTCAACCTCTCATCTACCACCATGACATTAACCCTTGTCATCACCTTCACCAACCATGTCAAACCTATACTTGATTTTTCTTTAGCTTATCACCTCCTAGTTTAAGGGGGAACACCTCCTCCCATACTTGAGGCAATCAACAGACCTTTGACCAACATTAGTTTTTGTTTTATAGTTGGTTGATTCCAAGATATATAATAAAAATATGCAAAATATAGACACTAAAAATCCACACACTATGACTCTGAGTGTCAAAGTACCCCTTTGACCACATTGGGATCCTTTTGGGACTAACCTAACCCTCTAACCCCTAACTGAGCTTACTCATAGTTAGTTTGACTAAACTGACTTAACCTAGCCTTTACCCACTTTTTACCCTCGACCATTGATGGTCACCCTGATTGTTGATGGTCAAGGCCCACCTCTTTAACTAGAAGAATACAAATTACCCACCATGTTTTTCTAAATATAAGTTATCTAAATCCTATTATGAGCTATTACATGGATAACTTATAATTAGATATCCCAGTTAAACATTTACTTCTACCTCTTGCTTGTGCTTATAATAAAAGAGGAATTGAGAGGTAAAATCCATCCATAATCATTACCAAGATCTTTATGTATCTAGGAGTTTCTTTCTTGTAGGTTAATTGATATCAGTAATTTAATAATCCAACAATCATATCATAGAGTCAATTTGTTATCGTCTCTCCACCAAGTTCTCAAGTACCATTACTCTATTAGAATAAAGCTAGATTCCACTAATAGGTTAACCACCCTAACTGTCCATCTAATCAATTTTTGATAAGATAAGTAATTTTTTCCTAGTATTAATTTACTTTATTTTCATTTTACAATCAATTCATACCTTACCCATCTCTCAAAATCAATATTTTGTATATCATCAATTAGCCTTTTTATCAACCTAAATCCAAACATAGTAACCATCAATGGTTGAATCAACCACTGATGGTATATCTAATTTTTGATGGTCACTTTGACTATCAATAGTCACCTTAACCACTAATAGTTAGCCCAACCACTGATGGTCACTATGGTAGTGAAAACTAGCAATCTACTTTCACCTACCTACCTCTAACCAAACCTAATTTTCTATGTTCCTACCTATTAATAGGCCCCTTTTTGATTATCTAAATCACACCCCAATCCTTTAGCACTAGTATTGAATAGTTTATCACTAATTTTATCATTTCTAGCATATTTCTTAGCAAGCACTCTTGTATTCAATTTCAATATCTTTGATTTATTGATGTGAGTACTTTCCTTTCTATTTTATAAGCTTAATTATTTAAAATGTGTGGATTGATAGCCCATAAGGAATCTATCACTTTTGGGATCTATATATTTCTATGTAATCCACCCAACTATCTATTTAACAAATAAGTTTGCTTTAGTGATTTCTTATCTGGAGGTCATCCTCCTAAGCCAAAGAGGAACTCTTCATAATCTTCTGATTTCAATGCATACACTATCAAATAGGTTTTTTAACCATACCTATACTTAGTTTATTCTTTTACCCCTTTCCAATAATAAGCAAAAATTCATTTAAATAGTTACAACCATATAAATTAGTCTATAAATAGTTAAATCAATTCAAGTTTCATAAGTTGTTTGTCTATTTTAGACTTCATCACCGTAAGATTGTAAAATCTTATGAGATGTAAAATTTATTTCATTTGTTGAATATATTTTATCTAAATTTAAAATATTGATAATTATTATTGAATTTAGTTTAAAGATTAAAATTAGTTTAGATATCCTTGAAGTCAGATTATCTTGGATTGTATTCTCTTTGTCAAAATAAAAGATGTAAGGATACATTGAAATCATGTTAATTTGAATAATATATTTTATATGTTGAAATGAGGTTCTTGTGTTTTCTAAGTAAGTGTGTGAATAATTTTAAATTTTGAAATTTGTTTATTACTATTGTTCTTAATTATTAAATATCAATGAAATAATGCAAAATTTTAAAATGACATTAAGATGTCAATATATCCTCAAGTTATTTTTCACTTATATTAAATAGATTTTATTACTTCATAGAATTTAAGTATTCAATTTTTATAGTATTATGATCCTCATAATAATTTGGATGTGCATGATAAACTAAATGATCACATCATGGAAGTCAAGATCATGATTTTGCCTAATAGTGTAATGAGTCGGTTAGAGTCATAAATGGAACATGTTAATAGTTGCATAATATCTAATTGTTAATTAGCTTGATGTTCCTAAAGTAACAAATTATATAAGATATGGTAAAAAAAATTTATAAATTATATAAACTAAGTTTAAGTGGCATACTTCTATGATTATTACGGCAATGACCAATTGATAAGTAAATAACACTGGAGAGATATAAATCTCTAGGTGACAATTTATGGGATGGTCTAGTAATTATAAGTAGCCAATATAGATCAAAAGAATAATATTCACTTATAAACCACATTAACCTTGAAAAATATTAATCAATTTTATTTGATTGCAGTAGCCTATTGTTACATGTAAAATGAAGGCACATAGTACAATGATCCCTAGAACTATAGATCATAGTATAATGATCTAAACATGGATAGTAGTACAATGGGATCCTCACCTATACAAAACTTATTAAATACCAATTACTATTGAAAATTAAAGAATTTATAAGTGTATTTATAAACTACTAAACTTGTTCAGATATATGCCATTGATTAAGTTAGTTATAACAATATAATTTTTTTAATGAACCTTGACATATAAAAGGACATTGTATGAATAAAAAATGAATTCATGTTTAATATGATACTTCCCTAAAATACCAAGTACAAAAAATGAGTATATAATCTATCCCAACCTATACCTAGACTTATATATATGTGAGTCTCTTAGATAGGATAAGGACACCTAGGTGGACCTATTGGGAAGGTGTCTGCCTCCATATAGTTTAGAGCTTATCATTAGGAATTACATATCTATATGCTCCAAATTTCATGTAGATTTATTAGGGAAATAATCTTCCCTATAGAATCTTATAGGGTTAATTAATTTTAATAAGGTTGCATGTATATAAATTTGGTTATGCAGATTGTATTAGGTCATGCAAAATCAAGTTACATGTATTAAACTCGACTCACTATTTAGCTTTGTAATTTGAACAAAGGGACACTTAATTTTTTTGGGTGTCATTTCAATTGATATCAGATCATGTGATAAGTTATAAATTCTAAACATATCTCTAAATAATATTTATAAGATTTATTTCTATAAAATTCTACCTAAGAAACTATTTGGTGACTTTTAAAAAAAATGGTTAAGACTAGGGCTAGAAATAATCAAGTTAAAACTATTTTTTGGGGGGTCATTTCACTTACCTCTTTTAGTTACTTTGAAAATACAAATGTCCTATCACATTTTAAAACATAATCTAATTTAAAATACATAAGAATTTCCATTCTTTAGATTAGTATTTATATTTTATTATTACTGCTTGTTGTTTGCAAATTGTATTTTGTATTGCAAAACTCGTATTAGCCAATGTTGGTACAAGGTTTATGCTATGTGATACAATTAGATTGACTTAATTGACCTAGTTACCAATGTGTTTAGTTTTTTTCCTAAAAAAATACTACTCAGTTATCTAAATTTATAACATTCCAAAATTTTCTACCTACAAAATATAGTCAACTCAATTGACACAGTCTCTTATAGGCTACTCTATTTTCCTTCCTACAAAATATTATTGCCTTAGTCAACTTAGTATCCCACATATCCTTCTCTTTTATTTTACAAAATACATTTGACCTATTTGAATTTTATTTCTACTCATTGTTCTACTTATTTTCTTCTAGAACATAGTAGATCAGTTTGACTCTATACCATCTAGTAGATTGTGTACCTTCTATCTGATTCAATCTATTTTTTATGAATTCTCATCCAGCTAATCCCATCCAGTACTTGGCCAAATTTTTCCAAATTTCATCCTTCTTCTCCTTAAAAAATTACTATTTTAAACACCATGAAATCCCCTATTAATTTATTTAGATGATACATAAGTTGTTCTTCCTTCCTACCTTCGTTACCCAAGAAGATACTCACTCTTGGTGCATCTTATCTCACCCTTCATCTATGGATTTTAATATGGTTTAAATTACTCAAAATTATGGCACCCATGGATCAAATCCATTTCACACTTCTCAAAACACCACCCTATCTAAACTACCTTATTACATTGTAGGAGCAATTGACACAAGCCTAACAAACAACCCTATAGGAAATCCATTAACAAATAAACCCATATTAAATACATTAATAGGTAATGTTCCTCCTCCAACCAAAACCAATATTCCTCCTAATACCAACACTAACCTTCCACATATAAATCCTAATAATCCAAATGCACAAATTGATACCACTCAAATCCTTGTCCAAATATCCCAGTAAATGAATGTCATGAAAACCACAAATATATATCAAATGATGTACATGTAAAAACAAATATTACACATTAATAATAAACCTTATCTTATTTTACCTAAACCTAATCAAAACTTTATCCCTCCTCCTCTTAGATATGCCAAAGGAAATATCATTCTGCAACCCCTTATGCATAACAAAATGCTTCAAAATATCTAAAATGAATCTTTAGCCCCCGTCATTATTTCTAGTGATATTGTAAATATTTTTCCAACTATTACATATGATGGGAATAAATACCTTACATCATTTCTTAAGGTATTTGGTAATCTCTACAAAGAATGGATTCAAACAAACACCTGTACTACCACCAAACTTCTAGTCAAAACTTTCACAAGAGATGTACTAGAATGGTATAATCACTTACCTCAACATTTTATTTGGCACATAAAATATTTGGTTAATGACTTAGTTAAATAATTTCAAAAAAATGACTTTGGTGAAAATTATCTTAGTCATTTTATAAATGCACAATCACCCTCCAAATCATCTCATGACTTCATTAAATGATGGAAATCTTTGGATCATAAATCAGATCATAAAATGAATGATGATAATCTATTTAAACTCTTTACAACTACATTAAAACCCTTAGTTCAATATAAGTTTCAAAAAAAATTTCCATAAAATCTAAATGATGCAATTGTTCAAGGTAAAAGACAAGACTTTCTTATGAAACAATTCGACCCAAATCATAAATCCATTAAAGGATCTTTCCAAAATTCCACTTATGTGATTACTAGAAATCCTCCTCAAATAAAAACAAGAGTGTCAAAGTGGATCAACCCCTTGCTTCTCATACACCATTAACAGTCTAACAAATGAAACAACTATTTTCTCCCTCTAAACCTTTCACCTATAATAATGTTCCACCTTCATGGTATGACCCTAACAAATTATGTTGGTTCCATTCCAATGTTGGTCATTCTCATGAAACATGTCATGGAATTCACAAATTCACTTCTTATTTTATGTTAGGAGATACATTTGACCATGATACTATGATCAAATTATGTCATCATGACTATATTAAAGCCTCTCAAAATAAATAGTTTACCAAATATTCATCATCTAAAACCAAAAAATATTTATTTATTTCTAACCCACAAATTTTAAATGAGGATATTTATGTAATAAATGCTAATTATGACCAATATTATACCATTTCCCAATATATAAATGTATCCAAAGTTAATTATAGATGCAATCTTGCTCACAAATATCTGGTAACTAAACCAAAAAAATCATCAGTTAAAGACCAACTACTCAAAGATACCACCACTACCATACCTTTCAAACCATATAAGAAAACACTCCTACAACCATAACCTCAATCTACTTCTATTCTTATGAAAAACATTGTACTTCCTAAACCTCATGTTGGTTCCTCATCTTTTAAATCATATTAGAACTTCTTGGAAGAACTCAATTTAATGCCTTTTAAAATACCCATCATGGAGTTAGTTATACTTCTCCATATCATCATAAATTATTAATGCAAAAATTACAAGAAATTGAAGAACCACCATCCCTTAATTTAAAACATCCTCCTAAATACCCTTCACCTACAAAAGTACATACTATTGAAACTATTTATACCTCTTATAAGCCTTCCATAGAATTTATTGAAGAAGACATGATTAACGATGAAATTATTTTTGAGCTGATGATCCACCCCTATTTGTTAAAATTGTAATCAATAATACCCTCATTCAAAAAGTCTTAGTAGATGAAGGATTATGAATTAATGTCACCTCTATTTAATTAATACAACAGATTAGATATACCAAAGATAATATTAAACCAACTCATCTCACACATGTAAAGGATTTGATAAAATAAATCATAAACCACTTGGTTGTATTTGGCTCCCACTCACCATTGGACCCAAGGCAATACACACTAAACTCATGGTTCTTGATTTACCATTATCTTAAAACATGCTCCTAGGTCACCCATTGACACATCGTATGTGGGTTATTGCCTCCTTAGGAAGTAAATGTATTAAATTCATCCATAATGGCAAACACTAAAAACATGAGGTTGATCCTAATCCATGGAGTATACAAATACCAAACCCCAAATCCCAATATCAAATTCCAACCACCCCACACATTAACAATGCACTTATACCCATACAAATATGTATTTAGAGTTACATATGGTAAAGTTTTAGGTTTCTTATTCTCTCTTTGAGGAATTGATGTTGATCTTACCAAAATAAACATTATCATCAACATGTATATTCCTCACTTCATTCCTGACATACACACTTACCTTGGAAAACTTGGAGTAATTAGATGGTTTATCCTAGAAATGCCTTACCATATATACTCTAACAATTCCCTTCTCAAAAAAGATAATGCTCTAGAATGGATAGATTCATGCCAAAAATATTTTGATAATATGAAAGAATCTTTGCTCCATCCTCCTACTCTTCGACCACCTTCAAATGACCATCCCTTAATATCATATACTTCCTCTACCCCCATATCATTTGGGGCAATACTTGGCTAACAAGATGATATTGGTAAATAATTTTCCATCTATTACATCAGTCGAGGCCTCATTGATTATGAAAAATTTATACCAAAGTAGAAAGTGATTGCCTTCATATATATTTTATAGTTTAAAATATTTGTTATTATATTTTATTGACCAAGTTTGACTTTTTAGTCACACTAGGGCACCTATAGGAAAAAACTTGAGTTTTAGGGTCTATAGGGGGTCTAAATAGATGATATAAGGTATTTAAAAGGGAAATTTAATGTCATTTCATGTTATACTACCTTTGTTTATTAGTCCCCTAGGTTTATTTATCATTTTTGGGTCATTTAGACATTATTTTAAGTGCATTTAATGCTTTGTACATATTTTTTGGGAAGTGTACAAGTGTAAAAAGGTAAAATCACATGACATGTTTCTTAAATAGTCTATAGTATCTATCTCTAACTGAAATTTTGTAGGTTGATCAAGAAAGAGTAGTTTTCCCTAAAAAAGAGGAGCTATTGGGCACTTATACGGATTTCCCAAGTCCACCATCAGATAAAAACGTGGGAAGAGAAAATATTCACCTTCCCAAACTCATTTTCACATTTGGAATTGAATAAGAATGCAAAAAATCTCTTTTGAAAGTCATTTTCCCATTTTCTCCATTGACACACAAAGAAGGCCCAACTTCAAGTGCTCACCATGGGCCTTACAGGTGGAATCAAGAGGAATGCTCTTGGGGGTATTTATTAATATTAATACAATCAAATTTAATGGAAATAAGTCTCAGATTGGTGCATTATTCTTTATGAAAAATTGTTAACACCTCAGGTAGCCTTTTGAGAGTTTACATTGAAGAGGGGGTCCCCGTTTGAACTTGTTTCAGATTTTATTGACTTGGATTGATGGTTTTATCTAATTTAGGTGTTTATAAATGGTTTTAAACATGATCTCATGCTTTTTATTGTCTTTAAGAGTTCAATGGTGTGAGAAAACCTCTGTTAGGGGAGCAAAATGCCTAGTTTATGTTCACCATCAGCTCAGTTGCTTGAAAATGTTTTATTCACATTGGGAAGAGTATTTTGATGTTGTTTTGATGACTCTACTAGTGTTTTTTAGGTTTTAAGGATTGGAAAATGTCTTTGTGATGTTTGAAAAAGCCTTACCTCACATTTCTTTGCTCTTCCATGTTTTTGTCTTTGTGTAATGGTCAAAACTTCATCTATAGGGATATGTTGATGTCATCAATGTAGGTTTGAATGTTTTACATAGTCCTCCACATTTTTGGACTACTAGTGTGCATTGAGGTTTTGAGAAAAGGCACATACATGCTACCAACTAGCTAATTTGGAAAAAGATCTCAGTTACACCTGTGAAAGGAGATTGTCATCTACAACCAAGGACATTGATAGCTCTTCTATAGGTGTTCCAATAAGATGATCCATTCATTTTTATGGTTTATTGGCATAGAGAATGCCTAGACAAGCCTATTATGACCCTAGTTGACAAGGAAGGGTGCCAAAACATAAAAAAGAAATGAAGAATTGAAATCAGGCCTAGATGCTCTAAAATGGCCAAATAGTGATCCTAGATGTTCTAAGCAATTGCATAGGTGGAAGAGAGAATTGTTATTGAAGATATCATTAGGCCTATTTGGTTACCTAGGATACAAACATCATTTATGTCAATTTGGAGCATGGAAGAGTAAGTGGAAAGTAAGTTTTGTGACCTCCTAAAATGGCAAGAAATTACTAACTTACATCAGTGATATCTATAGGATTCTCAATGAGTACTTATCCTACACGCATTTGAAAATTACTAGACCTATTTGTGCAAAAGGGAATAATTCAAAACAACTCAATCATTATCCCTGAGCACTTAAGCCATGAAGGGGAGTTGTGTTTCATGAAATGACCTTCTGGACCTGTCCCCTATTCATACATAGGGTAGAGCATGCATTGGAAGCAGTGTTTGATGATTGGCATAAGGAGATGATATTAAGGGTTTTTAGGAAGGAACTATGTCTTAGCAAGAATTATACAAAGCTAAACATAGTCTCAATGAATTCTATATGTTATTAAACATGTTTCAAATGACTAAACCTACGTACAGGCCTGAATTATGCACCTACAACTAGAGGTATTGACAAATTGGTCATAGTCAAGTTATGGGAGTATATAAGAGGATTTTAGAGAAAATAAGGAGGATTGAGGGTCTAGTACCACTCAAATAGATAAAATGACCTTTATAAACATCATTCTCATTATCCCTAACCAATATAGGTGTGTTCATTAAGGTTATCTCAGTCCTACCAGCAGGACACAGGTAGTAAGATGGCATAAAGGGGTCTAAAGTTTTGATTTGTCTTCATGTGTCTCTAAATACTTATACAAGGTGATTTAATGATAATATAGAGGGTAAATACCTTTAATACATGTTTCCAACTCTTTTCCTCATTGTTTATCTAGCCAAAATTGTAAATTCATCTACAGGTAGGGTATTTAAGGTGACTGTCACAGTGGACAAAACAATGGGCAAGAGATTAGGTAAGATTTTGTATGTGGGAGATTTAGGAGAAGTAGAGTGACATGAAAGGATATGGTAGATTCATGAAACCATAATTTTTTTAATCAAAACTCTTCCCTAAAGAGACCTTTAGCAAGACCTATGGGGTCTTAGAAACTAACACCTATAGGCAGGCAGTCCTTCTCTAAATCCCAGTCTTATTGTTTTGTGATTTTGGAAGACCTCCCCTTGGATTTAAGAGGAAAAATTTGGTATTTAATATACATATAATTAATATAACCATTTACAATGATTGTTTTCAATAATAAAACAAGGTAATATGCCCCTATTTTGTCTCAAAATAGGGGCAGTCTCTTCATACAAAGCATAGGCAACTTGGAGAGAAGGATTGGTTTTGAAGACCAAAAAATAAAAGGGAACCCAAGAAAATGTTTTATAAGCTTAATTAATTATATAAAAATCTATCAAACCCTGATATAAATTTTTAAGGTAGACAAAACATTCTATATAAGGAGGGTTGCATTTAAACCCCATAGGTAGACTCAAGAGCAAGAGTCCAAATTGAGGGTCAATTTATGTGTTGGCCTAATATATGTTTCCTAATTTTTGGATTAATTTTTTTATGGGTGTATTAGAATTTTTCAATCCATCAAATTTAAAAGGAAACCATGAAAAGGTTATATGGATTCTAAAGGTATAGGCAGACCTAGTAGCAAAAGCTAGGCCTAGTGCCAAACAGGGGTTAGTCTTCATTCCTACCTCTTGGAGAGCCATTAAAATTCTTGGAGAATGTTCTTGTGGAATATAAAGATATTTTTAAACCTTAGGTCTATATTTTAACTCCCCAAGAAGCCATTATAGGCTTGAAATCATGCACAAACTTCTCAAATGCAAGAAATGAAGCTCAAAGGGCAACTTGAAGAGCTCAAAACTTTTATGAACCTTTGCATGGGATATATAAATGTTTGAATGAGAGTTTTAAAGGGTCCCTAGGGATCCATTAGTGTCATTTTTTAGAGGTTATAATAGCACACCTTTATGAACAAAGGTTAAGAGTACAAATCACTATACACCCTTGCAAACCCCTTATAGTGACCCAATTAAAGAGATAGAGGGTTTTAAGCATCAATATGATAGGTAATGGACATGAAAACACATATATGATGTATAATACTCTCTAGGTATTCTACTCATGTGAGAAAGATGTGCGTATTTTTAGAAAAATCATGTAAAATGGTGTTTTCTTCACCATTTTTTGTATTGTGTAGGGTATATGAGGTTCCAGAGGCTGAAATAAAGTTTGATGGAAATATATAGACTTATAATAACCCCATATGATCATTTTATCCTATGGAGAAACTTATAAGTGTCTGAATAAATGCCTCACTTTTATCCAGTCAAAGATGGCATCATGCACACAAGGGTGAAAAGTGTGAAAACCTCCATTGGATGTCCTTTTAAGGAAGATTTGAAGAGTATAGAGTCATGGATAATATTATTATGTGTCATTAATCCTTTTCCCATGGATTTACATGAGAAACTGAATATTTTTCAAGGCCAAGTGTGCAAGGTGCATGGAAAGGTAGTTTTCAAGACAACATGCTCTAGACCAATTATGTTATTGTTCACTTAATTCTACTTCATTTATTCTCTAAAAAATAATTACCTAAAGATATAATTGTAAAATGGATGGTACTATTTATGGAATTTTACCTTCAAATTATTACACAAAAATATTTCAAAAGATAAGTCATTACCAACCAACTTGTGATGACACCTCTACTAGCTAAAAAGCACCTTCAAGTTAACCTCCCTGATGAAAACATTCTTTATATTTAAGGTCTTAACCAAAATAACTATCTCAAAGATTATTTTCATAATTTCAATACTGATCTAAAATCAAATAATTAAGAAGTTATAATTATTACTCCTGATACTACTAAGCCTAAAGTAGTTATTGAATAACTACCTAAAATTATCATTGATTTACATGAAGACACTTGGACCCTCCACTTTGATGGTCCCAAATGCCTTCAAGGAGCTAATTTTGGATTTATTATATAAAATCCACATGGTAATATCATACCTTTAGCATTTTGATTAAATTTTGATGTCACTAATAAAATGGTCATTTATGAAGCTCTGATACTAGACATAAAAGTTGTCATCAACTTAGATATATAATATTTACATGCTTTGGGTGACTCATAACTTATATGTCACTATATTAATGGTGATTATCAATGAAAAATAAAAATTTAATTGCACATCATTAAATGGATACCACACTTGCCAAAGAATTTACTTCTTTTACCATTGAATGAATTCAAAGAGATCAAAATACCATAACTAATTTGCTTTTTTTTTTGTCATCTCTATTTCACCCTCATTAAGTACTTAATGATTCCCAATCTATTATCCAAATTAAAAAATCACCTTCTTCTATAAAACCAAATGATTTGTTTTCTACCACATTAAGGTTTTCACTATTTGAAAAAGTTGTTGGAGAGTTGTCATGTTCATGTATGGGTGGTGTCATGGAGGTGTCATCTTGAGTGGATGAAGAACATTGATAGTCTATCTGAAAATGGCAAAGTGTGCAATGTGCTTATTCTTGTATGACAAAGTGTGTAATGTGCTTGTTCCAGTGTGTTTTATGTATGATTAGTTGATATTCAATATTGACATAGATTGATAGGATCAAGGATGAGTATGGAGGTTTGATCATAATTAATGGGTTATATAAGATGTTATCTATGATTAGAGAGCTTGTTTACATAAGTGGAATTCAATTGGTTGATTATAGTTTTCATCTAGACACTTTGGGTCTAGTGGTAAAAAATATGAGTAGATAGTTTTAAGACATCACCATTGCCACGTGGGAGTGAGTCAAGGGGAGATGGTCATATGGTTGTGATCACTATAGTCCCTAGTTGTTATGTGTCATATTTCAATTCATGCATCTAAGTGAGGTTAAAGTTATGAGGGTGAAAATTTGGATTCTTAGTTAGATTTCACTATTGTCCCATACTTAGCCCAATTTGAAATGTGGCTAAAAAAATCTAAGTAAGCATGTTGATGAGGTAAGAATTCACATGTGTGGACATTTTAGGAGAAGGTGATCATATGGGTTTGTTTAGTTTTAGACCTAATTTATTTCCACTAATTTCTAGATCATGTGATATAGTACATCAAAAGATATGCTTATGTAAAGTTGGGATGCAAGGTAGATTGACTGTGTTTTCCCATACTTAGCCATATTTTAGTGTTGTAGAAAGATCTAAGTGAGAATTTTGAAGGTATTATATCTTACATGTGTGAAGGTGTAAATAAAATCTCATCATATGGTTTTGTTCAATTTTGAGCATAGATAATTTGTGCTAAATTAAATATCATGTGTTGAAGTGCAACAAAAGTTATGGATGCTCAAAGTTAGTCTTCCAGACATATTTTGACATGGTTGGCTCTATGACATAAATTTATGAGAAGGATTGTTAATGATGTTATATCTCATATGCAAGAGAGTTATAGGAGTAGTGGATCACATGGTTTTATTCTCCTAAGGAAGGAGATCATTTGGTCCAAATTTGAGATCCTTTTGGTAATCATAGAATAAGTTACTCAAATGAAAAAATGGCTACTCATGCATATTGATAGGGTCCCCATAGTCATTTTTGAAGGTGTTAAAGATCAATAAAGATCAATTGTGCATGATTAATCCAAGGAGTTATGAGGTAGTGAGATAAGGATAGATGCATGATGTTTAACATCTAAATAAAGGTACAAGATAAGGATCCAATAATGAGTAGGTGTTCATATAGTTGATTAAATGGTGAGCGTTGATCACTAAAGTCTTGACTGATCCATAGAGATCAATAGAGCGCATTGAGTCACA
Organism: Torreya grandis; assembly: GCA_037957365.1. Lineage (NCBI taxonomy): Eukaryota > Viridiplantae > Streptophyta > Pinopsida > Cupressales > Taxaceae > Torreya > Torreya grandis. The sequence goes on along the minus strand of JARHVA010002199.1, from coordinate 1,595,808 downwards.
TTTACTAGATTACATGAGATGAGGTCAAAGTGTTAGAGGTTTAACTTTTGGTTTTGGTGGTATGTGCATTAAATCTCAGACAAAATTGATAGTGTGAGATTGATCCTAAGTTAAGAGTCCATGAGATTCGAGATTAGTGTCTAAAGGTTAACTGTGACCATTTGTATTTGAATATTTGAAATTATGAAGGAAAAACTAGAGCTATGTATTTTAATCATATCTTTTGATAGAAGATGAATTTGGTTTTGAATTAAAAATCAAGTGTTAGAGGAATTCAAGGTGCATCTAGAAACATGGACTTAAAACTATGAAAGTGTGTAAAGACATACGTATGAAGCTCAAAATTTGACTATGTTTTCACATATGTTCTTCAAGTGACTCAAGAGGGATATTTGAGCTAGTGTTGGTGTTATTTTGATATCTCATGATGATTTAGATATTGGATCATGTTACAAACTCCATGAGGATGCTATATGTGTATTTTAGAGGTGTGATTAATCTATCTTGAATATGAACAATGCTTAATGAGTTAAATGTGTGCTCATCCATGGTGACTATGTGTATAAGGTCTGTGTTTGAGTTCTTTGAGCAAATGTAAAGGTGAGCTACATTGACTATGATAATTTAAATATGTCAAAGGGGACATAAAGAGTAGACCCATGTATTTTAAAGTGATCTTGTGTTCTTATTTTACTTTAGGGAGTGTTAATGATGAATAGGTCTCTATGAGATCTATAAGAGCTACAAGTGCCTTGTTTAAAAGGTGTAGCTACTTAAGGGTGAACCATAGATGATATGTCTAAACTATATAGATTATATTGAGCCATATATTTAGTTGATATATGTCTTAAGGTTTAAGACATTACTAATGGTTGATCAAGATGTTGTTAATCAAGATTGCTCTATAAATAGTAAAACTAAAGTTATTGGGTTCTAAACTTTATGAGAGAGTGACTAAGGAGTGAATTGAGAGAGACTTGTGTGTATTGGGGAGAAAAGTAAGGGTAGAGTAACCTAAGGATTAGTTGAAGAGTATAACATATTGAGGACTATTTGTATGAAATATTGGTCATATGTTTTTTGGTAGAATAGATCTCTTGAAGATTGAGTACAAGCAAAGGTGAAGAGAGATAAGTTGAGGTCCATCATCAGGTGTTATTGACATTAGTTCAAGAGTGGAAGTGTTTTATAGGTTTTTCTATATTAGGTCAACATCTAAGGTGGTTATAGCCTCTTTTCAAGTTAATACTTACTAAAAGTTTTGGTTATTATTGTAGCTTAGCTAGACAGGTGTGGCATCACCTTGTGTGATTGGAGTCTCACTAAATAGGGATTGTAGTTCCTTGATCATTTATAAATGGTCTAAATTGGATCTTTTTTTATAGGATAGTAGTCCAATTTTAGGTTCCAGTGGTTTTTATTCCCTAATAGGGTTTCCCATGTATGTCATGTGTTATGTGATTCATCATTCATTATCTCTCTTGTTCATTGCTATGGATGTTATATATTCTTCATGAATGCTTGGTGTAGCTGATTAAGTATTTGTAAAGATCAAAATTAAAGTTGGATTATTTGGGATCACTTATTCACTCCCCCTCTCATTAATTTTACCTCTAACAATTGGTATCAAAAGAAGGTCCTTTGGTAAAGGTTTGATATCTTGAAGGTGATCCAAGGTATAATGGCTAGTCAAAATATGCAAGGTGGCTTCTCTACTAAGCAAGCATCAATGTTCAATGGATCCAATTATGAATTTTGGAGTGATAAGATGAATACCTACATTATGTTCCTATGGTTTGATGTATGCCAATCAGTTTTGGATGCTTATGTTAATCTTATTAGTCCTCCATCTAGTGTTGCAGATAAAAAGCTATTTGAGAATAACTCTAGGGAAATGAATTCCATCACTTATGGTCTTACAAAAACTGAGTTCACCAAAGTAATTCATTTCACATCTGCTAAGGAAATATGGGATAATTGAATACTATTTTTGAAGGAGATTCAAAAGTTAAAACTATTAAGTTTCAGACTTATAGAAGGCAATTTGAAAGATTCAAGATGAATGAAGAAGATATTGTGGCATATTTTTTGTAGAGAGTTGATGAGATGTTGAATATCATCATAGGTCTTAGAGAGTATATTGAAGATACTAATATTTTTCAAAAGGTATTAAGGTCTATATCCCCCAAGTTTTATCTAAAAGTATCTGCTATAGAAAAGAGTCATGACCTTACTTAAAATTGAAGATGGATCAATTGCATGGCATCCTTACTACCCATGAGATGAGGAAGAATGATGATATACCACCAAAGAAGGAATCTAAATTCAAGATAGAGATGAAACCTAAGAAGAAGTTACAAGGTAATAAATCCAAAGAAGAGGACATATCTGACATTGATGATGATGAACTAATTGATTAGATTACTAAGAGATTAAACACATGGTTAGGGAATATAAGGGTAAACTACCCTTCAAAATTTTCAACTATGGAGAGATAGGAAATTTTTCTTAGAAGTGCCCTCATAAGCATGAGAAGAAATCTAATTAAGGAAAAGATGAAGACAAGAATACATACATGAAGAAAGGATTTAGAAAGCATAATAACAAGAAGAGATCCTTCAAAAACAAGAAGAGCCTTTACACCAAAGAAGATTGTAGCTCATCAGATGAGAGTGAAGATAATGACTCAGAATATGATCATGAAGATAATGGTTCTACTGAAGATGAATCTTTGTTCATGGTTGAAGAAGGAATTTTCTCATAGTAAAAAGGGTCTACTTGGAGTGATTTAGATGATGATGAAGCTAAGGTAGACTTTGAGACTACATTGACTAATGCTTATGAAGAACTAAATATTGAAAAGAAGATCAATAAGAAGATGAAATATAAACTCAAGTAATTTGAGGAGAAATTTAGTGTGTTTGAGGAAAGAATGGATGAAGATTCCAAAAAACATGAAGATATTGTCAAATATCTCAGTTGTCAATTGGAAGTCATGTCTACAAGCCTAAAGGCTAAAGAAGATGAATGTGCAAGGTATGTAATAGAAAATAAGTCATTGAAATCTAAGTTAGATAATGTATCTATTAATTTAATGTCATTTATGAGATTTAAAAAGAGCTCAAGTGATCTAGACAACATTCTAAATGATCAAAAGCATGCAAGTGATCATACTAGTCTTGGATACAAAGAAGAACCAGATACTATAATTCAAGACAAGATGAAGACTAATGTGAACAAGGTGGATAAGCCTTTGAAGACAAATCATCAGACAATAAATGAAGGTTATATCATAATAAATAAAATTTAGATTAGACAACCAAATTCTGTGAGGTATGTAAGATTCAATGGTTACTATTATACATGTGATCAATTTAGTCATAGGGCTAGAGAGTGAAAGAGACCTATTAAAAATGAATTTACATGGGACTATGATATGGGCCATCAATAAAAATATGTGAAAAAAATAAATTAATTTAATTGTCTTGATGTGGAAAACTTTGTAAACCATTATCCACATAAGATTAGACAAGGTGAGTCCTCTTCAAGAAAGGGAGGTTGTTTTATTTATCATGACATAGGACACACTGCAAATTTTTATCCAAATAAGGTAAGGAAAGATACATTTCTTGTAAAAGATATGGTTTGATAAAATTTTAAATAAAGAGGTCACATTTATAGGTTCTGAAAGCAAAGGCCTACAAGAAAAAATAGATTTAATCAGGCTCCTAGAGTTCAAGAAAGAAGGAAAGTTAACACATGGAATCCAAAGGTGACAAGGGTTTGTCATGATGAGACTGTAGGTCCAAGTAATATATTTGGTATGGTGGAGAATGATTCTAAATTTAAAGAGTCCCAAGAGGTCTCATTATTTGGTCATATTGAGAATGAAGAGACTAAGCTCAAGGAGAAGACCAAGGTACTAGTTGAGACTAGTCCTGAGGTATGTATGGATCCAAGTGAACATATTTTTACTATTAAGCATGTAATATGTAAAGAACATCAAGTATCTATTCCTAATGGTGAGGTTATAAGCTATAAATAATATTCTTCAGATGAAAAGGTATGTAATGAATCAATTTTATCTCCATGTATTGTCAATTCAATCATAGAAGAAAAGGAGAATGTTGTAGTGGATGAGAAAGTTATTTCTTCTAAGCCAAAGAAGAAGAAGAACTAAAAATATCAGATGAACAAGGAGGAGATGGAAGATGAGTATTTTTTTTCTTTTATAGCATTAAGTTATAAAAGGTGTCTCTATCTATGCTTATTAAGAGACTCTTTTCAAGTGGAGAAGCAAGTGTTGTGGTGTCTTTCATATTGGAATAGTCTATAGGGTCAAATTGAAGGTTCCTAGATGGCTTAATGAATTTGTTTCTTATCAAGAAGTGTTTGGTGCTCATAAAGTTTTATGTATTTATTTATAGTATACTCCAAGTGTTTTTGAGGTCTGAAGGTTTGTATGTGCCAATTAAGGATTTTTGAGTGCTCTCAATTTTCTCTATTTTTTGCTTAAGAACAAGTAGGCCTAAAAATGGGTTATAAGAAGTCTATGTTTCCAAAGGTGTGAAGGCTCAAATCTTGGTTCAAAAGTGTGTGATGGGTATTTCCAGGTGTGAAAGAAGTTTTAGAGGTGGTTGTTGATGAAAAGGTGGTATGTTGATTTTGTTTATTTTGAGTTTTTAGGGTTTTGATCTTTGCTAGAAAAATGGTCTACCTTATGATTTGAGGCTTTAGGATTCTTAATATGTTGAATGTGACAAATGGGTGGTCAAATCAAGCTTCAAATAAAATTGAAGGTTTATGGTTCTCAAGTTATTCAATTTTTTGTCAATATGGAGGGCTAATTGGCTAGTAGGTTTGTGAATGAAGTATGTTACAGAAGATGGGATTGGTGATGAATTTTGGTTTTGTTGAGGTGGAATATGAGAGTGCTCTATATACTAATTTTTAGGTCTTGAAGATGTGTCTATTGAAAACTTTGGACTTTACAAGATTTAGGTATGGCTACAAGGAGGCTAGACAAGCCTAGTTTGAAGAAAAGTGTTTTTTGCTCAATTTATCAAAAAGAGCAAGGTATGAAAATTTCAAGGTATGTTCTCAAGTTGTTTTAGTGCATGTTTCCTATTTTTTATAGTGTAGATGTAGATTTGGTGGTCATGGAAGTGTCTTGAGATAGAAGGCTAGTAAGCCTGCATGGTGGTTCTTCATGTTGTGTGGAGATATGAAGATGATCAAAAGGTGAAATTTCTCAGAGTTATTATGGGGATTCCCTCTTAGATGTTTCTTGGTAATATATATATATATATCATATTTTATTTCTTTTGTGTGTTCTATATTTCTTGGTTGTTGTGCTTAAATGAAGAGAATGTTGGCTTGGAGCATGAGGAAGTTGTCAAGAGAAGAGGTAGGATCAAGGTAAGGGGAAGTTTATATCATATTTATAAGATAGTCCTTTCCTATTTTGATTATTTTTTAGGCCATCAAGATCAGTGTGTGCCCACTTTGTCATTGTGTGAAAGGCGGACAAAGTTCCTGTTGGGAAGAAAGTTCCTATTGTAGGAGTTCTTTGAAGAGAGAGAAGATGAGCTATATATTGCTATATTGATAGGTGTTGACATCAATGCTAAAGGGGAGACTATTGGAGAGTTGTCATGGTGGGGTCATGGAGGTGTCCTATTGAGTGGATGAACAACATTAATCATCCATGTGATAGGTGTCTTGTTAAGTGGATGAAGAGCCTTGATAGTCTTGTGACAATGATAAAGTTTTCAATATGATTATTATTATTTGACAAAGTGTGCAATGTGATTCTATGTGATAATGATAAAGTGTGTAGTATGCTTCTTCTAGTGTGATTTATGTATGATTGGTTGATATTTAGTATTGATATAGCTTGAGAGGATCAAGGATGAGTATGGAGGTTTGAGCATGTGTAATTGGTTTTATAAGATGCTATCTATGCTTGGAGGGCTTGTGTGCATAAGTGGAATTAATCTAGTTGATCATATTTTTCATCTAGACACTTTGGGTTTAGTGGCAAAAAAATTAAGTATATAGTTTTATGACATCACCATTTCCACATGGGAGTGAGTCAATGAGATCTGGTCATATGGTTATGATCACTATAGTCCCTAGTTGTTATGTGCTAGATCTCAAGTCATGTGTTGAAGTGTAGTCAAATTTATGAGGGTGCAAAGTTGGATTCTCAGTCAGATTTCACTATTTTCTCATACTTAGCCAAATTTGCAAAGTGGCTAGAAAGAGCTGAGTAAGCATGTTGATGAGGTCAACATTTACACATGTGGGCATTTCAAGAGAAGGTTATCATATGGTTTTGTTTATTTTTGGACCTATTTTATTTGTGCTAATTTTTAGGTCATGCAATGCAGTGCATCAAAAGATATGCTTATAAATAGTTGGGCTCCTAGGTAGATTGATTGTGTTTTCCCATACTTAGCCAATTTTATAGTATGGCAGAAAGAGTCGAGTGAACATTTTGAAGGTATTATATCTTTCATGTGTGAAAGTGTAAACAAAAACTGATCATATGGGTTTATTGAATTTTGAACATAGATCATTTTATCTAAATTTAATATCATATGCTGAAGTGTGATAAAATTTATGGATGCTCAAGTTGGTCTTCCAGAAATATTTGGACATGGTTGGCTCTGTGACATAAATTTATGAGAAGGCTTGTTAAAGGAATTATATCTCAGATGTGAGAGAGTTTTAGGAGTAGTGGGTCACATGGTTGGATTCTCCTAAAGAAGGATATCATTAGGTCTAAATTTGAGATCTTACTGGTAAGCACACAAGAAGTTATTTAGATGTAAAAATAGCTACTCATGCATATTGATAGGGTCCCCATACTTAGTCATTTTTGAAGGTGTTAAAGCTCGAGCAAGATCAATGGTGCATAATTTCTCTAAGGAGTCAAGAGGTATCAAGATGAGGAGAGGTGCATGAAGTCTAATGTCTAAGAAAAGGTACAAGATAAGGATCTAATGGTGAGTGGGAATTTGTAAAGTTGATCAAATAGTGAGCATTGATCATTAAATTCCTAACTGATCTGTAGAGATCGATAGAGTGCACTGAGTCAAAGTTCTTAGATTGCATGAGATGAGGTCAAAGTATTAGAGGTTTAATGTTTGGATTTGGTAGTATATATAATAAAGCTCAAATAAGATCAATGGTGTGATATTGATCCTAAGCTAAGATTCCATGAGATTCAAGCTTAGTGTCTGAAGGTTAACTATGACCGTTTGTGTTTGAATATTTGAAATTGTAAAGGAAAAACTAGAGCTCTATATTTTGACCATATCTTTTAATAGAAGACAAATTTTATATTGCATTTGAAATAAAAGTGGTAAAAGACCTTAAGGCACATTTGGAAATATGGACTTCAAAAGCTAAAAGTGTGTACAAAAATAGTTATGAATCTCCAAAGGTGATTATGTTTTCATATATGTTCTGCAAGTGACCTGAGAAAGATATTTGAGCTAGTGTTGATGTTGTTTCGATGTTGCATGATGATTTAGCTATTAGAACATGTTGCATACCCCATGAGGATGCTATGTGTGTATTTTGTAGGTTTTATCAATCTATCTCGAGTATGAACAATGCTTAAGAAGTTGACTATGTGTTCATCCATGGTGACTGTGTGTATAAGGTCTATGCTTGAGTTGTTTGAGCATATGCAAAGGTGAGATATGTTGACTATGATCATTTAAGGATGTTGAAGGGTCCAAAATGAGTGGACCTATGTATGTGAAATTGGTCTCATGTTATTTTTTTTCTTGAGGGAGTTTTAATGGGTGAATAGGTCTCCATGAGACCTATAAGAGCTAAAAGTGCCTTGTTTAAAAGGCGTAGCTTCTTAAGGGTGACCCATAGATGATATGGCTAAAAAATGTAGATTTTATTGACTTGTATATTCATATGATAGATTTTTTAAGGGTTAAGACATGCCTAATGGTAGACCAAAATGTTTTTAATTAGGATTGCTCTATAAATAATGGAATCAAAGTTGTTGGGTTCTAGAATTTGTGAGAGAGTGACTAAGGAAAAAATTGAGAGAGACTTGTGTGTGTTGGGGAGAAAATGAAGGAAAGAGTGCCTTGAGGATGAGTTGAATATTAGAATAGTTTGAGGACTATTTTTATGACATGTTGGTCATAACTCTATTGGCAGAATAGAGCTCTTGAAGATTGAGTGCAAGCGAAGGTGAAGAGAGATAAATTGAGGTCCATCATTAGGTGTTGTTGACATCAATTCAAGGGTGGAAGTGTTTTATAGGTGTTATTTTAGTATCTAAACATCTAAAATGGTTATAAAATCATTCCAAGGTAATACTTGATAAAAGGTCTGGTTGTTGTTGCAGCACCTTGTAGGATTGGAGTCTCACTAAACAGGGATTGTAGTTCCTTGATCATTTGTATATGGTCTAAATTGGATCTTATTTTTATAGGACAATAGTCCAATTATAGTTTATAGTGGGTTTTATTCTCCAAGAGGGTTTCCCACGTATGTCATGTGTTATGTGATTCATATTGCATTTTCTCTCTTGCTCATTGCTATGAATGTTGTATATTCTTCATGAATACTTGTTGTAACTAATTAAGTATTTGTAAAGATCATAATTGAAGTTGGATTATTTGGGCTCACTGATTCACCCCTCTCTTAGTGATTGTACCTCTAAAAAAATCCCTTGGTATAAAAACATAATCCAATTTCTTGAAATTAAACTTATTTTCTAGACATAGATTCTCATGAAAAGACTCAAATATATAAACAAGCTTTCAATTATGTCTTTCAATACAACACCCTTTACTACCATAATGCATAAGTAACCGTACTACATTTTTTAATGTGAGAAGAGGTTCATTCTCTCCTAGAAAAATCACATTGGGGAATTTTTAGTGGTAATTATAAAGGACATGCTAAAGCCCATAAATGCTTGCATATGGGTTACTTTTGGCCTACTCTAAAAAAATATGTTATTAATTTTTCCAAAAAGTTTAATCCTTTCCAACTCCATGATGTTCTAATCCACTCATGACTGTCTAAGCTCCAAATAGTGTATTCCCATTAGCCTTTCTCTATGTGGAGATTATACTTAATTGGTAAATTACCTCTATCATAATATGGACATGTCTTTATCATTACTACTATTGAATATTTTACCAAATGGGTAGAATCCATGCCTCTTGTTAATGTCATGGGATCCACTATTTAAAAATTTGTCCTTAAATAAATCATTTATCATTTTAGAGTTTCCCATACCATCATCTTTGATAATGGTGGCAATTTCAAAAATAAGGACTTGAAATAATGTGTTAAATTTAAAATTTTCCATAAATTTTCCACACCTTATCATTCTCAATGTAATGGCCAAGTAGAGGATACAAAAAAAAATTTAAATAAATTATTACAAAATACTATTTGATAAAATCATATTGATTGGCACCTTCATCTATATCTTTCAATTTAGGCTTACCATACTAGTATACATATTATCACTAGGGTAACAACATTTTTACTTGTATATGGTTCTAAATCGAATTTACCATTAGAAGTTGAACTCCCATAATTATGTATATCTCTCCATGGTATAATTCTTGATGAAGAATTACATGAATCTTGATTTCATGCTTCAAAACTTATTGATGAACAGTGCTTGGCCACTTTACAACATAATCACCAATACAAGGCTCGCATTGCTAAACAACATAAAAAAATTTCAAAGTTCACACATATAATGTTGGTAACTTAGTCCTCAAATTAGATTACATAAATGATAAAGAATGAAAATATGCCCAAAAATGGTGGGGCCCTTACTTATTAAAAGACATTCTTGGTCTTGGTACTTATTGTCTATAAACTAATGAAGGCCATGCTTTCAAATAACTCACCAATGTGCAATTTCGAAGAAATATTTTACTTAAATATCTCCCTTATTTTCATAATTATATATACTATTGATGCAGGAGAATCATTACCTTTGTATATATTAGTCTATTTTTCATACTTTGAGTCATTAGAGAGTCAATATAATCATTTTAGGTTTATATGAATCAATCTCAGGTGTTAGAGTGTTATCAAATTTGAATTTGACCCACTTAGGCATTTTATTACCTAAATGACCAATTCAAATATTTGAAATATTTTGTATTATTTCTCAAACTTTGTAATGTTGGTGAAAGGTTAAGATGTTATGAAATTGTGTCATTAGGGGTCTTAAGAGTGTTTAGGGTATTTTTTACTTGTTATAAGTTTAAGTTATGTTAAAATTCCTAACTAGACCTGAATCATGTTAGTGATAAGCCTTTTCTTGCTACGTTGGGAGTTAAGAGGTGGTTAGGATAGTTAGAGAAGTTTTTGATATAGGTAGGTGTTTATTATTAATGATAATTAAAGGAGGAGCGAAGTGTGAATTTAAAAATGGTAGAGAGGTTTTGAATAGACAAAGAGAGGAAAATCTACCTCACAAGTTATGTTTTATACATATTGATCAAACACCTTTAATATACAAGAATGAAGGATTTTTGAAAACTTGTAGAGTTCAATGTCTTACTTGAGAATTAAAATTTAAGTGTTGTTAAAATATATTTTATGATTGAATATGATGTGTTGATCCTTAATTTATTAACCCTATTCTCAAATTGGAATTCTATGATAATAAATATTGTGTATACATGTGGAGAAAGGTTGAGTTTAAAATGTGTAATGAGTGAAAACCCAATGTTGAGTTGATTATAATATCTATCTTATTATTGGTGATTATGTTCTACAAGGTTTTAATTTTCTTGAGTGATTCATATGTTTATTTTTATGTCACCTTGCATTGAGAACTACAAAGACTTGTAGAATATGCACATACAAGCGGTAAGTAAAGAAAGTGTGATAAATAGTCTAGCAGAGGCATGATATTGAGTGGTTATTATTTTAAAAGGCAATTGAAGTGGTTATATATATTTATCAATCATGTATAGAGTTTAGAATCTAATATTGAAGGTTAAAACCTAAATAAATTACTCCTTGAAACCTATAGACTAAGACTGTGTACTTAGAGGAACCAAGAATGAGGTTAGAGTGGTAAACAAAGGAATGATGGAGTTTTAATGATTGGGATAGGTGATTATAGGTACCAAATACCTATAACAATATTTACAGATGTTTTAAACCCTTTTTAAAGTCTTAAATCCTAATATAAGTGTTCTCAGGTCCTGTAGATCCCTGTAAACCCTAAACTATGTCTTGAGAACTAAAATCCATTTTTAGGATGTTATAACCATTAAAATTCCATCAAAATTTGTCATTGGATAGATTTAAATGTTTTTAAAGATATTTTAATCATTTTTATTTGATCCCGTAGATGCAATTATGATGGAAGAGGTCTATGTGTGTAGGGTAGAATATGCCTAATTTGGCCTAAGAGTGACCTATAAAGGTATATAAAGGTGGTATATAAGTAGAGATAGGACTTGAAAATTCAAGAGGAGTTGAATCTTGATAGAGGGTCTCTAAATAAATAATTTTTTTCTCATAAATCTACTATGAACTTTCATACTATCAAGAAATGCCTTAAAAAATGATACAACGAATGTGTTTTGTATAGGTAGAATTGTGTAGGTTAAGACAGGATTGATGAAGAGAGTTGCCCATGGACAAAGAGGTCAAATGAGACCCTTATAATCATTATCAAGACATTATAATCCATAAATACAATCAAGAAAACATAAGATCCTTAACATGAAGAATGTACTAGTGAACCATTCTTAAAGAAGTGATTCTTGCAACAAGACAAAGTGTGTGATTATTTGCTTTACCTCTACATCAACTATCTTGATAAAACTTATTATAGGAATTCTCCAATAATCTCACCTTTTCAACATTTTATTCTATAAATAAACCTTAGTTTCCTTCTTTGGTCCTTTATTTTTTATTTATTCCTTTTGTTTAATTCATGAGTATCATTTTAATCCCATAGATAGGACCCAATTTTCCTCATGAATACCTTTTTATTTCATACATTCATTTTTTGCAGTTTTTATCTTTGATCATAAGTTTGTTATTTAAAAATAATATTAATTTATTTTTTAAGTTATAGCATAAGACCATGAATATGACTAGGCATTCCTCACAAATACAATACCACTTCTTATACCTACTTAAATTTATGTTTTATAAGTTATAGTTGTAAGACCATGGATAGGACCAGGCTCTCCTCATAAAATCTATATTTTTTTGAAAACCTTTTTGAAAATTGAGTTTTATTTTTAAAATTTTAAGAAATTGTTAAAAATTTATGATTCCATATTCTCAACCTCAATTTTTACTTCTTTTCTCCATAAAACTTGCACAAAAAACTATGATAGCATGTTTCACTACACTTACATTCTTATGATAGGGAATCATACTTATTTTTCATTCTATCCCGTTTATATTGTCAATTTTTTTGTGAATTGAGGTAACTCAAATAGTTTAATGTTCATTTCCCCTTGATCTCCCTTATTTTCATTCCACTTTGGATAAAACAAGGTCAAAGTCAAGATAACACTTTTATTTAACACGAATAAATAAGACTCTTAGACACCATGCTCTCTAAGTCTTGTTTCTTAGCAACCAAGTTTAAAGTTTTCAAATGATAGTTATTTTTAGCACCCATTTTTGGTTCTCTAAATCCATGTTCAGGAAGAATATAAAAATCCATAAAAAAGTTAAAAGAAAAATCACTAACAGAAGGCAATGATCAAAAGAAAATATAAAACTCAAAAATTCAACATCACAACAAAATATGTGATTCATAGTGCTTCCTCTATCCCTAATAAAAGATAAAAATTCATATTTGACCTCATAACTGAGATGGGGTCCATTAGGGTGTGGTAGGCTAGTAGATTGGAATAAGGGAATTCAACATTATCTATAGTGCTACCTACTTTCTTACACAAGTAGCCAATCTTTATAGTAGACTGATGGATCTGTAAGGGGTCTCAAGGAATGGGAAACATGTTATGGGAAGGTAGGTCCATTTTAATATATATATATATATATATATATATATATATATATATATATATATATATATATATATATATATTTCATTAGAATATATTCATAATTAATTATATAACCTAATATTTGTGTCATTATGATAAGTTCTTCAGAGTCCTTAATGTCAAGAGTCCTCTTATTTTGACAAACTTAGTTTCAATGTCTTGACTTCAATAAATAGTTATCTACCTTGATTTTTCCTACATCTCCCCCACCACTTATTTCATTCCTCTATTGATAGGAAAGTTTTATCCTAAATCTATTTTTACACTTCTACATTCCCTCTTCTTCACATCTTACATACATGCTAGCACTACTTTTTTTTTTTTTAATCTATCTGCAGAGCAAAATAATATGCTTGAGTAAATACAATTTTTTTTTTACACCATTGCTTTACATTTATATAATTTCCTTGGTTTCATTTAATAAATTAAACATTTTATATCATTATTTTTTGTAGATAATTGTGTCTATTTCTCTATTTTTGTATTTTTTCCATATTGAGTGAGTTTGGATTGTTGCTTCTGACTCACCAATGTTTTTATTTCATGTGATTTTTCATTTGTTGAGTGAGTTTGGATTTTTACTTCTCACTCATAAATATTATTTTACTTTTTCTTTTCCATATTTATCTAAATCTTGGTTTTATACTCCTTTATACATTGATGTTAGACTTATCATACTACTTTACAAGTCCTTGGTTTGACTTAGTTTGCCACTTTTATCACCCAAGAATTTATTTTGTTTGAATTTTTTAGTCATTTAATACACTTAATTTTTTTGTTACCTGATTTAATCTAATTTTGGCTTAGTCATTTTAGTCCTAACTTAGCATTTATCACCTTGGCTTACCAAATTTCTTAGTACATCATGCCTACACATCTTTTAGTTATTTTTATTTCCATGCATTTGTTTGTCTTTTCTCTTTAGTTTTGTATCCTTAGGGTTTGTCCAAAGTAGTCTCTTCACCCTCCATGACCAAAAATACAAACATAACATACAACCATTCAATGATAAAGGTAAGTCAAGGTACACATATATTACTTATATATTTAAATTATTTTATTACTTGTCATACTATAATTTATTTAGCTTAGTATTATTTATTTCTATGTTCTTTTTTCAAAGCATCATCTTGTGTTATAAGTGCATGACACATGATGAGCTTTGAGTGAGGCATATGTATACACATAATATTTTAAAAATTTATCAATTAATGATTCTTTATCTCTTTAAGTTACCCATTTAGTCTCAACCTCTATGAGTGCACACCTTAAAGGGTGTACCAAGAAAGGGGTGGGAAAGCTTTTGGTTCTTCACAAGATTATTGTTCCTTATATCTCCACCTAAAACCAATACAAACCTCTCATGTATATTTTACAAAGATTTGACACCTTCCTTATACTCCTCCCCAATCAATTCACCACCTCAAATAGTTTTTACCTAATTCAAAACCATTTTTTACTAATTTATCAAACACAATCAATTGGGTCAACTTAGTTCTAGGAATTGAGCATGTTACGAGACTAAGTCAGCCTAGGTGACTTGGTTCAAGACATAACTGCTCTAATTTCCTAACTAATTAGGTCAACTAAATCGAATACAAATATAAAAATATTTAGGGTCAAATCAAGCTATATATACACATCTTTCACCCCATTTACAATAGAGAGAATCATTCATTTGCACTTCTTTATCTACTTATCTACCATTCTACTTAAGGTGTCATTGCTTAGGGTTTCATACTACTTGGAGAAGAATCTTGTCTTGTGTAATTGTCTTGGATACATAAGAGAAGTCTTGTAGCCTAGATCTAACATATCTTTATGATTCTTATGAACCACAACAACCTCTTGTGAATCACCATTGACCAAGGGAGAGATTAAGAATCAAAATTTTCATCTTCAAGGTAAGTATTCCTAACTCTTACTCTTCTTTTGTTAGTAGATAAATTTGTATGTATAATAGATATAAATGTATTGTCTCTCCTTACTTAAGATTACCTCTACATTGACTTTAGTAGATTTCTTGTTTCCATGTTTATTGTTTATGTTTATCCCCCATTTGTGTCATAAGCTTTGGCGATTACTAGATTAGATTTAATTTACTTTTTATTTATTTAAAATATGAAGACATAGTTAGGTTTATTATGTGATGTTGCTTGACTAGAGGCTTGTGGATCCATATTAGTCATGACCTCGATTATCAACATATTACTAGTAGTATAGCTAACTGATTTATCTTCTTTGAGCTAGGATTGATTTGTAGATCAGCTTCACTTTCACTTGCATACACTCACCATTGCATGGTTATTTTATTATTATGACATTAGGATATTTGCATGTAAAAAATATCATTGAGATAGTTATATGAAGACTGGTTATTGATGAAGTGAGAATAAAAGGATTATATTGGGTACTTAAGTTTCTCATTTATATGAATATATCAACACTATAGTTTTTTTCCCTCTTTGAGTTTTTCTATGTTATATGTTGTGTCAATTTAATCTGTGTGCCTTTAATGTACCCTTATCATACTTAAGTTAATTAAATAATAATATTTTATTAATATTTATTAACATGGGTTGAAAATTTTATGTAAACAAATATAATAGAGCATATTTATTTATTACCATAGTTTGGTTCTTCAGGGAGAGGTTGGACCCATTGGTTACAATAGTCCACCTCCAAGCCCCAATATAAAATAGATTTTATCCCTTTGGTAAATATCTCATTATTTCATGATAATTTTATTATTATTACCTCAAGATATTTTGTGGAGCAAATAACATTGATAGAGTTATGTGAATATTGGTCAACGAAGAAGTGAAAAGAGAAGGAATGTATTGGGTACTTAAGTTTCTCATTTACTTTTACCTCTGAGGTTTTTCATGTTATATGCTATATCAAATTGATCTATATGTTCTTTTCTAATTGATTACTATCTATATCTATTATAAGCATTGCATATTGTATAAATTATAATATGGAATCAAAGCCATGTGATGAGTGATTGATTGGCAAGATACTCAATAAGGATCAAGCCCTGTGTGTAAAGATCAAATTCAAATAAAATCAATTTATTTTCAAGCCTATGTGTTTGTATGACATAGTGAGGGATAAAATTTTGTTTAAATCTCTGGCAAATTTTATGTCTCAGTTATTTGTCAACTAGATCTAAAACAAAGCAATCAATATCAATATGAGGCCTTCAACAAAATAAAAGATCAAATTTTTAAGCCTCTTGGATGCCATTTTCACACCTGTACAACCCTTGTACAACCTTTTGGAGTCAATAAAATAATTTTCAGGTAGAAAATTTAGTTTTTTTATCTCATTTTATGTAACCAAGGGTCATTATATGATGATTCTCCAAATTTTAGGGCCTTTAGTCGCATGTGGCACTCCTCAACAAATTGCTCTATGCCATACCTACACCATTACTGATACAAAATATCCTATGAGGTAAGTGTAAAGTTTGCATATTTATTTAATAAATATTTTATTTATTAATTATAAATTTACATGTAAAAAAAATAGGTAGTCCCCACTTATATTACACCATTCTACCAAAAATTTAAAAACTTTAAAATGTTTCTTATATTTTTTTTACATTTATGTTGTACCTTATTTTTTATTTTTTGAAAATAAAAATCAGCTTAAAAAGGTTTAATTACAAATCTGTACATATAAATAACTAAGTAATCTAATAGATGAATTGGTAGAACTTATTTTGCTAAAACTTACAAAAGAGGAGGTCTAATGTTCAAAACCCACTAACCTTTGTTTATTTTTTCAATATTTAGTCAAATATAATTTATTTTTTTAAATTATTAATTAGAAAATATTTTATGATTTGTGTGCAGGTAACTCATATTCAAAACCCTAGTCTCACTTTGACTTTTTTGATAGTTGACCTAGATAATCTTTTATCAAATATGGTCATGTGACTAATCATTTCATAAGTTTTAGCACATTCCAGATATATTAGAGTAGTAAATTTATTGTTTTAAGATTCCTAATGTATTTTTACAATATTTTAATAATAGTGTTTAGATAGTTATTTTTTGTGACTCTTGCAACACTTAATTAATTACAATTTTTTTATAAATTTCACATTGTTTTACATATATTTGAATAACTATTATTTATTTACACTATATATTTGTTTTATTATCAATTAAATAATAAAATTAAAATTAAAAATTTCAATTTTTTATAGCTTTTTTAATTTCAAAGTTTTATCTTTAAAGGGAAAGTTATGGCTTCTCCTAATTTTGTGCTAGACAAATCCCAATTGATAAATAGATATATTTATAAAATTTATAAAATTCACATTAAATCCAAGTTTATGGCTCATAAATTGTATAATATTTTGGTTAGGAATGAAAAACTCCCATCAGGGAGGAATGTTTTAGCTAAACTTATCAATGTATTTCTATAGAAATTATAAGAACCTATGTTGATTATTCTAAGGAGTGTTAAAGATGAATTCATACTCCATATCATTAATCAGGGGTCTCCTAGTGATGTATAAAAACTCCTTGCACAAGGTTAATCATCTATTTAAAATATTAAGTTGAATTTTGAATTGTTAACTACACTTATAAAAGGTGATGAAAAAGTTGTTAATTTTTTTATAAAAATTAAAAACATTAAATCTCAGTTAGATGGATGAAATTGTAATTTAATTCAAGATTTATTATTAAATTTCATTATTTAATAATATTCATGAAAAAATTCATAATTTTATTTCAATTTTGAATTCAAAATATCAAATAGAGCAAGATATCCTTGACCTCACTACCATTTTGACTCTTTTGATTCAAGAAGAGAAAGTGGTGTTTAATTTTTATTTTAAACAACATACCCCTTAAGCCTTTCTTACACTTAACCCTATTTTAAAAAAAAATAGAAACTATAAATCTAACACTATATGTATCAATGATAAAAATGATTATAAAAAATCTAGTAATAAGAATCATAAAGTTAAGTTTAATGAGAATTATAATTTATGTAGTAAATTTTATCATGGAAGAGAAGATTATTATAAAATCAAAAATAGGCCTAATAATTAAACTTATAAAAATAATAAAGGAAATAAATCTAATCATAATAATCAAAACTATATATCAGAGCAATAATAAGGGATACAATTTTAATGTTATTGATTTATATGCTTCTAATAAAAATGAATGAATTTTATATAGTGGTGCATCACATCATATGACCTACTTGTCTAATATTTTATCTAATAATACTAGAGATATTTTTGAAAATATTTACTTATGAGATAATTCATTTTTTAAAGCTACCAAGTAAGAAAAAATAAAATTTATAAATGTTGTTATTAAAGATGTTTTCTATGTTCCTAAACTTAATAAAAATATGTTCTTGTTCTCAACTTATGAATGATAATTTCATTTTAATCTTATTTAAGAATAATTGATCTATTAAAAATTAATCTAGTTCTCTAATTTTTGAATGTGTTCAATAGAATGGTTTATATATTGTTTTATTTACATGTTGTATTTCATCATATGGTAGAAATAAATTTCAATTATGACATGAAAGATTAAGACATGTTAATTTTAAAATTTTAAATGATATGTCTTGTCATAATATTTTTTTGGTCTTCCTTCTATCTCTTCTCATTATGAAACTTGTGAAAGCTACTTACGTGGTAAATAACATAAAAATCCATTTCACAAGAATCATGAAATGAATTCCTCACATCATTTAGAGTTAATTCATAGTGATGTTACAAGACCCCTTTAAGTTTCATCTCTTATGTTTTTACTTTTATAGATGATCATACTAGAATGATTTATTCATATTTTATAAAAAAATATGAAGTGTTGTTTGAATTCAAAGAAATTAAAGTTGTTAAAAATGCTTCTAATTTTTATATTAAGAGATTAAAATATTATAAAGGTGGTGAATATATTAGTAAATAATTTGATTCTTTTTTCATTAATTATGGTACTCAAATGAAATTAACAACTCCCTATTCTCTACAATAAAATGGTATTATTGCAAAGAAAAAATGCATAGTTATTAAAATAACTAGAACATTATTATATTATGTAAATGTTCTTAAGTTATTATGGGTATCTTTGGATTTTTCTTGTGGTTGGAAGAATCGTGAGGTGAAAATGCATGAGTTGAAGATTCAGATCAATGAGGAACTGATAGGTGATACCACAAGGATGGAATATCATGAAGTAAAGGCATTAAAAAATAAGAGATGCAAGGAGAAACTCATTAATGTCTTATTCAAGAAGGAAAATCACAAACTTAAGTACTCCACCAATAAAGGGTTTATACATGTTGACTTGCTGAGGAAATGGATAGAGGTATGTTTTCAAATTATGAGATATATTACTCTTGAAGGAAAACACACTATTCTCTATTCACATCACTTACTTCTCATAAATCATTTAAGGGACATTATATCAGTGTTCCTTTTTTCCTACTACAATAATTGGAGGTGTCTATTCTAAACTTCAAGAAGAATCTAGCAGTGGATTTAATCCACCAGGGCTTCATCCTCTTACTCATTAAATGGGGGGAGGTAGTCTAGTCAAAGACTATCTCTAAGGCCATAGACATCAATAGTGAAAAGGAGGACTCAGAGGGAGATGGAGAGCATTTATCTCATACAAGATTTGAAGAGGAATATTAAGGCAAGGTTTGGGGCATTTGAATGCTTGTGTACATGAAAAACCCAAACCTGACTTAGGAAGCCCTTCCTTTGTTCAACCACTTTCTTCTAAAAGAAAGGTAGCCTTAAGGGTTGAGGTTAATGAGGTAATTGAGGATTCTCTTTAAAAACTTTCCATAAAAATTGTGATACAAAAACTCCTCTATGGAGAAATAAATAAATAATTTGAGAGGCTTGGAGACTCCCTCTACCTAGATAATATAAATAACAATGATGGAAATAACCTCTTGGCTCACACTCCCAAAGGTAAATAAACCTATAAAGGAAAAGAGAAAGAAGTCCCCTAGGATTTAGAGGAAGATAAAGAGAGACTCTCCACTTAGACGTTGAAAGGAAGAGACTAGATAAGGACAAGGACCATTTCATTGGGAGCTAAACTAGGGGTAAAAGTAACAAAGGTGCTAGTGTAGAGACCAAACAGCTGATCGCTTATTTTGAATTGGATTAGCTTGTCACTCTCTTTTTTACTTTGTTTCCTTTTGGTTTTTTCACTATCAGGTGGCTGATCTTTGGTGACCTTTAGGCTACCTTATCATGTTAGCTCTTTTACCCCCTTTTGTTGTGTTGTCTTTTCTTGAATATATTTTGGTTTGCTATTGTATTGGGTATGGATCTTATCAACCTAACTTTTAACCTATCTAATAAAAAATTTATGGGTCAAAGCCATAAATATTTTTGTGTATATTCTAAATAGATTATATACTAAAGATTTACATATTTTTACTCTTTTAAAAATGTGGTGTAAAAATAAACCTAGTGTGACTCATCTTAGGATCTTTGGTAGTCTTGCTTACATTTTTGTTCATAAAATAAAAATAAATAAACTTGATCCTACCTCATATTCTTAAATTTTCATAGGTTATGGAGGTAAAAATAAATTATTAAGAATGTATGAACTATATATAATAAAAATCATTAATAATATGAATGTTCTGATCATTGAAAAACCTTTTTGTGTGCCTTCTATGGAACCTATTTGATGTTCTTATTTTGATGAACCCAACTCTCATATTTCTCTTTATGATGAAATGGAGGCCCTAGAGGAAGTTGATCCAATTTTACATAAATAATATACTAAAGAACCTTCTAAATTCCATGTTCAATCTAAAAGACCTAAATGGACAGAATCCTTAATCCAATCTTCTAGTCTTTATAATCTTAATACATTAACTAGAAGTTAACATTCTTATCATGATTTAATGACTATGTATGAATCTGAATTTCAATCTTTTGAGGATCCATTCAAGATGATAGATAGAAATTTATTAAGCAATCTAAGTATAATGCCTTGATTAAAAATAAAACTTGGGATCTTGTCCCTCCACCTAAAAGGTATATTATTAGTTATAAGTAGATTTATAGAATTAAATATAATTCAATTGCTAAAATTGATAAATTTAAAGCATGACTAGTTGTTCATGGGTTTACTCAAAAAATCAAGATTGTCTATGTTGAAATATTTTATCCTATAACAAAAATGAGTATTGTTAGATTATTTATTGCTCTTGTAGCTCAAAATGATTGGATTATACACAAAATGAATGTCAAAATTACATTTCTAAATGATGGTTTAGAATAAAAAATCTATGTGACTCAGCCTAAAGGTTTGACTAAATATAACAAATAAAATTATATATATAAATTAAATAAATCAATTTATAATTTAAAACAAGTTCATTGAGCTTGGTATTCTAAAAACTAGTTTTAAATAATTATATTTCTATAATTATTATTCTGATAATGATCTATTTTTTCAAATTTAAAATAGTTATTTGATCTTAAATGTATTATATGTTTAAGATCTTATTATTAATATCACTCTAATTAATTTAATTCTTAAATATAAAGGTAAACTAAGTCAAACTTTTGAAATTATTGATCTAGGCATTCTTCATCAATTTTTAGGAATGACTATATTTTAAGATAAAAATTTAATTCTTGTATCACAATCTTAGTATACACATAATATTCTTGTTAAGTTTAATATGTTTGAATATAAGCTTACATCTACTCATATTTAAGTTGGTGTTAAGCTTGATCCAAATCCCTCATGTGACAAAGCAAACCTCACTCTTTATAGATAACTTACTGTTAGTTTAATTTATCTAACCATTATTAGGCTGGATATTTTATATGTTGTACGTGTTACTTCTATATTCATGTAATATCATGTTTGGATCATTGAAAGATAGTAAAAAAGATACTTCAGTATATCAAAGGAATTATAATTTTTAGTTTATTTTATTCTTCTATTGATAATACAAATTTGTATGATTATTATGATGTTGATCATACTAGTGATACTATAGATAAAAAATCTACTTCTAAATATGTTTTTAAGTTTGGTGTACATGTTATCACTTGGAGTAACATAAATTAATCTACTATATTTATCTCTTATACAAAATCAGAGTATAGAGTGTTATGGGAACTACTACAGTAGACATATGATTGTGAAGGTTATTAGGATAAATTTATTTAGATGTTTCTCATAATACCACCATTTTATGTGATAATAAAAGTTATATAATTTTGGCAAAAAATCTATTGTATCATCAACGAACTAAGAATATTGAATTTTATGTACATTTTATCTCAAAAAAAGTCCTCAATAGTGATATTGACATGTATTTTTGTCTTATGGATGAGTGAGTGATAGATATCTTCATAAAACCACTCAGTACTATCAAATTTTATCAATTTCATGCAATCTTAGGCCTCTTATAGTTTCAAATTAAGGAGAAGTGTGCATGCCAATGTCACTTCCTTACAACCATGTGTTTACTTCTCCTTTTATACACTTATTCTCATTATAAAACATTGTAATAAGTCATCATATGTGATTTTGGTAAACTTCATAAATTTTGAGTTTACATTATACCCAATATATAAAATTATATTTTGTAATAAAGGTCCTTATATTATAAAAATCTCCAAAAATGCTTTATTGATTATTCATGAGAAACTATGAGATGTAGTATCATGATCATGTTAGCCTAAACTTATTTTAAAAAGTTTATGGACCATAATTCATTTTATTTTAGAAGGTTATATTGGCATGATGAAGGTATTCATATCCTTCAAATATTACATGCCTCCTAAAATCATTATAGTTGATTCATGGGGTATAATTCTTTTATTAAGGTGACTATGGCATGTATCCTCACTTAACATTAAGTCAAAGTGTTGGAATATTTAATGCTTAAGTGATGTATTTAATAGACCCTTAGCATACCTAAGTTAATTAAATAATAATATTTTATTCCTATTTATTAACATAGATTGAAAAATTATTGTAAATAAATATAATAAAACATATTTATTTATTACTATTTTTTGGTTCCTCAGGGAGAGGTTGGACCCATTGGTTACAATGGTCTACCTCCACACCCTAATATGAAAAGGGTTTTACCCCTTTGGTAAATATTTCACCATTGCATGATAATTTTATTATTGTGACATCAAGATATTTTCATGTGGAAAATATCATTGAGAGATTTATGTGAATATTTATTAGTGAAGAAGTGAGAAGAGAAGGATTATATTGGGTACTTGAGTTTCTCATTTATATGAATAAATCAACACACTAGTTTTTTACCTCTTTAAAGTTTTCCACATTATATGTTATGTCAAATTAATCTCTGTGTTTTTTTCTAATTAATTATTATCTAGATGTATTATATACATTACATACTTTATAAATTTTAACAATATGATTTTGTATATCCATCAACCTATGAAGATCCTTTGATGTATAATGAATCTCAAAGTGTATAGTTCCCTAAATGTATCATATAATATTATTAGATACTTTTCAATGACTCACATGAGGCTCATGGGATAACTAAGATAAAATATTAACATCAAAAGAAATATCAAGGTGAGTTCTAGTCAGGTATATAATACTACCCACGAACTATCGATACAATGTTGAATCAACCATAGGAATTTTGAAACTAGTAGATAAAATAACACCTAACTAAAATAATGTGGGTATAGGCTTGCAATAAACCATTAAAATGATGAAATAATATCAAGCATACTTATAATGACCAATGGAGATTACCTCAAAAGACTGATGAGTCTGAAGGCCAAGAAAATAACATAGTATTCCTAAAAAAATTAGGCTAAATTGCTCCATCAACTTGTGATTGACATCTTAAATCATGGAATCTAAACTATCTATGGGAATGAGATATTCAATAAAAATGACCAATATTATAAAATTATCCCATTATTTTTGGGTGTAAATATTACAGTCAGAGTAATAATGGGTGAAACCAAAACTGAGTAGAAAACTATTCATCTTATCATATAAATTTATAGGATCTTATTTGAGATCATATAGAGAATGAAATATTTTATGTACAAGTGAAGGGTCTAGCATAAATCCTTTAAATTTATCCATATATATCTCCCCTTGATCATCACCTTATTAAAATCTAATCTTCACATATACCTAATATCTTGACCAATGACGTAATGTAGCGAGGGAAAGTACAATACAAACAAAAACCATATTGGCAATAGAGGCATATGTTTCAGCATAATCAACTCAAAATTTTAAGAAACCCTTTGTTACCATATGTACTTTATACTTATCAATAGAACCATTTGTTTCATATTTGGTCTAATAGACCCATTTAAAATGCACAAGTTTTCTTTCTTTAGGAAGAGACATCAAGTCCCACTTAGATAATTCATCAGTGAAGAATATTATCATTTCATAGCTATATACCACTCTTTTTATCATGTCACCTTAAAAAACAATACCAAATCATCTGAAATAACATGTCTCATGAGATAAACTTTCAGGAATTTAAGAGAGATTGTGTGTAGAGGATCTAAAGGATCACCAACTAAATAACTAGTTTCTTAGAGAGTGGTATAAACCCACTTAAGCATGGACTAAGGATCAGGTGGTAAAGGTGGCTATCTAGGAGCATCATCAATATTAAGAAGTAAGTCTTCATGATATATTGAATGAGGAGGAGAGAATGCTGGGGAAAAAGAAAATGTTGGCTCTATTAGATTAAATTATCATCAAATCTAACATCTCACTAAAACAAGAGATCATGACTGACTAGATCAAAGAGGTAATAAGATTTAACATACTCAAAATGGCCAAAATATATGGGTTTTTTCTCTTTTTCTCCATATACTTTTTGTTTTCTTTTAAAAAAAATTCCCATGCCTTAGTTTTAAACAAACAAAATATATAAACATTAGACTTGATCCCTAACCAGGATTATTTAGGAGGCATATTCCACATTTCCTTATGGGGAATGTGGTTATAGATATAAGATATATAATTAATTGCTTCAGTCTAAGAACTAGGTGTCATGTACATGGACTGTATCATACTATTTTCTAACTCATTCAATGTTCTATTATTTAGCTTAGCAAAAAAAATATGTTGATGAGTATAGGGCACCATGAGTAGATTCAATATGCCATTATCATTACAAAATTCTTAGAAGGATTTATTTACATACTCTCCCCCATTATTTGTGTGTATCTTCTTGAGTGGAAGAGATGACTACTTGTCTAAAACTACATTAAATGATTTTAAGTTCTCAAAAACTTCACTTGTGTACTTAATAAATTACACCCATGTTCTTCTAGATAAATCATAAATAAAAGTGAGTACATATTTTTATCTATAAAAAAATGAATGGGAAATTTCATGAGATCATTATGCACCAAATAGAAGGGATATTTCACTCAGGAGGCATTACCTATTGTAAAATGTTCCTAGTGTTATTTACCAAGCATGCATATTGGACAAACACAATTAATGCATGAGGCTTTAGGAAGTCCAATCACCAACTTGTGTACTCATCTACTATAAATATCAGTAGTTTAGGTGACCAATACTTTCACACCATAATTTATCTCATATAATCAACATGAGAAACATAAGATGGACTTATATAGGGCTCAACTATATCAAAACTCTAAATACATTAATGATGATATCAAATATTTATGGCAACTATATATTGTGGATCTTGTAATTATCTTATTACAACATTATGTGGAGATAATTCCACAATCTTCCCAATGATTGAATTACATATTTGATAGATAGAAAAAAAAATGGAAATTTTGGAAACAAAAAGTATATATATCATTGATAAACCCATCTTGCATTAGAACTTGGCTAAAACCCAAAACATCAACTTGAGAAGCAATAGCACCAAGAAACCAACTATTATGTGATGCAATCAATTCCCTTGAAAAAAATTATTTCCCTTTGCTTGAGGATGGTTTTGAAGAAGAATGATAAGGAATAAAATTATTATGGTTTTTTATTATTACTTCTATAACTTCCATTTTCTTATAACATATATACTTAAGATGATTTATCCTGCCAAAAAAGCCACAAGGATCAAATAACTTCTTTCATATAAATGGTTGTTTAGGCTTGGTGTATTTAGAAGACTTGGAGGAAGATTCTATAGGTTTATTAAAGGGATTATTTTTAGGCTTATGTGGTGGTTTTCACTTAGAGGAACTAGGGATAAATGTGTGACTAGTATTGGGAATAACATCAAGGAAAACTAGTATAATTTTCTCTCTAGTGAGCTTTTCACATAATAGGTAACGTTTAGGCATTTTAGATTGATCTCCTAAGGCATCCATAGTTGAATATAAATTGAAATAAAAGACTCTAAATGAACTCTTCAATTTTGACAAAATTTGAAATTATAACTTCTTATTTTTTCTTATCTTGGCCACAAGCTTTCAATTATGACCTAATGGACTTGAGTTTGGAAAGGGAATCTTCAATAGTGGGAAAGTTATAATACATGAGATACTATGATTTTGCATCAAGCTATAGTGTCCATAATTCATTTATTTTTCCAAATGATTTATTAAAGTTTTCCCACACATCTTTTGGAATTTTGGAATCGATAGTGTGAAAAAATTAGTTTTCTAGCACATTTAAACCAATTAGACCCGTTGATTCATCCTTCTTGTAGGCATATGCATACTTTTCATTTTTATATGTGAAAGCAATGATTAACTCCAGGAACACCCTCCACAAGCCTATTGATTTTAATAGCTTTTGCATCTTAGGTTTGTCTGCGAAGTAATTTTGGGTGTTTAATATTTCTATGAGGTGGGTTTTGGCCATTGTAGAAAAGGATGTGGAGAATGACCCCAAAAATGTACATAAATAACTCCCCTTTATAAAAAAATATCCCCTTAAAAATACACCCCATTCTTTACAAATACCTATTTATAAAACTTAACACCCCCTTATTAAAAATAAATATCCTTTAAAAAAAATTAAAGAGAAAAAAGGATTGGGGGCTCAAAATTAGGACCTGATAGGTGTGAAGGTTTTATTAAATATTAATGGCAAATCAACCTTGTTGTAAACACTTAATTTTGGTATAATCCCGTATTTAATGTCATTTACTATAAATTTTCATATATATACTATTGACGATGATAAGGTATATATTGGCACATTTCACTTGGGTCTTTCTATTCTAGTTCATATGTTTACCCATTGTTATTCATCTTCCCATTTTTCGTGGGGATCTCCAATTCTAGTCATTTGTGTTTCTGTACAAGTATATTATTTATGGATACAAGTGGGCACATATTATTTTTCACAAGGAAAATACTTATCTAGGCATGATTTTTGAAACTTATTTAGAGTCATGTTTTGTTTGAATATTATTTTTATCTATTAGGTATTATTTGGGTTAGATTTTAAATGATAATAGGTCCCATAATTATAATTTAAAACCTATATAAATACATAGCTACTCTAAGGTTTTTTCAATGGTTCTCCTCACTCTCAAAAGATATTCAAAGATTTACATGTCACATTTATAGATTTTATGAAGTTAGACTCAATATTTTTAAAGGTTGATTTCACATTTGCATGTTTATGCCAAGGGTAGAATAGGAGAAAAAACATATATACTTTGAATTTACCATTACACATACACACATAAGTACATTCATGTTTGATATATCTTTAGAGTATTTTAAATTTAGTGCAGTGTTTGGTCATTCATTAGATACTTACCAAGGTTAATCTAATTTAAACCCTTTCACCTGACATAACTATGTAATATCAATTTGTGTTGGGTACATGAAATTATGTTTTTGAATTGTATGCACTCCATGTGGTATGATAGATATAAAATTTCATCAATATCCCTAATTAATATAGGTGTAGGTGGTGAAGCAATCAGATTTTCATCACAGTCAATTGGTACAAGTCCATGGTCAATAGAAACAAGTAGTATGCATTATTTTTCACTTACAAAGGTCTCATCTAGGAGTATTTTTATATTATGTTCTTGATTATATCTTTCTTATATTTTATATTTATTATTATTTTATGTTTAGTCATTAATAATAGTCAACTAAGATAATTTCATGGTCAGCAAACTTCAATGACATGTGCCTCTATCCACCTATAGTGAATTTATCCAAAATTAGTTTTAGATTATTTCTTGATACTGAGCATGCACAATCAAATTTTGATGATTTCAAATTTAATATATCTAAAATAGTCAATATAATTACCAATATGAGCTCAATATATTCTTCTTAGTGTTTTCTAAAAATAGTCATATTTTATATTTATCATTTTATAAAATTAGAATTTTTATTTTTTTTACATCTTTAGCATTTTTATATCCATCTAGTTTTACACCTATTAGCATCATTACATTTATTTATTTATTTAAATTCAAGGTAAAAAATACTGGTGAATCTATACAATTTTAGAGAATCACTTTATTTTTAAATTTTTGTTCTATAAATTCAATTAAATTTATAATTTCCAGCACTAAAAAGATTTTCTCTTTGACCTCAAGGCTTCAAAAATTCTTGTTTTCCTTGCAAATAAATATTTTATTATCATTAATTTTTAATTTCTCTTTCTTTCTTTCATTCATATAATGTGTGTTTCTACAATTTCAAAACTCATAAGAGTTGTCATTGTGGGCCAAGTAATCTTCATATTTACTTGAGTTGTGGTGTGATGTGTACTACTCCAATGCTCAAGCCATTCAAAAACACTATAAACAAATTTTAGTTTCCATGTACCTCATGGTATATTTTAAATGCTTAAGTTTTATTTTTTGACCATAAGACTCCTTAAAGTGTTTGTTCTTATAATTCATAGGTAAGCTATTATCCCCAAGCATGAGATAGTGTAGCTACAAGACAATGGAATCCTCCAAAGTTAATGTCCTTTGGACCATGTTCATTATTTAAGACTAGGATTAATATATATAAGAGACTAAAAATCAAACACACATTTCCTAATTACATATTTTGACATTTTTTTTCATGGTATGATGAATTGTTTGCTAGCATTAAGCTTTATGTTTGTCATATTTGATATATATTGGGTTAAAAAATATAAAACATATTCTAACTATGAAATTCCTAGTAGTGTCCATCATTTAGATTTAATATTATATAGGAATGTTACATTTTATGCTTATGATAATGAATGAATAATGATCACACCTTTAAAATTTTTGATGTTTCATATAGTAATGAAGAATATGATTTTGATAAATATAACTATGATTATGAATATGGTTATAATAGTCAAAATCAAGATGATTGGTACAATAGTGAAGAATACAATTAAGAAGAAAGTGAGTATTATTCCTCTCTTGTATTCATATTTTCATAAATCGTAACAAAAATATCTCATTTTCATTAATATTTTGTAAGGATCTAAATGTGAAGAATCCATAATTAGTTCACCTTATTTAACTCTTAATTTTTCTACTTCATTATATCTAATTAATCAATAAAAACTATAAAATCATAATCCTTATATAGAAATGGCAAATGATACAAATGAGTATGCTAGTCCTTCGCTCTCTTTAAAAAAGGTATATGATATAAATGTATATGATATGCCACCTTATGATTTATGCATGGATAATGATATACAACATCATGATAATATTTATCCTCCCTTGGAAGTTACAAATAATGGTATAACATCCCATGATACTTTTAATCTTTCTCTTGAAACATCAAAGGATGCAAATTAATGTGATATACAAACATAATTTGATATTGTTATAGATTTCCAAAATAATGATCATGTCATATTATGAAAATATTCTCAATATAGTGATATCCATAGAAATTAAACCTCATGATAGCACTAATTATGATGACTCTCCCTCTTTCATAATTCAAACAAATTTGATGAGGAGAAATGTGATGTTTTTAATTATATACAAATTCAATGTGATAAGCTAGGCAATGATTCTTAATTTTTTACTATCTTTTTCTTAGAATACAATCCTCAACCATGCAATGACATTTTCCATGATCCTCTCATACTTACTAGCCATATTATATCCATGATGCATGTTATTGGTGACCTCCAAAATCAAGTACATGATCTTAGATTACAAACTAGATCATGTTGTGCCAGTGTAAAAAATAATGTTATCCTAAGACAACCCATTACATGATCTATGTTTGAACATCTTTATCCACAAGATTTTGTCATACCTACACTACCCTTGTTTGATGGTCATAGATATCCTTGTACTTATCTAACTCAATATACATTTTATTTTTGAAAATGGGGCAATGATGGATGTATTATATTAAAATCTTTCCATAAAAGTCTCACAAGATCTTATTTAGATCAGTTTAATAGTTTAACTAATGGATCCTCACTTAAATTTAAAATATTATAAGATGCATTCATATTTGAGTATCAAAAACACATGATAACTAATTCCACACTAAAACATATGAAATGTTTACATGGTGGACTTATTTAATATTACATTTTATGATTCAAAAATATTTTGCATTCTCTAACTTATCAACCCTCAGATTTTTAAAAGTAATTCATTTTTAGTATCAGTATATTATCTCCATTCAAAAAAAAATCCATGTATAAACCTTATATTTATTTTAATAAACTATACATGGATGTGTTCAAATATGTATGCGATCTCAACTCTAAAACACATAAGGCTACTAGTATAACTAAATTAGGATCATCTTCAACCAAGAAAAAAGTTTATAATAAAGAAGGAAATTCAGATTTAACATCTAAAATAAAAGATCCAATTAAATTCATTCATAAGACAGAGAAATCAATAGAAACAACTACAATAAAGGAAGAAAAAGTCAAAGTACTCAATAAAGGGAGTTATTTCATTTGTAAAGCACCACATACTATGAACCAATCTACCTTCAATAAGAGGAAACTACTCCATTTTCGCATATTCAAATATTGACCACATGATATTATACATACACTATTAAATAAAAAATTATCACTCTTCATAATTACTATCATCCTCCTCATCATTGTATGTAAAGTGCAAGCCATTCTACACTTATCATGGTTTAAATGGATAATGAGATAATGATTGTTATGTGTTGTGTGAAAATCTATTACAACTAATAGATAAAGGGATTATTGCATTAAAAAATAAGAAAACAAATAAAATATATCAACTCATTCATAATGTCCTACGAAAATAATGGCATCTAAAAAATAACCCATGATCATTCAAACTATTTTCAATGGCACACATGAATAGTATATTGTTTTAGATACTACAAAAATAACATAACACATGTACAATGAAATTTATTCAAATTATGGGATACAATGAGAAAGATTTTTAATGTATAGGGACCTAATGTAAGATATAGTGTTTTGAAAATCACTTTTGGATTTAAGATAGTGAAAAATTATTAATTACACATCATACTATTCCATAGATAAATGCAATGTTTGGATAATATTGGTTAAAAAATATGAATACAATAGTTAATAAGGATGTTACAGGTTTATATTCTAGTTTATAAAGAGGTTTATTATCATTTCAAAGCAATTAAACAGGCATAAAGGACACTATAAACCATGATAAAGGCACATCTAGAATTATACGAACATGGATACCAAAGCAAAACCCTCACATTTTTTATCAATGACATGAACATGTATTACATACTTCACAGATATTAAAAGAGCATCAACAATATTAAACACAAGTGTTAAAAGTAACAAATATAAGTATGATTACCTCTAAGAATATAGTCATAAATACAATATCAAAAGGTAGCAATAAATGACAATTAGTATGGTTCACAATTTATATTTTTGTTAGGGTGGTCAACTCATTCTATAAATATTCAATTAAATAAATTATGTGCATGTGTTGAATATTAAACTTAAATATCACTAACATATTTCAATGGCATAAGAAAATATATCAATATACTAAGTACTAATGTCATCACATGAATTCAATTATCTAATAAAATAATTATCAATAACATATGGAATACAAATTCCACATAAAACATATTGCAAAAAAAAATACATAAAAGTAATTATTTATATATATATATATATATATATATATATATATATATAGTACAAGTATAACATATACAAATTCAATCAATAATGGGCTCATCACCATGTACATCTCCAACTCCCTCTATATCTTTTTAAACCAATAAAGGACCATGTGACAATGAGGCACCAATATCATTGTACTATCATCATGAGTTAGATTGACTTCTCCTCTTATGATCTTTATATACTACCACCCTCACTTGTAATGAAATATACTCACATTGTAACTATGTATACTTAGCTAATACAAGTAGGTCTAGATCTACTTTAGGAATAGGATTTTTTTAATCTCATGAGCTCTACCCTATGCTAGTCATGATCGATGCTAAACATATCTGTCTTATCTCTCATATCATCATGCTCTATTATAGCCACAAGGTAAGACACAATAGCTATCACCACTCTATCAAAAAGGGGTGAATTTTTACCAGTTATATCTTTTTCACACTCTAGTAATCCCCCATGGACTACCTCACCAAGCACATTTTACATCAAAACATAGAGGAATGTCTCTATGATCATCATTAGTACTCATCATCCCATACAAAAGAAAGAATACATGATATCAATATAAAACTTTTGAAATTAATTCAAACTATGCAAAAAGCATTACATATACATATACATACTCATAAGAGGATCCTAAGGACCAAAAACTACTACTCCACCCACATATCATCCACCTTGTACCTAAGGATAATCCTCTACTATAACAAGAAACAAAATAATCTACCTATAGGCTGACCACCACCATGTGTATGCTTATGTACAACTAGCATCATATATATTAAGACTCTAGATCATAAGATCCACATATGCCAATGAGATAGGTGCCAAGTCAATAGCATTAGGTCAACCTCTATCCCTCTCATGTATAGGAACTCTCACAAATCATCTCTATACATAAGGTATCAAGGGCACATCCTTTGGAATTGCAAATTGTCATGTGACATGCTCAAACTATGAGCATTCATATACATTTGGACATCAATCATAAATCCAACTTCTCACCTAATTCCTCTTGAGATGTGCCCCATCCTTTGGCCACTCTCAAAACCCCTTTTATATCCTCCAAAAAATAT
Organism: Torreya grandis; assembly: GCA_037957365.1. Lineage (NCBI taxonomy): Eukaryota > Viridiplantae > Streptophyta > Pinopsida > Cupressales > Taxaceae > Torreya > Torreya grandis. The sequence goes on along the minus strand of JARHVA010002199.1, from coordinate 1,562,544 downwards.
CACCTAAAGATATCCAATCCAATAAATAGTGACACTCCATAGTCCCACTCCTCATATCATGTGTTTTACTAACCCACCTCTTAGGGTATATTTATGTAAGAACTAGGCATAAGCATGTCATTGGTTTTTGTAATCATAAAGGAGATCAATTCAACTCTGTACCATGTCATAAAATTTAGACTAAGACAAAATCTTAAGTTGAAAAAGCATAATAAAATGGTTCCCTTTGCATATTATAATCATAACCTAAGGTTTTATTCTAAGGTCTCATTTTATTAATAAAATAAAATAAACCTTAGGATAAAAACTTAGGTTAAGTATAAGTATTAATGCATGGGGGCCCTTTTGATGTTAAGCTTAAACATGGGAGGGCCACATGGTGACTCTTTAGGCCTTCTTATCTCTTGACTTTTCAATGCCTCATTCACTCCATCAGATCCACTTTATGAGAGTAACCATGGACCATCAATCTTTATTTAGATACTTGCACTTGATTGGCTCTTTTTTTAATATTAAAACCATAGCATAAGTTTTATCTTAAGGTTTTGTTGTATTAAAAAATACAATGAGACCTTAGGGTAAAAATTAGGCTAAGTTTATGTTTGATAAAAAAAGGGCCCTTTAACTTTAATGATGATCATGCATCATCCAATCTTTGGTCCTCCTGAAGCATGAATCATTGATCATGGTCCAGGGGTTCATGTGGGGTTGATCCATTGGATCAAGGTTTTTAAGTTTGTCTACCCTCCTACGCTCTGTTAGATCTTTCTTTGTGATGAAGTGAGAGCTGTTGGATCTACAAATAAATGAGGTGCTTAAGTTATGACGTAGTTCAATATAGGAACTTAGGCTAAAGTTTTAATACTAAGGTCTTGTTTGTGTTAATAAACATGAATAGGGCCTTAGGATTAAGACTTTAGACTAAGTTCATAACAAAGGGGACTAGGTTAGGAAAATAAAAGACCCTACAAACATATACATTACACCCAATTAAAACATAGGGAATAAAAGAGGGAAAATAAAGGGGGACCAAGCATGGATTTTAGGCTAAGGTTTGGTCATGTTGAAAAACATGACCAAGCCTTAGCATAAAAATTAGACTTAAGTCCAAAGTTAATTCAAAATTCCCCCACCAATCTATTCCTACCAAAATTTGAAATTAAACCAAGGTTCTAGACTAGGGTTTCCCAAAGGAGGGTTTCAGAATCACGATCCCAACCATGAGATCTTACAGACCAAAGGATGGTAACACCCTGAATTAGGAGTATGTTAATTACAGGATATACTAAGAAGGGGGGTGAATCAAAATATCATATATCTTATAAAACTTTGACTTAATCAAACTCCACTTAACCATACATTCAAGATATGCAATAAAACTAAAATAATAATATGCACCACACAAGAGAAAGAGACATACTAGATTTTTATGTGGAAACCCAATATGGGAAAAACCATAGAGAATAATCTCAAGTATATAAATGAACACTAACTTAAATTAAATGTAAAACATAATTATCTCTCAATGTTGCTTTCTCAAAAAATGATAGAACTCTACTATATGTATTTTTATTCTCTCCTTTTTTATTATATAAAACAATTACAAACCATACACTCTCTTGCATATTTAAAATGGCTTCCCAAGCCTCCTTTTATATCTTTCCAAATGACCTTTGGCATTCACCCTTTGTGACTCTTCAATCCACAAGGAAAATGGTGCCAAACTTGCACGACCCTTCAAATCCTTTCAATTGAAAAGTCACATGGTGACCTTTCAAGATCAAATGCATATTTTCCCCTTTTGCCTTTATTTGGCGACTCTTCATGGAAAAATGTACCCTTCCCTCTTTTGTCTTCACTTGGTGACTCTTTAAATTCCTCAAGGTGACCCTTCATGAGAAAATGCATCCTTTCTCTTTTTTGTCTTTATCTCGTGACTCTTTGAATTCTTCATGGGCCTTCTTTTGACTTTATGTAACCAAAAATATATTTGTTAATATTTAATTGCTATCAACATACTTTAGCCAAAATATGATCATTAAAAAATACCTTTAGACAATAAATGTTATGGGGCCTTTGTCACCAATAATGTTAGACCTTTGACATCAATGATAATATTTCCAACAATCTCCCCCTTTGTCATTGATGGCAACCTCAAACTAAAACTACCATATCCTAAAATTTGTACTACACATGCCAACCTACACATACTGCCAACACAAAAAAACATATAGTAACTCCCCCTTACTATAGCATCTTGTACCTAGGTATTCTTGTACTTTTCCCCCTTTGACATCAATGGTAAAGGGTCTATCTTGGAGCTAACACTTAGCTCCCCCTCAATTTATGCTAAACCTTAATGATAGGAAGTAAAAGAAATTACTCCCAAATTTTCTCTTAGATACTCAAATGTGTCCTTTGGTAGTGCCTTTGTCAAAATATCTGTAATCTATTCTATACTACTAATATATTCCAACCTAACTTGTTGATTTATAACATGCTCTCTCAAGAAGTGATATCTGATAGGAATATGTTTTGTTCTTAAATGCATCAGTAGATTCTTAGAAATATTAATAGCACTTATGTTGTCACAAAAATAGAGAAAGGTTCATCATATTTTACCTTGATGTCTTCTAAAGTTTGCTTCATCCAAAGCACTTGAGTACAACACAACACTGCTACAATATATTTTGCTTTAAATGTAAAAAGTGATACTAAGTTCTGCTATTTGCTTATCCAAAATACTAATATATCATCGAAGAAGAAAGCTCATCCACTTATACTTTTTATATCATCCAAATAACCTATCCAATCTAAATCTGTATAAGCAACCAAAGTGAAATCTCTACCTGTGAGATACCACAATCTATAATCCAATGTCCCCTTGACATATCTAAATATTATTTTCACCAATTGAACATGACTCTCCTTTGAGGTTTCCTAATATCTTGCAACCATGCATACTACATGCATGATGTCTAGCCTTGATGTTGTCAAATATAAAAGACTACCAATCATAGATCTATACAAATATTAATTTACAATAGGTGAATTTTCATCCTTAATCACCTTGTTCCATATAACCGTTGGTGTGCCAACTGGTGCACAATCTTTAAAACCAAATATTTTCAACATCTCCTTGGCATATTTACTTTGAGATATGAAAATTCCTTTATCTGATTGAAATATTTATAACCCTAAAAAAATGACAATTCTCCAAGCATAGACATCTCAAATTATCTTTGCAATCATAAAATTCTTTTATCATTTTTTCAATATTACCTCTAAATATTATGTCATCAACATATACCACAATAATCAACTGATGCTCACCTTCTATTTTGATGTAGAGATTATTGTCAGCAAAACCTCTCTTGAAACCTTGATCCTGTAGGTACTTATCAAGTCTTGCATACCAAGCTCTAGGATCTTGTTTCAATCCATATAGGGATTTCTTCAGTCTGCATACATGGCTACTATTATTTGAGAGAAGAAATCCCTCAGGCTACTCAATGTAGACCTCCTCTTCTAGATTCCCATTCAAAAAAGTAGATTTGACATCCATCTGAAACACTTTGAAAATTTTAAACATTGCATATGCAAGAAATATTCTAATAGCCTCTAGCCTTACCACTGGTTCAAAGGTTTCTTCAAAATATATACCCTCGATCTGAGCATATCCTTTACATACTAACCTTACTTTATTCTTGGTAACTTCACCATCTTCATTCAACTTATTTTTGTATACCCATTTTGTTCCTATCACATTTTGATCTTTTGCTCTAGGCACTAATTCCCAAGTATCATTTTTTCTATTTGATTTAATTCTTCATCCATTAATTTAACCCAATGCTCATCATGTTTAGCTTCTAAAAAATTTCTAGGCTAAATTTTGGATAACAAAGAAAAATTTAATTTGCTCAAATTCACTTACCATCATCTTTCTAGTGCAAACTCCTTAATTTATGTTCTCAATGATGTCACTCTCATTACTATTTCTCTATACATATTTGGATGGGGTCTTGGTGTCCTTTTTCTTCTTCTTCTCATCTGATTCTTCAAAATCTTCTTCTTTAATGATTTCAAGAGTGTCTATCGGATCACTAGTTCTTTGTGCTACATATTCATCTATCCTGACACTTGCACTTTAAACTATCTTCTTGGTTTTTTTGTTATAACATTTATAAGCTTTAATTTTTCAAGAATATCCAAGAAATATACCTTCATCTATTTTATATTCAAACTTACCTAATTTTTTAATGGTTCTCTTAATGAAGCATTTGCTGTCAAAAACTCTAAAATAATCAACAGTAGCTAGTTTTCTTTCCATAGCTCATAGGGAATCTTATCACTATTGACTCTCAACAATGCTCTATTCTGGATATGCACTATTGTGCCTATTACCTCTCTCCAATATTTATTTGGTATCTTGGATTCATTTAGCATTGTCCTCACCATATCCTAAACTATTCTATTTTTCCAATCAACTACTCCATTTTGCTATGGAGTTATGGCTACTAAATAATGTCTCTTTATCCCATGGTCTTCACAATACTCAATAAACTTATCTGGTATGAATTTTTCTCTGTGATTGAATCTTAAAAACTTAATATTCAAACTAGTTCCATTCTCAACTAAAGCTTCAAACACTTTGAAGTGGCTGAAAGCTTCTAATTTTTCTTCAAAAACATCACCCAAGTCATACATGTAAAATTATCAATAAGCAACATGAAGTATTTCTTACTTTGAGTACTTTGAGTTTTGGTAAGTCAACATAGATCAGTATGAACAAGCTCTAACATCTGAGTGGTCAAGTATTATTTTGTGTTAAACCATCTTCTAACCTATTTCCCATGCTGACATGGTTCACAAAGTGTGTTAGAGGGCTTTGTAATCTTTGGAATATCTCTAACTGCTTACTTCTTAATAATGTTGACAAGATTGTTAAAATTTATGTGTCCCATTCTCCTATGACATAGCTAACTTTCCTCAACATGACTTAAACAATATCTCTAACCTTTGATATCTGATAAAATATCTAAATTATTGCCTATCCTCTGAGCATCTGCAATCAACACATCTAAATTTTTTCTCCTAATTTCATAACCTTCTATATAAGAATTTAATGTGTGTTCCTAATCACACATTTGACTTACACTCAATAAATTATGCTTAAGACCTTCTACATACAAAACATTTTTAGTCTTAGTTCTACCACTATCCAAACTTAATGTACCCTTTTTGGCTATTTTAGTAGTGGTATTGTCTCTGAATTTCACTGTGCCACCATTGATCTTCTTTAGAGTTATGAACTTGTTCTTATCTTTTGTCATGTGCCCAAACATCTACTATTAATGAACCATGGATTTTATTCATTTCTTTCATGCAAATTTGTCTAGACTAACATAGACTTTTCAAGTTGTTTCTTTTTCCATGAACCAATCTAAACTTTCTTTTTGATTAATAGAGATTTGAAACTTTGGTCTTTCTTAACTGAATCAAACACATTTCTATAATGTTGGGCTATGTATCCAAAATTATTTTACTTGTAACATATTATGGCCTCTTCATCAAATCCTGATAGAGGATCAAAAGAGTTATGGCTTTTGCTTGACTCAACATGAGGTTCTTTCTTATTTTTAAAATTGTTAGCTCTTTTCCAATAGTCTATTTTTTATGACCATAACCATTATAATAAAAATAATAACCATGAAATTAGAACTTGTCCTGATTTGTGCATCTTTGACCTAGTTGTCTTTTATAGCTCTATTCCTTCCAGCCTTCTTTGTTTGAGTTGTCATTTGCATTCTTAACTTCTTCCCTTTTTATTTCCTCTTTTGTAAGGGCTTTATCATAGCTCTTTTTCTTTTCAAATCTGATACCTATTTTATTTGATATTTATTTTTGACTTTCTAATATCCTATTCAACATGTTAGTGTTATTCTCAAATTTTGAATCAGTGACTGCTTTATTTGTTTTCTCGATATCTTCTTTTAAAGAGGCAATTTTAACAACATAATTTTCACATTCTTCACTTACTTTTTTAATTGAGTTGTTAGATCTTGTTTAGTCTTTTTGGATTCTTCAATGTGTGTTTATAGATCTTCAATTATTTCCTTTGACTCCTTTTCATTTTTCTCGATTTAGAGATTCAATCTTTTATTCTTCTTCTCAAATAATTTTAATTATTCTAAGGCACAAATGAGTTCTCCTTCTAGATTCACCTTAGCTCCATCATGTTCTTCTTCTTGATCATCTGTACTTTAGCTTGTAGAGGCATCTTCATGTATGGTCATGAATAGAATCTCTTCTCTATCTAAGTCACTGACTCCACTAGCTTTAGCTGAGCTAGGATCTTTACAATATAAACTCTTCTTCTCAAATCCATTCTTGAATTTTCCTTTGAAGTTTTTCTTGTATGTAGGCTTTCCTTATTCATTTTCACCATTATTCTAATCTAGACACTTAGCTACAAAATGTCCAATCTTACCAAATTTAAACATTTAAATGGTAACTTTCCTTGATATTTATCTATGCCCCTTTTAGGCTTGCAAATGAATAGAGCTATGTTTTCATCTTCCTCATTGCTAGAGCTATTACTTGATTCTTGAATCTTAGCCTTGTCTTTCTTTGATGTTTTGAAAGCATCTTCCCTCTTTGTGGTTTTTTCTTATTTGGTTTGCATCTCATATGTTGTAAGAATACCATGTAGTTCATCCATATTTAGCTTGGCTAGATCCTTCATCTCCTCAATTGTAAAAATCTTTTCATCATATCTCAATGGTAGAGAAATCAAAACTTTTTGTACAACTGATGACTCTTCTAACTTTTCTCCACGACGTTGAATTTGATTAACTATTTGATAAACATGTAAAAGATAGCTTGTTATATTTTCTTCCTCTTCCATATTCAAACTTTCAAACTATCTTCTAAAAGTATGGAACTTAGCTTGTTAAACCTTTCCATCACCATTGTAAATATTCTCAATCTTTACCCAAATCTCATGAGTAGATTTTCATTACATAACTTTAACAAATTATGATTCTCATAAACCACATAAAATAGCATTTAAAGCTTTAACATTATTTTCACTTGCCTTCTTTTCCATAAGACTAGTTACAAGTGTTTGTGGCTCTTCATATTCCTCCATCACTGCTTGCCAAATGTCAAATCCAAGGGCCATCAAGAAATTCCTCATCCTTATGCTCCAAAAGGCATAATTTGTCCCATCAAACAAAGGTGCCTTATTTACATAAAAACCTTCATGTTATCTAGCCATCATGCTTTCCTTGATCTACCTTCAAGATGTTAAACTCTTTTTAAAAGAATTGGCTTTGATACCAATTGTTAAGCATGAGATATATTGAGAGGGGGGCTGAATTAGTATATCATATATCTTATAAAACTTTTACTTAATCAAAATCCACTTAACCATACATTCAAGATATGTAATTAAAATAAAACAATAACATGCACCACACGCGAGAGAGAGAGAGAGAGAGAGAGAGAGAGAGAGAGAGAGAGAGAGAGAGAGAGAGAGAGAGAGAGAGAGAGAGAGAGAGAGAGAGAGAGAGACCAAATTTTTACATGGAAACCTAATGTGGGAAAAACCATAGAGAATAATCTCAAGTATATGAATGAGCACCAACTCAAATTACAAATTTTTCAAGCACCAACACAATAACTATTTGTGAACACCAATTCACATGAGCACCAAATCCTCTTATGTAAAACACAACTATCTCTCAATGTTGTTTTCTTAACAAATGATAGAACTCTACTATATGTCTTTTTATTCTCTCCTCTTTTATTGTATAAAAAAATTACAAACCATGAACTCTCTTGCATATTTAAAATGGATTCTCAAGCCTCCTTTTATAGCTTTCCAAATGACCTTTGGCATTCACCTTTTGTGACTCTTCAATCCACATGGAAAATGACACCAAACTTGCATGACCCTTTAAATCCTTTCATTTGAAAAATCACATGGTGACCCTTCATGAACAAATGTGTCCTTTCTACTTTTGTCTTTATTTGTTGACTCTTCAAATTCCTCAAGGTGACTCTTCACAAAAAAATGTACCCTTCCCTCTTTTGTCTTCACTTGGTGACTCTTTGAATTCCTCAATGTGACCTTTCATGGGAAATTGTGTCTTTTCCCTTTTTGTCTTTATGTCATGAATCTTTGACTTCTTCATGGGCCCTCTTTTGACTTTATGTAACCAAAAATATATTTGTTAATATTTAATTAATATCAACATACTTTAGCCAAAATATGATCATTAAAAAACACCTTTAGATAATAAATGCTATGGGGCCTTTGTCACCAATAATGTTAGACCTTTAACATCAATGATAATATTTTCAATAGAGGAGACCATGAACACCTAAGTATGATCCATATAAGGAGCTACATGAAACCTACAACTTTACGACACAAAAGTCAATTGTTATCAACATTAGGAAAGGTTAAAGTAAAACCCTTAACAAATGGGCTAATTTCATCAGGCATGGATGATCTTCAAATTCTAATAAAATGTAAAATATCAAGATATCAATGTCAAGGTTCAAAGTGATCTCAAGAGTTCTTAGTTTTTAGAAATGGGGCTATGTTGACCTCAACAACATTTTGGAACATTATGCAGGATTTAGAATGGTTCAAACTAGCCACATACTATAGATTTATGATAATTTTTTGATAAATGCATACACATATATATAAATACTGAGGGCATAAGACATATGAGTGCACTCAAATTAAATAAAATATAGAATACAAGGTTTAAAGAGACAAAGTAATGCAAAGATAAAATTTTATAATAGAGTACATATTTTCAAAGATTCAAATTAATTCTAAAATCAAACACATGACAAATATGAGCACATCATAAATATTATGGAGGCATATGACATATATATATGCAATCACTTTTCAAAGACTCAAGTACATATTTATACACAATTGAATGCATGTGCATGTTTATATGAAAAACATTAAAAAAATCAAAGTTATAGGTTGTAAATATGATAACAATTGAGCATATACGTGTAAGGGATTTTGTATAGTTGACATATATTCAAGGGGAATGATATTTTTCATCTTGTATATACACATATTCAAAGTTCAAAGTTACAAATTTAAAGGAAAAATAAATAATTTAAAAAACAAATCGATTGGTATTGTATTCATGATGGGGGCACAAATACTCTTCAATCTCTTTCAAGCATTCAAATGGAATCTAGATTCATCTACAATGGTGTGATTAAATTTGTTACAGGTAATGTATGGTCAAATACAATGATAGTAAAAAACATTGGCATTACTTTCAATGGACCTATTGTGTGGTCCATCTTTTGTTATGAGTGATGTACATTAGATTCTAATGACTCTTGATAGCCTTGACATCACTTCTAGTGAACCCATCGATTCCACCTTATTTTGGATTAGTACATAGGGTAATTATCCTCATTCATAAGAGTTGGAATATACATATTTCCAACTCATGGGATTGATTATTTATTCAAAAATTGAGACTTGATCATTCTCAATTCATTAATGATTCAACACAATAAACTAATGTCTTCAAGTGCTTTAGCTTAGAGGCATGTTTTCTCCAAAATATTACTTAGGATACAAGATCAAAGCTAAATTCATTACTCAAGTCGATAAGGTCATGGGCATAATGACACCCGATGACATATGAATCCCCCATTACCATTTGAGGGTTATTTATTTCCCTAGCCAAGAAATGAGTAGGATCAAAAGCATCCTTTCTCCATTCTGCATAGCACTATCATTTTCCATAGAGGAAACATTATTGCATACATACAGGTGTACTCTTTTCTTACTCTTTACTTTTTAATTTCAAAATTTAGATTTTTAGATTTCATCTATGGACATTAGGTACTACATATTTTATTATAGATTCTGTCATGATGTATCATGCATAATCAAAACTCCAAGTCATAAGGAAAAGTGTGTCTACACACTCAAGTTTTATTATTTCCTTTACTCTAGAAATTTCATTATTATAATAAGGGGTGGAATGTAGACACCCAAATTTGGTACCAACCCATATTTAATTTCATTTATTATAACTTTACACATATAAAATATTGATGATAAATAAAGTATCTATTAGCACATTTTACTTGGGTATTTCTATTTTGTATTGTGTGTTTGTCTATTTTTTATTTATTTTCTCATTTTGTCATGGGGATCCACAATTTTGTTCATTTGTCTTTCTGGACAAGTCCATCGTTGAGGGACATGGCTAGGCCCATAGTCCTATTCACTAGGACAGGACTTATCTAAGTGTTATTTTTGAACCTTCTTTTGAGTCATGTTCCATTTGAATCTTATTTTTATTTTTTATATATTATTTGGATTGTCTTTTTCATGTCAATAATTCCTTAATTCAAAGTTAAAATGTCTATAAATGCAAAGCTACCCTAAGGCATTTTTTGTGACTTTCCTCACTATTAAAATCTATTCAAAGATTTACATGTCACATCTATAGATTTTTTGAAGTTAGATTCCATATTTTCAAATGTTGAATTCACATTTTTATGCTTATGCTAAGGGTAAAATAGGAGAAAGAGCATCTAGACTTTTATTCATAATTTGACGCATACACGTAAGTAGAATAAATACATTCAAGTTTGAGCCCTCTTTCAAGTATTTGTAATATACTATAGTGCTTAGTCATTAAAAAAGGATTGACCAAGGTTAGTCCAACTCAATCCTTTTCACCTGACACCCTTTATTTTATATCTATTTGGTTTGTATGTAGGTTTTGCATTCTAAGTACTTTATGTGGTATTCTAAATCTAAAAGTGCATTAATATCCTTAATAAATATAGGTGCAAGGGTTGAAATAGTCATTTTTAAATCAAAACTGACTATAAAAAGTCACTTATCAATGAACGTGAGTGACCTATGTTCATGTCCACTTATAATAGTCTTATCCATGAATATTCTTAGATTTTGTTCATGGTTTTGTCTTTTTTAAAGTTATAATTTTTTGTTGTTTTCCTGTCAGCTACTAATCACAATCAGCTGGGACAAATTCATAGTCAATGAACATAATAAATATGCATCTTTGTCCACCTACAATGGACCTATTCAAAATTAGTTTCAATTTGTTTCCTAATCCTAAGCATGCACAATCATATCTTTTGTAGATTTCCACTTTCAGATATCTAAAAGAGTTAATAGAAATATTAATTGGAGCTAAGTATATTTCTTAATGTTTTATAAAAATAGTAGTTTTCCATATTTATCATTTTCTAAAATCATAATTGTTGATTAATGTACATCTTTAACATTATGATATTTATCTAGTTTTACACTATCAAAATCATTATATTTATTTTTTAATAAAAAATAGGGTAAAATGCATGTTAAATATTTTATTAATATTATGGAATTTTTTCATTTTAAAATTTTAGTTGATTTAAAAATCAATAAATAACTTTTTAAATGGTCAGTTGACAAAATTTTGAAGTATTCTTATAGTCAATGATGAGAGATTTAGTCAACAGTCAATAAGATAATTGGCTGAAAATAAAATTCAATGTTGGTGTGATGTCATGGCAATGGAAAGCGATGAAGAGGAAAATAAACCATGGAGGAAAAGTGGAGGTTGATTCAACCAATGGTGTACGTCAAGGAGGCCATTTACCAAGTCCAACACTTTAATAAATCATAAAATGTTAATCCAATCCCAATTTTCAATGCTTTAATTAATATCATACATTGCCAATGTAAAATTATAACATAAATATGAAGAATGAAAACTCAGTGGGATGAGCATATGTTGTGGAGTGACTATAGCATATGCCATATGGTATGGAATATAGCCATATATCTTATTCCAAGAGTTTAGGTGGGGTTTACATGTCGTATGACCCTCCTTAAATTTTGATCTTTCAAAATAAATGATTCTCTAATGCAACAATATAAACAAATCATATCCAATGTCAAAAGGTGTGAAAATGTAGATTGTATAGGATCTGAACATATTCAAGTGTATGACCTCTTAAATTTAAATTTTCAAACATTGCAAAAAATTATTAAACTGAGATAAGTCATATGATCTATATATATGATATTGATGTGTATGTAAAATCATAGGTACCAAATAAAACAATGAAAAATACCTAGCAATTTTAATGCAAATTTATACATTTTGGGTCCTTCTAAACACAATGGTGTATAAAAATCTTTAAAACACATCTATGAAAAATTTATACTAAATGTAAGTAAGAAGACTCACAAGTAATGGTAGTCAGAGAAACTCAATCGCTCCAATACCATATTAAAGTAAAGAATAAAACTAAAGGATCCACATGATCAAATACAGAGAATAAAACCATAATTAAAAATGATGATTATTCCAAAATACAACACATAACAAAAATGAAAAAACACAAGAAAAAAATCCTCAATATGCTTCTTACAAGCTTAAAATATGCTACACAATTTTGTTTTTATAACAAACTATTAGTTAGGAGTATTAATAATATGCACACAATATTTTATCAAATATTTGCATGCTCTCAAGTTGGCAATAAAATTATTTCAACTAATTAACCTCCCTAAATAGAAATTAAATTAAATTAATTTGAACATGAATAAAATAAGACTAGTTAAATAAACACTTAGGCAAATGTGCACACTCCAACATCAATTTACAATAGCCCATTTTAATATAGTGATATGTTTATTTAATAATACGAGCAAAGCATGATATTTTTTTGATATATTTTTTATGAAAACTATTGAAATTTATTCAATGTTGTGGCTAGTAATATGTTATGAACTTGATTCAAAATGTACTTTCATTGGCAATTCACAAGGCTAAAACATCTAGTGAATGATGCAACATTTAAAGCTCAATAGATACAAATCAAACCTAATGGAATCTCTCTATATTTAATATATGTGTGCTTCTCTATGAAATTATTGTACATGGGTAGTGTATATATATATATATATATATATATATATATATATATATATATATATATATGATTACATTTTTTACACAATGGAACTAAGTAACAAGTAAATACTCATATCAATTTAGATATGAGTTTCATGGTATATTATTTAATGTTGGTTATTTAACATTTTTCGGTTTATTTCTATAATCTATGATGTTTGATAGATTTAGTTTTGAATAGATATTTTTCTAGTTATGCTCTTAGAATGATCATGCAAGGGTGTGTTATTAGATGGTGTTTTATAGTTTAATCTTTTGTTTATTTTGTTTTTTTAATCACACAAATGATTTATGATTATTGTTTTATATAATATCAAATATAAAAATTTAGCTTAATGTTATTTTTATAAAAATATTATATATTTTATAGGTTGCAAAGGGTTCCAATAAGTAGATTACAAGTTATCACGTTGTTCTAAGTTTTACCAAAGAATTACTTGAATAACTTTGGCTTAAATTTTTTTATCAAATGAAAGTCTAATAAAAAAGTTATGATGCTTCATTCTAATCTTTTTAAATTAAATCTAATGTCTCATGTGACACATTTACATTATTTTCAATTAGTCTTTGAGTAGCTATGAGTTTTTTTTATGCCACTTTATCTATTTATTGATCATCACCATCTATTTTTAAGAACACTTTTAGTTCAAATTTTATGTCTTGATCTTTCCAAACATATTCATCTTTTGGATCAATAGCTTCATTTTGTTGAACATATTCATCTTGTATAAAATCTTCATTTTTTGGAACATCTTCTTCTTCAACCAGAACACTTTCGTATTCTTCTATGTTATTGCCAAATCCTTCTTGGAATACATGTCTTGACCTCTGGACAAGATGTATTGTAAATTCTTGGTCATGCATCTTCAAATCAAGATAGAGTGAAACCTATGCCAACTATAAAATAATTAGAAACTATTGATCATTGAATTATTTTTTGGGAATTAATTACAAACATAAAAAAATATAATTGATCACATTTTTTCATCAACACATAAGGATGATTACATTCCAACATCTCATTTAACAAGTATATCACATAAATATTGTTATTTATACCAAGCCTAATCTATCTGTTGTTGATGTATGAATATTTTTTACATTAGAAACTTATAATTTGAAAAGTTTTAAAGTACATATTAATTATTTTTTTAATCTTTATAATAGAGTCTATTTGTAATTGAACCAAGTTTTTATCACTTTTACTTTCTTAAATTATTTGGTTAATGGAACTTACATCGTAATTTTAAGTCTTCTTTTTCTTGACAATTATCTCATTATAAAAATATTTACCATCACCCACATTGAATTATGACTTCTCACATAAAATATCATGTATATTATAAATATAACTTGAATTTAATGTCTCCTCCAACTATCCAACATCATGATTAGCATCCCATATGCAAGGTATCTCAAAAAAAAAAAAAATTAGATATTCAACATCATGATTAGCATCCCATATGCAAGGTGTCTCAAAGAATTAATCTTTTAGATATTCAATTACATAAAATAAGGTTTGTTTAATAGTATAACCTTCTATAATGGAACCCTTTAAAAGGCTCACATATTTACAAACCTCTTCAATATCTTCATGTACATCTTAAGCCAAAACATCAAATGAGTGTTGACAACACCTGTCATCTCAATATCATCAACTAAGTGGAATACTATATGAATCAAGGAGTCAAAAAATTAAATTGGTAATTCCTTTTTAAAAATATAAACAATCTTTGAAAATCTCATTTCTCATATCTTATATGTGAGAGGTGTATATATCTTGTGTCATCAACTATCTCAAGAACTTCAAGAGTCTTAGAATGGTATTTTTGCTATATTTTAAAATCACACTATCTCCCCTTAAATCTAAATTAAATATATGTATTGCATCAAACACATGAATTATTCAATGCCAAAAATAGAAAGAGATTAACATATATAAAAATTATTTTAGATTAATCACAATTATTATCGACATGCCTTTATAAACCTATACTATTCATGTTTTCAACCCTAAAATATATCCGTTAGCAATGAAATATCTTTTGAGATATTACCCATAGAATTGAGGTGAGAAAATTTCATGCATGACCTTAGTAACTTTTACAACATGGGATTTACTTAAGATATACGTATTATTTTCATAAGTTCCATTATTTTTTATCCATATTTGTTTCTTGTTTTTATAAACTTTAATGTATTTTTGTGATTATAATTTATCTTTATATCTCATTATAATATGCATCCACATTACATAGTACAATAAAAAATTTCAACATATTCATGCTAAGAAGATGGTCAACTAGAAAATATTTCTAGTATGGAAGGTTATATAATATAGAGAATATTTTCATTCCCTTAGTAATTACATTTATGTATGTTTAAGCTACATTGGCTTAATTTCCAATTTTTATCTCCATCATATTTATTGAATACATCACAAGTATCCTTATATATAATAACCAATCTACAAGATACATTGACTTTGGTGGTTCCCTCATTTCTATATAACCATCAAACTTTCCTTTTTTCACTAATATATTCATGATTCATCCTTTAAATTTTTTTGACCTTCATAAACATGTTTTATCAAATCATGAGAGTACCTTGAACAAAGTTGGTCTCCATGACTAATGAATGTGTGCTCTTCATTTATAGTCAAAAAAGTTGATAGACTTGTATATTCATGGATTTTCCAATAGATAATTTCATAGAATTTGAATACTCTAATTTTAATTGGTCTTGAAAAATCACACATAATTTTAACCTATCTTGATTTATATGATATAAATAATATAAAACTAGAGTGATTCAGGTTTGCACAAGAAAATACATTAACCATATAGATTTGAATGTAATTGATAGATAGATTTAAATTACTATTTATATAAATGACTAAGAGATAGGGTAATTAATTGATATTTTGATGTGATACTCTTTATCTATGCAAATCCATATGATATGCTCTATAATGGCTATGTGGTTGTTTAACTCAAGAAATATAATGTTAGAATCTAGGAGGACACCTCTGATGAATCCAAAAAACCTATGGCTACTAGTCTTATCCATTACCTAATGAAACTCTCCTCTATAATTTTCTAGAATATTCTACCATATATCACTATACCTACTTTTCAATATTACTTTTGTGTAATTTATGATCTTTGGTCCCATGTACAGATATTGATTTTGTCCTCCTTTGGCTTTAAAAGATAGCTCCACTTTCAAAACTTTTTTCCATTAGTAAAGGTTAGAAATATGGGCTGGATAACCCTAACCACACCTTGATAAGTGGTGTAGACATTAAAATTTAACATTATACACTTGAAAAATGTCAGTCTATACATGTTTTCACCTTACATGACTTATGCATATATGTATGGCTCTTGTACACCCTTACTAGCCATCCACCTATATTTTATGCTCCAATTTCCTGACTTCCTAGGATTTGCTCATAGGAATCCCCTATCCTATGCCTAATATGATTTTTATACTTATTATATTATTTTTAGATCATCAAATCAATATTTTTGCTTTCCAAACAAGTTTAATAATACTCAAATAGGTTTGTTTAATGAATTTTTCCACACCTTTTGGATTGTTATGAATCTCTAATAGTGGTCATTTTCTAAATTCAAATTATATTTTTAGGTCATCTTATAAGTCTTGCATGTTGGTGGCATGAAAAGATACATAAAGAGTTCTTTGAGTATGAGAAACTACTTAAAGAGTTACATATTTATACAAAATATGTCTATGCACATTCCCTATCTATAAAGCATCAATAAAACACTTCAATCATAAAAATCATGTCCTAACCAAGTCTAAAGCACCTCAGATAAACCAAGTTTTCCATTATCAAGTGTTGAAAGCTAGACAACAAGTTGCATCCATACTAGTTGATTATGATTTCACATATAAACTTAAGGGAAAGAAGTATTTTTGGTTTGATTTACCTCATTGGAATATTTAACACATAGGTAAGGGTCAACAATTCATTAGGGAGGCATTTAGTCAGCGTAATCCATCACTCTTTCACATTTTTATATGTTAACCAGTGTTAAAGTGGAGTAATGGTTTTGAAGTGAAGGAGATAAGTTTTCTTGATTTGGACACATAGTGAGTTGTTGAGATCACATATAAAGGTAGTTTAAAAGTAGGTGAATAATTCTATTGTAAAATAGTAAAGCAAAGGTCAAAATAACAAGTATGAAAAGCATATATATGCCTTGATCTAATTTAGGCATTCATCATCTATAAGATTTGTCCAAGTAGGTCCAAATACCTTATTTTCATATCTAAGTGATCACATGTCCCTTTCCAGTCATCCCAATCATCTACATATTGTCTCATACCTACACAAACTAGAAACAAGTTAAGTACCATAATATTCTTAGTTTTTATCTAAAAATAGTAAGTTATAATTATTTAATGATATTCTATTTTAGTATGGTGAAAGGAATTTTTATAAGATGGTGAAAGGGATTTTTAAATTATTTAGATGTCTCTAGTTTAGAGACTTCTAGAATCTTAGAGGAGCTTCCCTATTTCTAGAGGTTTCTTGATTAGTTTAAGGGATAATAGGGGATTAGATGGGGATTAAATGAGATGTAGGATTCATAGGGATGTAGGAGAGGCTAGGGTGGTAGGGTAGCTAGGGGTAGTTAAATAAATAGAAATTTTAAATTTGAAAGTGGGCTAGTGGGTGGATTAGTGGCTAAGTGGGATAGTTGGTAGGTTAATGGGATAATTAATTGGTTATAAGGGTATGGAAAGGTTTATGGGGTGTAGAGAATATTGTGCAGGAAATTATGATATTAATTAATTGGTTAAGGTTATGGTTTTGGGTCAAATTAGTGGGTTTAATAGGAGTATTAAGATAAGTATATTTATGTGCATATATTTTACCCCTCTTTGAAATGGCACAAGTGAAGTGAAGTAGAAAGAGTAATGTATTTTTTAAGAAAAACCATTTCATGGATGAGAATTTTATTAGTAGACATGATTCTCCCTTGAAGGAGTGTGTGGGGAGGAATGAGCTAGATGGTCACTTGAAAGGAAATCCCCAGGGTGGGATAAGACCAAGATGAGGATAATGGGTTAGGATGCCTTGAGTGTTGAGAGAGAGATACGATTGGGATGCCCCAAATATAAGTTTTATGGGATAAAGTGACTTAGCCTATGAGGATGAGTTATAGATAATGACCAATGTCTATAAGGGAGGCATGTTGATTAAGATGATAAATATTAAATTCTCAATATGCAAACATTATCTAGGGAATAATAAGACAAGATAGACCAAGAGCTACTGATAAATTCTATAGAAAGGACACATGCTAGGGATAGCTATAAGCCTATAAAGGATTTTTAATGGATAACTATTGATAATAAGACACTATATTAGATGTGTACCTCAATATTATTTAGTAACATCATGTGATCCATAAGAGATGGGATGGGATTGGATGTTAATAGTGGTTGAGTTATCCCTGGGCACAAGATCATGGTCAGGTGTTGCTGACATAGTTTTAAAAGACCTTAGGCCAATGTAGTTCTGATCAAGATGTTGGACTTATAATGGAGAATAGAATAATATACCATAGGAAACATAGGCATGATAAAACAATGATTAAATTTGATAATAGGTTATGAAATGGGATTTGGGATCAATATTAGTAGTTGGGGTAGGATAGTTTGACTAGAGGGGGTCAAACGGGATATGAGGGGTAAAATAAGGGGTGAATTAGGGTAAAATAGGAAAAGGTTAGGGATAAAATGCTCATTTTTGCTTTTATCTATTATGACCTCTTTGCTCTAGAGAGCTATTCATGGATCACATTCCTTGCTCATCACATCATGGAGAGAGGGTCCAAGAGCACCAGAAACCAGCCAATGCAAGACCACCAATGAGTACTCCATGCCTAGGCTATGATTTTTATCATTTTTTGCATTTAATTTAGGTATGTGTAGTGGTGCCAATACTACCATTGGGGGCTATGCACTTAGTTGTAGTATTATACCTATAATTTGTGATATTGTAACTGTAAGCTATGGTTTTACAAAACTGTGAGGGATGACCTAATGTAGGGTAATACCATAATAGGTGATTTTTGATATTACATTATCATAAGAGGATAATTTCAATTTTTTAAAACTACAAGAATAGATATGTGGTTTTCAAAATTGTAGGTTACAAAAGGTGATATTACCATAATCATGCCTTAATGCTAGTTTGATACTTATGGTTTTATCATAGCTAGGAATACCGGCTAAGGAATGGGTTGGGTAGGTAATAGGGATAGGAATTAGGGTAATAAAGGACTTAGGTGGTTAGGTTAGGATAAGTAGGGATTTAGATGGTTAGGTGAGGGTAAGTTAGGATATAGATGGGTAGGTTAAGGAAGTTAGTAGGAGGGGTTAGGGGTTAGTGTGACAAGGTGAGTGGGATGAATGAGGAGAGGGGTAGATAATTAGTGATGGTAAGTAATATGAGTAGGGAAGGGGGTTAAAAAGGATAAATGGGTAGATAAGATGGAGTGGTTAGAGATTAGGTGGTGGTTAGGCTAAGGAGCTAGCTTAATTGAGATGTTGCAAAGGTTTGGATCAAAGATAAAGGGGATGGGATAGGATGAATGTAAGTAGATGGGATGGAATAGGCTGAAAGTAGGTAGATGGGATAGAATAGGTTGAATAAGTGTGATTAGATCATCATGATTTGATAGGATGTGTGTTGGTAAAGGAGGATTTAGGTGTGTTGGCTTCCCAAATTTGACGTCTAATGGCACTTCACAAGATGCATTTGTTGACATCGACTGAGTGTGGAGTGATGAAAATGATAGACCTCTATTATATCATGATGATGCCTATAATGAGTATTAATACGGAATTGATTATGACCCTAGTTGAGATATGGCACTCTAACACTAACATATTTCATTTCATGACTGGTGAAATGATAGTCACTCTCAAGGACGTATTACACATCTTTTGACTATTGATGAGAGGCCATAAGATATAATAGCACCCACATACCCTGAGAGTAATAGTTTAGAGATTGGATGGAAGATTGTATATTAGAGTTCATGACTCGTGGTTGGATATTGATAGAACAATGTGGGAGGGTACTATTGATAGATTGACTTTCATGGTCATGTCTCTTGTGACTGGCATACTCTTGCTGGATAAGAATGGCTAGTGGTTTCACTTGGGATTAGGTGATGTGGTATTAGATATGGTCTATGATTATTGAGTGTTTGCTTAGAGTCCAATTGTGTTGGCCCACTTATACAGAGAGCTTCATATGGGAGCATACATAGGAGCATCAAGCAATAAGTCCCTCTCTATTACTACAGATATGGAGTTGGGAGATATCATGATAGAGAGACCATTAGGTAATCACATAGATAGGGATCCCAACCAACCCATAGTATTTGGATGGTAAATCATTCTTATAGTGTAAAGGTCCCATGTTAGGGAGATATGGTTTTATAGACAAGCCTTTGATAGTTTACGAGCAGAGCAGATCACCTAGATGTCATACTGATAGGTTTAATGGGGATGGGTTGAGGATGCAGACATTACATGGTTCATGCTCATCGAGTACTATCTAACTGGCCATCACAATGATTTGTAATAAATTTTAGATAAAATTATTAAAATTAATATGTAACATATTTTAGACAGATATTTTTACATAATTATTTATTTAAATAGACCTTTAAAAAATATTGATTAGATTATTATTGGTGATAAAAATTATACTCTCTAAAAGTAAAGTACTTAAAAGATAAATTTATGGATTACTTTTATTTTGGGACTGTTTAATGTTTTAAATAGTTAATTTCATATATGTTCAATATATTTGTGGTTAGTGATAGGAAATAAAGAATTTCATATCATTGAATCAAGTTTCAATTTTACAAACTTTAAAAATTAATATATTATCAATAATTTATATATTAAAATGTTTATTAAAATTTAAATTTAGGTGAATAGAAAAAACCCATTTATTTTACTAATTAAACTATGACTTATAAATTAAATATATGTAATATTAATTTATTTATTTTAATCAAAAAAACATTATCATTCAAATACCTAAACTTTTGTGTCACTTTCTATTACAATTTAATATTTAATATTTTTATTTGAAAGTTAAATATTTATTTTAAAAATGTGAAAAAATTTACTAAACTTATTCATTAAAAAGCTTATTTTTTATAAATCAAAAAATCAAATAATAAATTATGATTATTCAAGTTCAAAGGAACATTTTTTTTCTAATTAGCTGGAAACTATTTTCAAATGCAAGGTGGCAAGTATGTTATGGAATTAAAACAAATTTCACTCCGTACAAAAGGCCAGCAACAAGTTTTTTTAAATGTACACACATTTATTTATTTATTATCATTATTTGGTTGGAAAACAAATTACAATAAAGAAAATTTACCTACCAATCTATTTGTTTTTCTTCTAACAGTTGAACTATCTACTTGTCTTTCCCTAATGCAAACATGGAAAAATAACTTTATATAATGTAATAAGACTATTTTTTTTTTAAAGAGGAATGTCATTTATTATGTTGAGAAATGTTCTATAATGGTAACGAGTGGAGGTGGTGGTGGTGTTAAATTATAAATATGCTCATTTTTATTTTGACTTTAATTTTGGCATTCAATTGATCATCACTTAAAAAAAAAATTCACTTATTTCTTTGAGATGTCAATCAAAAAATTCTAATATCTTGGTCATACAGTGGAATTTGGAGCCCTCTTTTTTCCTAAAAATATTTTTTCAAGCTTGGTAGATTATGATAGTTAGATTGATGCAATTTGTCACCAATCAATGAAATATTTACGAAGAAGATAATAAAGTTATTAATAATTGTGATATATAAAAAATTCATGATAAAGGCCTCCAAATTGATATCTATTATAATTTTTCAAATATATGTATTTAAGATATTTTTCTAGAGGTAAACCAATTTCCTCCACAAAATATTCAAGTAAACACATCATAACTTAATATAATATTTTCAAATCATCTTTTTGCCTTCTGAATTTGGGGAATTAAATAATTCTTAATCTACTAGATGATGATAAATTTATAAAATAAGTGGCTTATACTCTACTTAATTTTTAGGAATTTTAATGATATTACTCTTCAACAATATAAGTTAATACAATGGGTCCCTGAGAAATGGAAACCAAGGGCAAGTGTTGTAGTTACTGTTGGCCCAATAGGCTTATTCTCTATGAGTTTTGCAAAAGGAAAATCACAAACTAGGATCAGAACAAGGCCCTTACTTTTACAAAAACATGGGGTGGGGATATATTTAAGACAATGGACACCATGGTTTGATCTAAATACCAAAAAAATAAATTTTATGTTAGTGAAATTAAGGTTGTATGCACTTCCTCTTACAATTTTGCAAGGATTATTTAAAAGAATAGTAAATTTGACTAGGGAATACATTTCTATCACAAAAGCTACAAAACAAAAAATATATAGTGTATTTTCATGAATTTGTGTTAGGGTGGATTTGAGTCAAATGTTCCCATAATCAATTTTATTAAAAATAAAAGAATACAAAAGGGAGTGATCAATAAACTATGGGATTGTCTCATTCAAGTGCCATAGGGTTCATCAACATGAGCACCTTTATAAAAAAAATCCAACTACATCCAAGGTTAATTTGATCCCCAGTCGACATTTTCAAACTCCACATTTGGTAAGACCCAACTAAGATCATACTTAGAGGGGTTGCTTTGATTAAAATAAAAAACATCCCATAGAAAATCAGAAAGAGGATGTGGTCTCAATATTTGAGACAAACTTATCCCCTCTTCAACACAATGATGAGGAGCATGAAGACACTTTGATATTATCTTTAGAGAAAGATTCAATAAGTGGAATTGTGAAAAGGGGCACTAAGGGTAAAGAAGATAATTTGGCCTCTATTCATGATATTAACCCTCTAGCTATAATGGTGGCAACCTTAAAGGAACCCAAAAACCAAAACCCTTGGACATGATGGACAATAGTGAATGGTTTATTGGGAATAAAGAAAGTAATAATAATGTCATCTCATCAGTCTCAACCCTTTAAGGGAGATAATGATCATTTATCTAGAGAAGCTTCTCAGCCATGACACAAGAGCACTAGATAAAGACTCAAAAACTCAAAAGGACTTAACATGCTTGCATGGTAGAATAGTCAATTCTCAGACGGATAAACATAAGGATTTAGTAGGATCTAGTTTTTGCACATGAACATTTCATCTTAATGAAAATTTTACCATGGAATGTAGGAGGGAAGGATAATTAGTATATGTTATGTTGTATATAATTTTTTTTTATTAAAGTAATTAATGGTAACCATTATTTACTTCTAGTAATTAATGTTATAATGTTATGTTCTGTATAAACAAACTTTTTAAAGATTATATGTTAGAAATTAAACTATCAATGTATGTACCCAAATATCAATTTTGTATAAATTTCTCACTAAAAATTGTAAATACTCATTTATTATTATGTATTTAATTTATCTAACATTGATATCAAAGCAAATAGTTATAGATCTGTTAGGAAGAAGAAGCTACCATGAAAGATCCCTGAAGCATGTGAAGAAGTTACTTGAAAAAAATTTGGCAAGTTTTTTTAATCTTTTGGAATAAACTCTTGTTTTATCTAACAACATAAGAGTCATTTTCAACCTATATAAGGTGCCATATGTCGAAGAAACATCTTTTTATAATTTCCATGGAGAAAATGTTTTTATTTGTTGGTAAAAGATCCATCCTATAATGCCTTCCACATATTTGAAGCATCATTTGTCTGTTGGAGCACCATTTCTTTGAGTTGGGCATGACAAATTAAAAGATATGTTTGTGTGAGATAGGGAGCTTCTAAAATGTATAAAAAAACATAGTATTATTTTTTAAAATATGTTGCCACATGGAACACACAAAGGTTATTATTTCTTGTGAATTTATGTATAAAAGTTATAAGAGTTTACATTTTTTTTATGTTGGCCACTCTCAATGGTGTTTAAATATGGTTTTTAAATTTAAATTGCAAAAAGAAGTGTTGGGTGAGTTAGTTTGAAGGTTTAAGTCAAGGTATTAAGAAAATAGAGATATTGTGTTTAATTATTTATACCTTTATTTTTTCTTAGGAGGTTAAGTGGTTTAATTTTATAATGTATAAAAATGAATTTTTGAATTATGTTATTTTTAGTATAATCGGTTTATGTTATACGGTTTTTGCATTTAGTTGATATTTTACACAACCATAGTGGTGTAACTAATTTTTCCCTTGATTTTGGAACATTCCAAGTTCATTGGAAGTTTATGTTTTTTATTTAGAGGTATCCTTTTATAAATATTGAGAACTATGCACTAAAAAGTAATGAAATGAGGACTTTAATGTATAATAGGTGCATTTTCAGTCGAATCCAACACTTTATTTTTGCTCTAAACTCTAAAATGAGTTGTTTGTGCTTGATAACGATGAATGTAACACTATTTTACACCATCAATGTTGTCCAAGAAAACCATGTTGAATTTTGGGGTTTACATGTCCCTCAAGATCTGACAGGCTGGTAAAGCCATCGACCAACCCATCTTGAGTTCACTACTAGCTTTAAGATCAAGTTTTAATGTATTAGTATTTTTAGATAGATATGAGTTTGTTGTCATTTCTTCTCAAATTTTAGTTTTGAGATATTTGATATCAATGATGTGGAACATGTTGGTGTTATAAGACTACATGGACTTCTCATGTCTCGTCTAATAGGGGGAAGGTGTTAGATTAGTCTCTAGGGTGAGGGTTATAAACATTAATATTTTTTTCAAGTGGTCATGTATGTTGTGACATTAATGTAAAATGTTCCATATACAAGGAGGTACTAAATTATCACCAAGATAGAGATTTTTAGGAAATTAGACACTTGGTAGCAAGAGATAATCACTAATATATTACAAGTTTGCAAGAACATAGATAATTCAAATAGATAGAATAAACATGCATGTGTATGAGACAAAACACCATATTTACATGGTAAAACCTTAGAAAAGCTGACAAAACACCATATTTACATGGTAAAACCTTAGAAAAGCTAAGGAAACATATATAGTGAAATAAATTAAGTTGTATTAACTCCAAGATGAATATATTGTGATCTAAGAATTTGACTAAAGAGAGGATGGTTAGTATGGTGTTAGCTCCAAAATGAAAACAAAATGAAAGAAACACACTAATAGCATAACATCTCTAGGCTTAATCACTAGGGAGAGCTTAGTTAACAAAAGCAAATGACAAACACAACTAAAAATTAAGGAATAAAACACAAGAATTCCTTCTTCTTCCTTGGATGCTCCAAATGCCTTTGTAGTAGTGGTTTGCTCAGTTTTGTACTCATGAAGTCCTTGGCAATGGAAGCTTGGCTACCTCCATCTCTCCTTGGCACCTTTGGCTTTTAACTTGGCTTGGACTAGAATCAATTTGGCATGGTAACACTAGTTGTAATAGCTTCTTGAAAATATTTGTGTATTATAACTTTACACCCAAATAGCTTAGAAATGATGTTCATGGCCTCTCTATTTATAGATTTTTGCAAATGTCTAGAATCGACCTAAACCATCCATCCTAGGATTGAGATGTGTGGTTGAGGATTAATTCAATTTTTGAAATTAATTTTGTAATTATCTTCACCATGAAATTAGAAGAAGGGCAAATTAAGAGGCATGGAGGGCATGAATCCTAATATTTGTTGCATTTATGGCCTAGGGATGTCTTCCTAAGAAATGGGGTCACCTGATGATACAGATATTCAATATTCATTTCCAAAAAAAATTATTCAACAAGTTTATATGGAATTCTTGATTAGGATCTAATTTGGTTTAATTAGATCTTAAAAATGTTTAATCACTTTGTGCACAAATTACTCAAATTGATCAGAATGCCTTGTTATTGGTCAAAAATTTGACTAGATTGGAATTGGAAGTCACTATCAGATGCATTAGATCCATTATCCCATTTAGGATGTTACCAATAGCAAATAACAAAGGCACGTGTCTTGTGTAAGAGATTTGATAAGAAATAGAAATCTAGAGCACCTAGGTGCAAATTAGTATTTTGACTTACAATGATTTGATTAAAGTTAGCTAGCACATAAATTGCATTGCCCTATTTAGTGATATCATAGACAAAATTAGCACTTAAATATGTTAGTTTCACATCATTTAGTGTATTTTAGTATTTTTAGGCTAAATTTTGCATTTTGGGTGGAAATTGGCCAAAAACTTGATTAGAGGTTATAAGTGGTCAGATTTAGGTGTTTACAATTTACCCCTATTTGGGATGGTGTTGCAAGTTATAAGCATAGTAACGTCTTCTCAAAGAATGAAAAGGTCTTATATGCCTACAACTACAATGATGATAAACTAACTGTATGATTCCCCCTTAAGGGAAAGTTGGCATAAACAGGTTGGCAAATGGTCCCTTGATAAGAATTGAAATGAGAGGACCAAAGAAAGGAAAGATGATGGGTGAAAAAATAATGATAGTGAAAAATTAGTCAAAATCATTGAGAAGGCAAGTAGGATGATGCACAATGGTTTTCCCAAAGATGGTTATAAACATTGTACCCTGATAGTGGCAACGTGGTATGATACACATTAATTTTCCCAAA
This sequence comes from Torreya grandis, assembly GCA_037957365.1. Lineage (NCBI taxonomy): Eukaryota > Viridiplantae > Streptophyta > Pinopsida > Cupressales > Taxaceae > Torreya > Torreya grandis. Next base: position 1,535,842 of record JARHVA010002199.1, on the reverse strand, counting down.
GGTGGTTATAATCACTGAGAAGATGGAGCTTCCCTAGTCAGGATAGAAAAATAATATAATAACATGCCCCTGTATAGGCAGAAAATGGGAAATGGTGATAACATAATGATTTACCTAAAGGTGGTTATAATAATTGAGAAATGCAAGTAGAATGGTGTGTAATGATTTTCCTATAGGTAGCTATAATCATTAGACCCTGATTATGGAAAACATGATAAACTTAGTTGGGGATGATGATAACTTAACATAGAGGGTAATGATGAATTAGAATAACCGACTAGTAGGAAGATGCTCATTCAAACTAATAAAGGTTGAAATTTTTTCATGGTTAAGTACTCTATTTGGGATATGATTAGGATGGAATCAAGATGTCGGTACTGAAGAGATGCCATCATTGCTAAATAGACTTCTTGAAGCTAAGGTTTGTTGTAGCATGTGTTAGTAGGTATCATAGTATAACATCATGAGGACTTAGTTGAAATATGCATAAGGAATGACTCCTATAATCTAATACTCAATAAAAAACAATGCACCAATAATAGAAACCATGATGACAATGTAAAAATATGAATATGGATGGATTCAAGTATAAGTGTGGATAAGGAATCACCTAATGAACACACATAAATTGAATCAAGGCAATAGTACTAAAAGCAAACAAATAGGCACACAAACAATAAAGAAACACTCAAAATAAACTATACGAATAGCACCCCTAGAAAATAAGTGACAACTTAGCAAACAAACAAAATGGGGGAATAGAAGAAAAGGAAGGGGGTGGCTGAGCTATCTCCATATGCACTAGGCAAGTGCACGCTGCCTACATAGTTCCATGGATGTAATATCCAATAAAAAACTTTAAGCCAAATGTAGTTCTCCTAAGGAATGGGAATAATATGATAACTGATGAAAACAAATAGAATAGATGTGATAGAAGAAGAGGAAAGGTATTACAAAATGGAAAGTGCATGAGAGAAAAAGGCCAAAAAGGATGGGGAAAATAAATGACAAGTGATTTGCTTGTAACTTAGTAAGGGTTCCCAGAATCCTTAAGGCAAAGAAGTGGTCAATATTTTTGTTCTTTTCTAATGATTTTTCAAATGTTTTTGGAATTTTTTTGAAGTATCTCGACTTGATCAAGAATTTTAAGACACTTAAATGTTTCAAGCTCATAAAATGGTGAGAGCATTACTTAGGTCACTCACAAAATAATGAGAGTATGACTTAGGTTACTCATAAAATGGTGAGAGCATGGCTTAGGTTACTTGAAAAATGGAAAGAGTATGGCTTAGGGTGACTAGGATAACCTCAAAAAGTATCGAGCACTACCTACATAGTCCCAAAGTAGGACCTCATGTCACTGTAGTTCCACCCTTACAATAGAGGAATTTGACTAGTGTAGCAGTCAATTCAAACAAAATCATTACAGTTGGTAAAAAGGGATAGCACAACATAAGAAGTGGCAAGTTGGTACATCAAGGCTTAATGTTGCCCCTAGTTTTCCCATAGGTGGTTATAACCAAGACATAATGACATAGATCAATGTTACCAATTTTCCCAAAGGTAGTTATAATTAATAACAAGACCAGTGATAAGAAAAGAATAAGAAATGAAGGATACAACTGCCAAAACTTTTGTCACACTGTTCCAAAATATGATCTCTATCTGAAGTACTTAAACAAACTGATGAACTACTTAGATACCTCGATGCTAAAAATTCATAATGAATGGAAAAAACCAAGGTCAAATGAGCTAGTCTTTAGAACACATTGGGTTAGAAACAGAAAGTGGATACGGTGAAGAGGATACATAAGGATGGTATTTGTATAAAGAAGAATAGTGATAAAATGGCATAACTAAAATGGTCCTTATAGATAATACACCTTAGCACTCAATCATATTACCACTTTACATGAATAATATTCATTAGCTCTAGAAATTCATCTCTGTCTAGTGTGGCAAGCTTGTATGCTTTTGATCCATAATCTGCAGTGATGATAAAATGCCCTATCCAGTTTGGTTTGAATTTCCCTTTATGCTTCTTCTCAGCTATGGTATTCTTTTAGTTTTCTTTAAGAATAAGATCACTAAGTTTAAATGTTCTATACTTGACATAATGATTTTAGTTGCCTTTGAGTTGATTCTAATATGCCTAAAGATTTTTGAGTGTGTGTGTTTTTCATCAAGTAGGTCTAGCTCTTTTGGGTGAGCTACTCAATAGTCATGATCATCTACGACATGCTTGACATATACGCACAATGAAGGCAACTTGACCTCAATGGGAAGGATAGCTTCTATACCATAAACAAATGAATATGGAGTGGCTCTTGTGGGGGTACAATGATTGGTACAATATGCCCAAAGGGTAGGGAATATATGTAGGTGCCAATCATGACCAACATCATTAACAATCCTTTTGAGAATATTGACAATGGTTTTGTTTGATGTTTCAACTAGGCCATTAACTTGAGGGTAATATGATGTAGAAAAATGTTGTGTGTTGTTATATTCAATACATAGCTCATATACATCCTTGTTGTTGAATGATCCTCCATTATCATATATAATGTCAAAGGGGATACCATAGTGGCAAATGAGATGGTTGAAGATGAATTTGAAAATTTTCTTTCCAATCATGTGAGGGGTATAGCTTCAACCCACTTAGTGAAATACTTAGTGATGGTAAGGATATGTTTATGGCCATTAGATGAAGTGGGGTTGATTTTCCCAGTGAGGTCGAGTCCCCATGTAGCAAATGGCCATGGTGTCAACATCAATTTTAGAGTTTGTGTTAATGCATGAATCAAATTAGCATGCCATTGAAATTTGTCACACTTATTTACATATGCATCTACATCTATTATGGGCTAATAATAAATACTACGTAAGAGATTTTTGGATAGGACTACTTCGCTAGAATGAGCTCCACATACTCCTTCATGAACTTCTCTTAATGATAGTGTAGACTTTGCCAAAGTTAAACAATGAAGTAGAGTTCCATCAAAACTATGATGATAAAGGGTGGATCTAAGTAGAGTATAATGAGTGGAATGATGAATGAAGGCTTTGTCTTATTTTTGAGATAGGTTAGGTGGTAAAACTTGGTCATGAAGGTAGTTGTAAAGTTCTGAGTACTAGATAGAATTAGGACCAAAAATATCACAAATTATGGAAATAGTTGAAGGTTCATGGGATGGTGTGAACAAATTCTCAAAAAAAAATTGATATTCTCTAGCTTTGTCTATTTTGTCTAATTAGAGATCCAATAGTAGCCATGACATATGTAGTTCTATTACTAGCCCTTGGTAGGTGCTAAAACTGAATGTTGGTAATTTGTTGTTTAAGAGTGTCGACTATGGCTTTATATGGAACCAAATTATCATCTTTGGTCTGAAAATGATCTGTAACCTGATTGATGATTAACTAAGAATCACCATAAATTTAGAGATGAGATATATTCTAATGCATTACTTGTTTAAGTCCTATAATAAGTGCTTCATACTCAACCATGTTGTTTGTACAAGGAAAGTTGATTCTGAATGATTTAGGGATTAGATCCCCCTATGGCATAATAAATAATAGGCCTACCCCTAATCCATGTGCAGTAAGTGAACCATCAAAATATAGCTTCTAGGGATGCTCCTCAAGGGGTGTGTTAATGATAGTCATTATGGATTGATCAAGAAATTGAAATGTGAGTGGTTTGTGTCTATAAGGGGTGCTTCAGCAAGCTGATCTATAAGAAATTATCCCTTAATTACCTTCTGATTGACATACTCTATGTCAAACTCATTGAGAAACATGATCTAGTTAGCCATTCTACCTTGCAAAGTTATTTTAGAAAGTAGATACTTGAGTGGATCTACCTTTGAAATGACCATGGTCTTATTATTCAACATGTAATGGTGTAGTTTCTGAGCTATGAAGACCATGGCTAGACAAGATTTTTCAATAGGTACATAGTTATGTTCATATGTAACCAAGGTACATCTTAGGTAGTATACAACATGCTCCTTTCCATTTTCATCATATTGAGCCAAGAGTGCTCCCAGAGCATGATTGATAGCTGATAGGTATAACAAGAATGGCTTTCCTAGCATAAGAGGTAATAAAATAGGTGAATTAATAAGATAGTCTTTGATTTGTTGGAAAGCTATTTGGAAATGATCATCTTAGTGAAATACAATTCCCTTCTTCAAAAGGTTTGTAAATATATGACACTTATTTGCTAGCTGAGAGATGAAGCATCAAATTAATTGGATCTTACCTTGAAAACTATAGAGTTGCTTCAAATTGGTTGGTGGTGGCATCTCAGTTATAGCATGAACTTTAGATAGATTGACTTCAACACCTCTAAAAGACATGATAAAGCCAAGTAATTCACTTGAAGTTATACCAAACACACATTTCTTCGGATTGAGTCTAACTTTGTGCTCCTATAATCTTTCAAATATCTTATGTAACACTATTGGATGGTTGGCCCTAGTTTTGGATTTTTCTAATATGTCATCAAAATAGTCTTCAAAAATATCATGGAATATGATAGTCATGGCCATTTAATATGTAGATTTAGTATTCTTAAGGCCAAATGGCATTACCTGATAATAAAATATTCCCCATAGAGTGGTGAACATTGTTTTATTTTGGTCTTCTGGTGCTATTCTGATCTGGTTGTATCTTGAAAAGCCATCCATGAGTGAAAGCATTTCATAACCTATCATGGATTTGATGATCATGTTGATATTAGGCAAGGTAAAATCATCTTTAAGACAAGATTTATTGATGTCTCAAAAATTAGTATAAATTTTGATCCCTTCAGGCTTTTTACTAACAGGTACCACATTAGAGATCCATTCTAAGTAGTCAATGGATCAGATACATCCTAATTCTAATATTTTTTCCAACTCTTTCTTTACCAATACAATAATGCAAGGATGCATCTTACATAGCTTTTGTTTTACTATTTTGGTGTTAGGATTAACCATAAGGTGGTGCAAAACAAAGGTGGGGTCTAAACCTAGCATGTTAGAATAGGCCCATGCAAAGATATCAACAAATTCTCTCAATAGAGCTATAAAGACATCACATTCCTCCTTAGTGAGGGATGCCCCTAATTTTATACATTTTAGGTCTGATGAAGTCTTGATATTTACCTCTATTATATCTTCAACTAGAAGGGTCGAACCATTTTCTAGGATAGTAGGTAGTGACTTGAACTATTGAATTATGTTAGGGTCCTCTGTTAGGACTTTCTCTTCAAATTCTCCTAAGCATAATGAATCTGAGTCCCCTAATGGGAGATCTAGCTATGTAACAAAAATAGTTAGAAATTCTTAGAGAATTTGATCAAATACCTATTATTTCTCAAAGCTAAACTTGGATTCATATGCAAGTTCATCATTGGTGGCCTCCTAGTCTAAATTTGAAAAAGAATGAACACCCCCATCTAATGGCACCTGAAACAAGTTTTCACCACTAGACTAACCTTTATCTTTACTTTTTCCCTAGTTAGAAAGAGTCTCAAAGAGATTTTCACTTTGGGACCTCAATGTTTTACTTATTTGTTTTTGGCTAAGGGTGTTCACTTGCTCTCCAAAATAGGCTACAGGATCTAATTTGATTGATAATCTTGATTTATGATCTCCCAAAAGAACATTGTCTCTAAGGCCTAAGAAATCATAGAATGCTTCATCATTCTAGAACTCATCAATTGGTAGATTGGATTCTTATTAGTCCAAATCTATCAGTTTGATATAATATAATGGCAAAGGGTTACAATGAATGGCCAATGTAAGGGTACAAATGACATTGATATCAGATAGGTTGGTTTCAACTAGGTTATGCTATGATTGGACTCTACTTCACTATCGACATCATCATCACTAGTCGTTGGTGATGGAGTTTTAATAAGATATGTGGGCTCACCCCCAGGTGATTTAAATCCAAGTCCATAAGGTCTTTCATACTTAGTCATGGAAAATGGATTGATGGTTCCTTGTTGATTTAGACTGAGGCCTCTTCCTTCATAATTGTGATGCTCCATGATCCTATTGAGAATAGGATACTTTGCATTTTTTTAACAATCAACTTGGTTGTCATTATATAACCATGATTCATCCCCTTCAAGAGGGTCAAGTCCTAGGCTAGTGTTGGGATAAATGTGATAGGTCCCTTAGCTTTATTATTTTGTTGCCAATGCATATGTGGGATGACTTTAGGTCACCCAAAGGTTTTTGGATTCTAAGGAAGATTGGAAATATGAAATGTATCATGGGTCACATACTCTTCCAATCCATTATCTGAAATAGTGAAATGATTGGAAGCATCAGGAGGTGGCATGTGGGAAAGGGAATCCAAGGTATTAAGATCTATGTAATTATCTGGTGAAGGATCAATAAGTATAGATTTTCCTTTATCCTACTTGGAACTTAGATTCATACCATACTGATAATTATAGCTTTGAAATTCTACCTCAAGATGCTTGCAATATTCATATGGGTGTAAATCTCTTAAAATATTCACTTCCATCCCTAAGTGGGAAAACTTGATAAATTGGTGCAACATTGATAAGACTAAATGAATCTCATGTAACCAACGCCTGCCTAGAATCATATTGTATGATAACTCAAGATCAAGCACATGGCAAAGTGTATCATGGGTCAAAGGCCCTATGATAACTAAAAACTAATGGTGCTTTATGGTTCTCTTTCCTAATTATTATAGGCTTTGATGGTTATTATTTCTGGTTGGAGATCTATCATTGTGTACCCAAGAAGCTTGATGAGCTTTAGAGACACTATGTTGAGGATAAATCCATTATCTATAAGGAAATGTTTCACTTTATGCCATCTGATACAAACTTCTATGTATAATGGGTTATTATGGAGTGGGCCAAGAGAAGACATATCGCTTTGGTTAAATGTGACTTGATGGGTTGGAGCTAGGTGTCCAACCAAAGCTTGAAATAGATCAGGGGATATGTCACTAGAAACCGTGGATTGGGTCAAAAACTCATTCAAGATGTTCTTGTAGATTATTGGCATTCACAATAAATCTAAAATAGAAATTTGTGCTAGTGTCTTCTGCAATTTTTCCATAATATCAAATTTCTTGTCTTGGTCAATAGTGAATGGTTTATTCCAAGGCTAAATGGTTGGTTGTATGACAAGCATAGTTGTGGATGGTTATGGGCCTAGGATATTAATCTTCAACCTCTGAGTTGTGATTGCATAATCAAGATTAAATACTAGACCATTATTGCTAAAAAATGCTAGGAATGGTGTGGGACTAGATAGGATAAGTCTCGGTTGTTGGTGTACTCACATGTGGTTACCTAGCAAGGATGAGTTATCAATATAAGGTCTAAAAGGGGAAGTCCTAGTTTATTAGTTTACCTGTATGCATTCCTAGGTCAAATAAGGATTATCCATGTAATTTTCCTAAATATTATTATTTAGCAATGGTCTAGGCTAATTAGTGTTTGGTCTAGGATTAATGGAGATGGTATTAATGCTACCCCCTATAATATGACCTATAACCTTGTTGTAGTCATGTGAAATTGCATGGTAGGTTTGTTGGTTGTTACCATTCTGACCTTGGTTTTTTCCATTATTCTGTCATTATGGGTTCTACTATTGATTTTGTTGATTCAGTTGGTTCAACCTTTGATGTTGATTTTGCTGCTACACTAGCCGTTGTTGTTATTGTTGATTATTCTACTACTATTGATTGTTATGTTAGGGAAAGGGGTTTGGATATATCCTAAGAGTTTGATTAGAAGTGGAAGCACCATTATCCAATATTATCTCCCCATTTTCCAACATATTCTTAATTAAATTCTTGATTTAGACACATCTTCATAGATTATGCCCATTGACCTGATGATAGTCATAAAATTTAATTTCATGGTACTAATTAGGATAAGGAATGCCTTTTAGATAATGCTTTGGTATGGGCTAGCTAATCAGATTAGTGGTAGGAAGCTTGTGAAATATAGACTCAATAGGTTCTCCTAGGTCACTAAAGACACGACGTGTAGGCATAGTTCTCCTAGGATGAGGGGTTTATAATGGTAAAGGCTACTATATTTGTTATGCATGTCTTGGTTGTTGTGCTTTTAGTATTGGTTGGAGAGGTTTCTATGTAGGAGTAAGCTAGAAAGGTAGTGTAGATGATGTTTGTACCATTTGGACATGATGGGATTTGATTACTCCATTTCCCATAACATTCCTATTATGGTTAAATTACTTCAATCTTTCATGGTTATTGGCCTATGTCAGTTATGATGTTGGTGCTTGAATGGGATGTTGGTCATTTCCTTGATTGGTACCTTGATTTTAATTAGTTGAATTAATCTTGATGACTCCTTTATTGATGAGCACTCACTCAATCAACAAGCCTTTGTCAATGATTTCCTTGAAAGTATGCACACATTGTAGTTTCAAATGATAAGCTATCTCATGGTGTAAATTTTTAGTAAACATAGTGGCTAATTATGTATCTATAAACTATGGGTGAAATAGCTTGTAAGGGCTCTCCATCACTATATATAACTTGCAAAACTCTCATCATATTTTTGATTTACTTGTGTTAAGTCCACTAATGAAAACTCATGCTCAAGATTATAGGAAAAGGGCTACACAAACTTATGAAAAAGATCATCAAAATCTGTTTCTAAATTTTTTGGCAACTTTAAAGTCCACTCCAAGGTTTGTCCATCCAAGATCCTTGGAAACAACAACAAAAGGTATATGTCATTATATACCATTGGTTGACATGCGATAAAGATTTCAATTAAATGAGCCTTTGGGTCACCTTTCCTTTTGTGTTTATCAAATTTTGGTGGTTTGTATCCTAGAGGAAATGGTATCTACAAATATTCCACGTTGAATGGATAGGAACATAAGTCATCCAATTTGAGCTTTTTTTGTTTGTTTACTAGTTTGAATGGTAGTAATTGCATCTTTCATCTGTTGCAATTCTTAGGATAGGAAACTAGAAGGAATATTGGTTTGAGGGAGAATTTGGGTAGATGGTTGGGAGGTCATAAGTGGGACACTTTGACAAAGGTAGGATGGACATATCTATTGGGGTACATTAGTTTGCTTTGGGAATGGACCAAGAATACACATTCGTGGATTAGGATGTACTTGAAAATGCACATTTGGTTGTGCAATATTTTGGTTTGGGCTGGCAATAAAGGTTTGAATTAGAGGATTTTGTGGTGGTGATAGAAGGATATAAATATACTATGCATTTTGTGGTTGAAAAGGGACATGCTACCGACTAATCAAACCTTGTTGAGTGGGAACTTGTAGACCAAGACCCTATCTCTATATTTTTGGCACATTTTGAATTAATGATTGTCTAGTAGGTAATTAAGAAACATGGGGACCTCCTTGTTACACATGAATCCCTATGAGGAAGTGAAAGTAGATTGTACATTTGGCATCTATCACAGACCCATATTTGCACATTGTTGACTAGTCATTGTTTGGTTTTGGATTGGCATATTAGTCTAGGACTAAAGAGGTACATTCATCATTACCTGGTGAGGTGGAACATTAGTTGCCCTTGATTGAGGTGGTAATGTATTTGTCCTTTGTTGTATTGATACACTATATTGTGCTTGTTACTATGGAATACTACTCATTACTTTTTGAGGAGGAGTAAGGTTTGTCACATTCTATTATTGAGGTGTGACATTAGCTATTGTTTGATTACCTAATCCCATAGGATGTATGCTTAAGGAAGCAACCAATTGAGGTTGGGGTGTAGAAACTTCTACTCCCTAGTATGATGACCTATTCATGGGATTAATTACAAGCACATATTATTGGCTAATTATTTGCATGTTAGTACCACTTTGATTGGGATTGGATGTTGTTTGCACATTGTCTACTATATTTGGCTCATTATTTTATGTATAAGATGAAGACACTTCTTCAATAACAGACATATGCATCAAGTTATCTATCAAAGTAGTTTATATGAATGGGTGAGAATTCAAATTTTCTTGTCTAATTAAATTTATCAACACTCCTATTGAAGGAACTAGGTCAATCAGAGGCTTACTTACCATGTTCATCTGATTGAAATCATGCGCTAAATTCATGTAGGTTTGATATGTTGTCTACATTTGGATAAAGTGATCTTCCATGATGTTTTTTCCTCGATCAGATATATTAGGAGCTTGGTACATTGTTTGGACTAGAGCCATAAGATTGCTAGAAGAAGCCTGTTGATCTTAAATGATATTATGGGGCATGTTTTCTAGACTTGGTAAATTTTCATGGGGGAAGTCTACTAGAAACTTGGCCCCTACCTCTATGGATCTAACCAAAATCTCATCATTATTATCTAACAAAATGATCTAGGAATTTACAAACTACATAAATATAAATACACCTAATTAGCAAAGCACTGTTAGGATTCCTCCTCCTAAAAATAGAGTGGAAAAATTTTGGTATGACTTTTCTTCTTAGAAATAGAATTTGGTGGAATTTTTCTTCCTAAAAACAAAGGTTTGACTCTTGGACCCCCTTGCAATAATGGTGAGCGGGGGGGGGGGAGCATTTCCCCCCAACTATCATGTTAGGAAGGGGGCTATAAACTATATCATAAGGGATCCAATATTTAACTTTTTTGTCACATATCTAATAGAGATCGATATAGTTACATATTCCTAGGATGATGCTTATATTATATTACAAGTAAGGATGATCATAGGGTTGAGTATTCCCATGATTATAATCATCATCATGTCAGGATATCATAGATATTTCATTAGACACAAGGTAAAAGAGGTTAGATTGTAGGTATTAAAGTGGACATGTTGACAAAATTTGATCAATATAAGGTACAATGTGTAAGTGATTTACATATTGCATTGGTTTCATCATAGGTAGTGATTATTTTCTCCCACATACATATTTTGGTTCCCTTTGTATAAAGGGATTTTTTTGGCCATGTGATGTAAATACAATTTTTAAGTTGTTAGTTGTTGTACTGAGCATGCATCTCTTAGTGAGACACCCATTTAATAAGAAGGCTAATATAATGCTATGTTATGATAGGTTTATATAATAATTAATGGTAAAAATGTATTTCTTATATTGATAAAGATTAGAAATTTAGTTGTATCATGAGTAGTTGAGCCCATAAGGTGGTTGAGTTCAATGTATAATTTTTTTATTAAAGTGTAAAAAAAATAAACTATTAATGTATGTACCTGAATATCAATTTTGTGTAAGTTTCTCAATAAAATATGTAGCTCTTCCTTTTTTACCCTATGTTTTACTTGTCCTAACAATGGATACTAGACGGAGATTGTAATGCTATAAATATTTTGTCTAAAAAACGTGGAGGTATTAGGAGGATTGTTAAAGTAGACCATCTCTTCAACAATTTTATTCTAAATTAATCACTCATGAATATTCCTTTCAAAAATTGGAAATTAACATGGACAAATCGGCATAAAAATATTTTTTATCATGAAAAGGTTGGATCAATTTTTAATCACTCTTAGACTTTATCAATCAAGACTTACTATAGAGTGTGAGATGCTCTATGATCACATATCAGATTAATTTCATAGTCAAATGACTATAGGGGATCAATGTAATTCAGATGGTAAGCCATTTTGATATCAGATGTTATGGCTTGAGAATCTAACCTTAAATATGATTTAGTGAAAATGTGTTATGATTTATTATACAAATGTTATGGCATATTAATCTTAAGGTCAAAGAGCCCATCCATGAAAATTTGGCATGGGAAGTTGGAGATGGGAAATATATTGATTTTTGAGATGAGTCATTAAATGGGTGTCATCCTTCAATACATGATCATGATGGATTTCACTCTCTAAGACAATTATTGTTAGGTAATGAATGGATTAAGGTAACTAAATATCCATTTTTATTAAAGTGAAACTAGATAAATATCTCGCTAATGGAAATCTCCTCAATCATTGTATAGTCTATTAATGATAGGGTAAGGTGACACTTTTTCAAAAATATTCACAAATCAAAATATAATGAATAGTGATTGTCAAGATAACTTATCATGGGGAACTTCTTTGTTTTTTAGTTACATAATTTTACAAGGGTGTGTGAATGTTTAGTTAAACTACATAAAGAGACAAATATCATGAGAATGTGGTGTAGGCATATTTCTGACAAGACCCCATGGCCTAAAATTGTTATATTTAAATGGACCCTAGCCATAAATAATTTGAATACTCAAGATGATTTTACTTGAAAAGGATTCAATGGGTCTCACTATGTCACATGTTGGAAAAGAGAGGAAAATATAATTCACATATTTTTCATGTGCTCATATAAAATATAATTTGGGAGCATTGGTTAGTTATGGTGAAAATAAGTGTTTCCATTGCTACTTCACCCAAATATACATTACATCACTAGAATTACACACCCTTTCCTAAAAAAATATTAATGATTTATGGGTACAAGGTTCATATTTCATCATGTGGGATATCTGGCATGAACACAATTTGAGAATATTTTAAGAGATTGGTCAATCACCAATCTCACAATGGGCACACATTTACTTAATAATATAAGAGGATTTGAGTAGTAAAATATCACTTTATAAGAAGGGTAATTTAGATAATCATTATAATATTATTATAAAAAATGGTTCTTGAGGTGTTCAAAATAAATCAATAGTAATAAACTAACATAAATCACAATAGAGATGTGTTTTTACTTAATTTATTTCGCAACAAATTACACTACATACAAATGGAGTGTCATGAGGAAACCTAGGTGACTTTGGCATTGGTCGTGTCATTATAAACCATGAGGGAGTTATCCAATTATTATATGGGTAAGTCGATGGAATATTTTCAAATAATGTGGTGGAGACTATGGTAATTTATCAAGGACAGTTGCTAAGTCTGAATTGCTTTAAAAAAAATTTGTCTTCAAAGACTCTAAGATAATAATTGATAAAATACTAAGGTGTAATAATTATTATTTTGATCCACTCCTAGTAGATTACATCATACTCAAAATATGTAATATGATTTGTCCTTTTAAATCCATCGATTTTGTACATATGAAGAGAAAGTATAATTTAATGGTAGGTTTTATAGTTCATTGTATTATGAATCAATGATTTATGGAATTGTGGGTTACAAATAATGTAGATAATTCCCCCCCAACTTAAAATAATTTTTTTATAAAAATTAATACATGTCGATCAAGGACTATATTGTTTGTATCAGGTAGGTGTAGGTGATTGAACATGGAAGACTACAGAGTAAAAAAAAGAACAATTGATATTAATTGTTATATTTTTTTATGTATCCTATTATTAAATGTGGTTTTGTTAATTAGAAATTATATATTATACAATTCTAATTTTAATACTACTCCACTTATCAAACATTTATTTTTTTGAATGTTATTTTCATATATTAAATATAATTACTATTAAAATAAAAAGGTTGAAGTTTGGTTTTGTCTACATGCATTGAAAGATTAATTTGGTTAACTGGATTAAAAAACCATCTGTCTTTAAGTGAGAAGGATATCACATTTATTATGAAGTTTGTCTCAGAGGATGTTTTTTTTTTTAATTTTGAAAGTCCAAAACAAGAAAAAAAAACATTTGTCTTTAACTAATAACATTACATTAATTTTTTTTTAAATTAGTAGCAATATTACATGAAGATTGAGATGGGTTTTGATGGTTTTAATATAGTGGATATTGATTTTTTTTTAAATATTGTATGGTGATATGTTTGGAAGTTTCTATTGAATATGACATTAATATATATAGTTTAAGAAAAATTTAAGGATCATAAATATTAATGGTAAAATATAAAATTAATAATATTCATTAATTAAAATATTTTTTATTTTATAATTTAAAAATATTGAAATAATATTTAATAAAATAATTGGAATATATTGAAAAAATAAATTTAATATATGAATCCTTTAAAAAAAATTAATTGTGATAATATTTTCAAAAATTGTAAAGCATCTCTAATTCTTACATCTTATAAAATATAGGGTAATGCGAAAAAAAAAATTTATTAGGGAGAAAAATCTATATAAAGATTCACAAGTGCCTATTTAAAAAAAATGGATAAAAAGGATAAGAATTGAAGTTGAAGAGGATGGAAAACTCACAATGGATTCTATTAAGAAAAAAAATGATCACATTGAAAATTTATTAGGGAGAAAAATCTATAGAAAGATTCATAAGTGCCTATTAAGAAAATTGATAAAAAGACAAGAATTTAAGATGAAGAGGATGTAAAAATAAAAATGGATTCTACTAAGAAAAAAAATGATCACACTGACAATTGAAAACACAAGAAAAGAATGTAAGCAATTGAGAAATGGCCTGGTGGTGACTCTATTATTTTATCATATCAAAAGGCTAATAAATATTTTAGCCATAGAGATTAATAAATATGTGAAGCTAAATAGGGACCATGCCTCTAATTTTATTTGTCTTTCCATCTTTTTCCCCTAACCCCTCACAAACTTGATTCGAGATGACTTTATCCTTGAGGACATCGCTCTTAGTTTTATACCACTTAATTTTATATGTAGGAACATTATAAATTCCATTATGACAACTAAAATTACCTTCTCATTGGTTAAAAAGTGTCATCAATGGCTCTCCTCATTTCCTCTTATCATTCATTTGACATATGAGTTTAATATTATTATATTTTAGGGTGCTTATATGTTGAATAGATTTCATGTCTATTTTATTGTTATTGGAACGTATCGATATATCAATTGATTAAAAAAATATAATACATATATAGTTCCAATAAAAAATTGATTATTTTGTATTCATGGCCTAATTTTTATGATAGTAAAAAAATACAACTTAAAATAAGTCTGTTGGTAACACACTACTTAAAAGTATCAATAAAATATAATTAAACAAGAAATTTTAGGCACACATTACAACCATAAATGTAATGGAGGTAGATCATCCTTGGGTGGATGAATACCCTAAGAATATGGATCTGTATAAGGAGGATCAAGGGTGACTCATCCATCTTACGTGACTTCTTGAGAAGCTAGAGAAAATGTAATTCTCCAAATAGAAGGTGGTAAAAACATATTAGTCCCCACTAGTTCACCACTCTTCATAGGCAACATCTATTAAGATGAACCAACAAAAACAAAATTCATGTGATAGTGGACTTCATCCCCTCTACCAAAGAGGAGGATATGAGAAGCGGTTATGGTTGTGAGAGTAAATCCATTGACATCTAATTTTTGGTGGAGTGTTATGTGAAATTTAGTTATGAGGAACACGACTCACAGTACAAGTCTCCTAAATCCAAGAAAACCCAAGATCTTTAAGACTATATTCTTATTTAGGAATTTTGTTTATGATAAACCATTTTCCTCCACAAAATATTTAGGTAAACACATCCTAGAGGATATAAATCAAGGCAACATTTTCAAATCACCTCGTTGCCTTCTGAATTGGAGAATAAATAATGTAATATTTTTAAATCACCTTCTTGCCTTCTAAATTTGGGGAATCAAATAGTTCTTAATCTATCGAATGATGATACTTTTATGAAAGAAATGGATTATAGCTCTACATATGTAGTTTTTTAAAAGTTCAATCGTATTACTCTTTAACTATAAAAGTTAATATAGTAGGTTCCTTATACATAGAAATAAAGGGCAAGTGTATTATTCATTGTTACTGCAAAAATAATCTTATATGTGAGTTTTTCAAGAGTAAGATTGATAATGTGGATTAAACAAGGCCCTTACTTTTACAAAAACATGGTGCATATCTATATTTAAGACAATGAACACTGTGGTTCAATCTAAATACAAAAAATATATAGTGTATTAGTATGATTGAGGTTGTATGCACTTCCTCTTAAAATTTGGTAAGGACTTATTTAAAAGAATAACAAATTCTAATGGGGAATACATTTTTATTATGGAAGTCACAAAACAAAAAACTATACTACATTTGCATGAATCTATGTTAGGGTAGATTTAAGTCAAACATTACCAAAATCAGTTTTATTAAAAATAAAAGACTACAAAGGAGAAATAAATAAACTATGAGAATGTCCCATTTAGGTACCACAAGTGTCAACATGAACATCTTTACAAAAATATTCTAAATTATTTCCAACATTAATTTTGATCCCCAATCAACATATTCACACTCTACAATTGGGAAGTCCCGATGAAGAGCATAATTAGAGGCATTCCTTTGATTAAAACAAAAAACATCTCATAAAGAAATATAAAGAGGATGGGGTCTCAATATTTGGGATAAATTCCTTCTCCCTCTTTCAACTAAATGATGAGGAGCATAAATGCAATTTGATGCTACCTTCAGATAAAGATTAAATAAGTGTACTTGTGAAGAGGAACACTAGGGGTAAATAAGATAATTTGGCATCTAGTCATGACACTAACTCTCTAGCTATAATGGTGACAAAATCAAAGAGACCCAAAAAACTAGAACCCTAAACATGATGGAAAATAGTGAATGGTTTTTTAGAAATAAAGAGAGCAAGAATAATGTTATCCCATCATTATTGACCCTTTAAGGGAGATAATGACCATTTATCTGGACAACTTTCTCAACCATGACATAATAACCTTAGATAAATATTCAAAACTCAAAAGGGCTTGGCGTGTTTGCATGGTAGAATAGTCAATTCTCATAAGGATAAGTAGAAGGATTTAGAAGGATCTCCTAAGGAGGATCTAGTTTCTCCACATGAACATTCATCTCAAGGAAATTTTTTCCATGGAATGTGAGAGGGATGAATAATCTTAGTTAATAAGAATATTTTAAAAAAAAATCCAATTCATAAGCTAAACATAGTCTTTCTCCAAGAAATAATCTGTCAATGAATTTATTTAAGTAGTTTTTTTAGTAAGGATTTCCTAATTAGAATGGAGTTTATACTAAACCCAAAGGATAATTAGGGAGGTCAAAATCATGTGGAACAAAATTTTATTGTAAATATATTAGAATCCATATTTTAGTAGCGAGAATCTCTACATATGATAGGCTTTTTAAGAAACCTAGTTATATTAATATTTATAATGATTCTCAACATGTCAACAATAGCTAATGTGGTAGGAGATAAGTGAATTAATGTGAATCGAAAGTGTTAATGAATGGATACTAGGAAAATATTGAAATATTATGCATATTTTAATGGAAAAAGGTGGAGATCTTAGGAGGATTGATAAATCGAGACATCTCTTTGATAATTTTATTCTAAAGTAATCACTCATGGATATTACTTGGGAAATTTACATAGACAAATTGACATTTAGATACTTATTTTATTACATAAAGGTTGGATTGATTTTTAATCACTCATGGATTATTTCAATCATGGCTTAAATATAGAGTTTGAGATTCACTATGGTCACATATCAAATCATTTTCCTATTCAAAAGACCATAGAGGATTAAGGTGATCAAATGGGTAAGCCATTCCAATTTTAGATGTTTTGGCTTGAGAATATAACCTTAAATATGATTTAGAATAAACATGATATGATTTAGTATAAAGATGATATGGCATAGTATTTTTTAAGGTCAAAGTGATCATCCATGAAAATTTGTCATGGAAAGTTGGAGATGGTAAATATATTGATTTTGGGATGAGTCATGGAATGTGTTCTTTCCTTTAATACATTATCCTGATGGATTGATCTCTCTAATACAATGATCATTGGGTAATGTATGGATTAAGATAACTAATTATCTCTTTTTTTGAAAGTCAATTTGGTTAAATTTTTACTAGCGGAAACCCTCTAAATCATGATATGATATATTGATGACAGGGTAAGGTGACACTATTTCATGAATATTCAAAAATTAGAAAAGATTGAATAATGATTATCAACATAGATTTTTATGGGGAACTTATTTATTGTCTAGATACATATTTCAACAAGGGTAGGGATGTTTAATAAAACTAAATAAAGAGCTAAATCCCATGAGAATATGGTACATGCAAATTTTGGACAAGGCCTCATGGCTTAATTTTTTTATTATTTTATGGACCCTATCCAAAAATAAATCAAATACTAAAGATAATTTAATTTAAAAAAGGATTTAGCGGGCCCTCACTATATAATGTGTTGGAAAAATGAGGAAACTACTATTCACATATTTGTCATGTGCTCATATTCAAAGATAAATTTTTATCATTGGTCAAATTTTTATGAAAACAAGGGCTTATATTGTTACTTTTCTCAAAGATATGATACATCACTAGAATTAAACACCTTTTCTCTAAAAAAATATCAATGATTTATGGGGACAAGGTTTGAATTCCATTATATGGGATATCTGGAACAAACATAATTGAAGAATATTTTAAAAGATTTATCAATCACCAATTTCATAATAAATACACATTTACTCAATAATAGAAGAGGATTTGAGTAACAAATTTTCATTTTATATGTTATTCTTAAAAATGGATCCCAAGGTGTTGTTGGAAATGACTTGATAGTAATACAATGGCTCTTCATGAATTGCAAGAGAGATTTTTATTTCCCTAATTTCTTTTGAAGTAAGTTACACTACATACAAGTGAGCTGTCATGTGGAAACTTAGGTGACTTTGGAATTTATGATGTCATTAGAAATAATGAGTGGGTTATTCAATTATTATATGAATAGACTAACGACATTTTTTCAAATAATGTGGTGGAGGCTTCTTTTATTTACCAATGATTCTTGCTGAATTTGAATTGCTTTGAGAATTTTATTGTCGTCTTAGACTCTAAGATAATAATTGATAAAATACTGAGGGATAACAACAACAATTATGCTCCATTTTTAGTAGATTACATCATACTCAAAATATAAAATATGGTTCATCTTTTTAAATCCATAAATTTTGTGCATGTTAAGAGAAATTATAATGTAGTCATAAATTTTATAGTTCATTATGTTATGAATCAATTATTTATGGAGTTGTGGGTTGTAAATAATGTAGAGAATTTTCCTCCATCTAAAAGATAAAATTTAAAATCATTAATATATGTCAATTAAGTACCATATTATTTGTATGAAGTAGTTGTAATTGATTGAAGATGGAAATCTATTAAAAAAATTGATATTAATTATAATATTTTTTAGACATACTTGATTATTAAGGGTAGTTTTGTTAGTTAGAGAATACATATTATACAACTCTAATTTGAATGATACTTTACTTATTAAATGAATTTTTTTGTAAATGTTATAATTATATATTAAATATAATTATTATTGAAATAAAAAGGTTGAAGTTTGGTTTTGTCTACGAGGATTAGAAGATTATATTAGTTAGCCAAATACAACCAACCATTTATTTTTAGGTGATGAGGATATTACATTTTTTTTATCAAATTTGACTTAAAGAATGTTTTATAAAATTTTGGAAGTCCAAATTAAGGGAACATTTATCTTTAGTTAATAGTAACATTATATGAAGTTTTTTTAGAAAATAATAATAATATTACACG
Source organism: Torreya grandis (assembly GCA_037957365.1). Taxonomy (NCBI): domain Eukaryota; kingdom Viridiplantae; phylum Streptophyta; class Pinopsida; order Cupressales; family Taxaceae; genus Torreya; species Torreya grandis. The sequence goes on along the minus strand of JARHVA010002199.1, from coordinate 1,516,318 downwards.
AAGATTGAGATAGGTTTAGAAGGCTTTAATAAATTTATATATTAGTTTCAATGGAAATTGTTTTTTTAAGGAATATACAGTGATGTGTTTGGAATGTTGATACTAATTTTAATGTAGATAAATATTTGTGTTTATTTATTTTATTTAATTTTTATTAAAAAAATTAAGAATAGTTACTTTTAATGATAAGATTTAAAAAATAATAATATTTTTTAATTAAAATATTTATATTTTATAATTTCAAAACATTTAAATAATACTTAATAAAGGATTTGTAATAGATAAAATTAAAAAATGAAGAGAAAAGTATATCTATTCTATTTCAACAAGATTGTGTAAAACTAAACTTTAATGGATTCTCAAAAAAAAACTTGAATTTTATGGATCCTTAGTTTAATAACACTTAATTTTATAAGTAGGATCATTTAAATTCCCTTATGATAAGTAAAATTACCCTCTCATGCGTGGACAAGTGTCATCAATGATCCTCTCCATTTCCTATGATGTGAGCCAGAGTGTGATGGAAGGTCTTTTTTCTTTATGTTCAATTATATCTTGAATGGAGTATGTTTGGGAGTGGCTTATTTGGTTAATTTTTATTCAAAAGGAAATTCCCTTCATGATAGTCCCCAAAATTTATGACAATTTTATATGTGTATTTGACTATCCTCTTTTTGGCTTGGTTGGCCTATTTATTTACAAAAGAAATATGTCTAATCAAGGTTGAAAAGTATTTTTTCTTAGTGTATAAAGGATCAAAATTTGAGTAGGTTTTTTAATTTTGGATTTTATTTTTTTTAATTTTAAAATCTTTGTTAGTGGCTTATTTGGTTATTTTTTTAATTCTATCTTGAATAGAGTATGTTTGGGAGTGGCTTATTTGGTTAAATTTTATTCAAAAGGAAATTCCCTTCATGATAGTCCCCAAAATTTATGACAATTTTATATATGTATTTGACTATCCTCTTTTTGGCTTGGTTGGCCTATTTATTTACAAAATAAATATGTCTAATCAGGGTTGAAAAGTTTTTTTCTTAGTGTGTAAAGGATCAAAATTTGAGTAGGTTTTTTAATTTTGGATTTTATTTTTTTTAATTTTAAAATCTTTGTTAGTGGCTTATTTGGTTATTTTTTTAATTCTATCTTGAATAGAGTATGTTTGGGAGTGGCTTATTTGGTTAAATTTTATTCAAAAGGAAATTCCCTTCATGATAGTCCCCAAAATTTATGACAATTTTATATCTGTATTTGACTATCCTCTTTTTGGCTTGGTTGGCCTATTTATTTACAAAAGAAATATGTCTAATCAGGGTTGAAAAGTTTTTTTCTTAGTGTATAAAGGATCAAAATTTGAGTAGGTTTTTCAATTTTGGATTTTATTTTTTTAATATTAAAATCTTTGTTAGTGATAGTCATTAAAATTTGGTATTAATTATTTGATAATAATAAGTTTGATGTAGATTTATCACGCATGATTTGTGTATGTAAAGATGGTCATAACTACCATTCTCATACCTACATGCTATATTATAATTTTGAATGTATTCATGATGTCAAACACTTAAAATAACCTTACAGTCTATGTTAAACCAACTTTTAATCTCATACAAACATCCCTAGACCTACAATTCAATCTTTTCGTGTAAAGATCACTACCATCAAATTGGGTCTATATCACTAGTTGATATTGATCTACCCCTGTTTATAGTGACACTCTCCCAACAACAAATCCTTTTTAAAATTTGATGTAATGGTATGTTTCAAAGGTCTTCTTCAATTTATATTTAATAAGAATTTAGGTTTCCTTTAAAATCTTATAGACCAAATCTAGGATTGATTGACTCTAATTAAAAATATGAAAGTTATAAATGACTTAAGTATTTTTATTGGTTAGTTCCACTTGATAAGGAATGATACACCTTTTTCAATTAAGGTTTCTCTCAATTAACACATTAGATTGTGTCAAAAAATCTAACTTTAAATTTTTAGGCCTCTATTAAGCTTATTTGTAGGTCTCCAACACAACTACACTAAATTAAACCTTGAATGGGATTTATATCATTTATTAATACTTAAAATACCCTAAAGAGTCTTTTTCTAGCTTCATTAGTTGTGAATTTTCAATAATATTGAAGAAAACCCCTTCATTAAACCTATTTTAGCCCTTTGTTAAGATCATAAAAATACAGTCACTTATAAATCCATTTGTACAGTCCCAAAATTCTTTAAAATTCCAAAATATGTTAAAGCATGTTTAAATCTATAATATCACCAATTTTGGTAAAATTCCACTGGTTTAAACTCTTTATATACATCTTTTCCTATTGAAACCCTAGTTCAAGGTTGATACAGTCTAGAGTAGGCTCGAGAGCCTAAAAGAATCAATATCTTGAGTTTATATTGGTTTCAATTCACAAAACCAATTGTAAAATATTCTTTAAGTCTCCCTCTATCTTCTCCAATTTTTGGATTTGCTAAACCAATTTATTTGTCACTAAAACTCCTTTATCAATTGATTATATAGATAAAATACTAGTTTTGAGAGGGTTTAAGAACCGAGCGATAACAAATTTACTTTATAAGGTTCTCAAAAACATTATTTAAATTGTATGATATCTTAAAAACTTTCTCTCAACTCTAAAAATCCTAATATTGACACCATACAAATTAAAATACGTAAATCAATCTCTTTTTTATGGATTGTGTATGGGAAATAGACAATTATTGACCTATAACTCCAAGTAATTGAGCTTCAATACATTAAAAAAGGAAATTACAAACATAATATTTGGTCACAAACACTCCAGTAAACTTATCACATGATTTTAAGTCAAAAATTTTTAATTTCATTCATAAAAGATGTACAAAAGTGTCTCAGACCTGTATTACTATTTATAGACCTCAGTCTACACTTGGAATATCTCCTTCTTGCACATCAAGTTTGAAAATTTGATTCATGTTTCTTGTCTCCTCCTTGGATGGTTTGATGCTTATCTGATCTCACAAATTAGCATAAGTTTTTTTGACTCCAAGATTCTCTAAATAACCTTTTACAAGCTTAACAAATGCCTTATTTGACTTCTCCTACATTGATCTTATCTCATTCAAGAGTATATATATGAAATTTACATTTATAAACATAGTTATTGTTTTAATAACACCTATCCTAGGCACATATATCCCAAGGATCACTCCCTAAGGATCATGATCCTTGACACACTATAAACTTTCTCAAACAAGCCGAAAAAACAATTTAAAATTCAAAATTTGGTTTTGGTGAGAAATTATAAACTATGACTAATTGACCTCTAAAACACCATTGAATCATGGTTTAATTTTCTTATTAACTAAATGAGAGTCTTAAAAATACCTAACACTTTTAATAACTAGAATTGAACTTTAAATCATGATGCACCTACATTAGACTACCTAACTTGAAAATTTACACAAGATCTTGCTCATGAGTATTCATTGATGTTCTTGGACCTATGATTAATTAATATAGATACTAATAAGTTTTATCCTCATACTCTTCAATTCTCTTCTATATTAATTTCTTATGCCCTCCTAGATCCCATGGCCTATTAGATGAATTCAGATATACTTAGATTTTGTTTAACGGTGAATTGCCTTCTTCTTTAGTGATATTCCTCTCTCTACTTTTCTCCAAGTTTATCATCTTTAAATTATTTTTATTCTCCTTTATTATACCTACACATAAATCAAACAATTTCATAAAAACAACTTATTTCTTGAAACTTTGAGGTCCATTTTCATGAACTTAAAAGACTAGTTTCTCCTTCAGTGCAATAGCTTATACTTGCATTACTTCTTATTGTTCTTCTTTTATAGAAACTTGTTTTTCCATGATTACATCCTTCTTGATGAAGTTACTCTTTTTCATAGATTGTTTAATATTTACACTATTATTATAATCAACTTTTAATTCTTCATTGTTGTCTTTTTAGACAACTTCACTCTTTTCTTCCATATGTTGCTCAGTTAATAGTTTGCTACTCCTACTACCATCCATGGTAATTTCCTTTAAAAAACTAACTTTCTCAATAAACTTCTCAAGACATCCCATGCTTCTTATAGAGGACAACTTGTTAGACAACTCAAAAAACAACTTATTCACATGTTCATTTGACAAAATCTAAGTCTTTAGAGATAAATCAAATTCTTCATAAGATTTAACAACCACATTTTGTTGATCAAATGAAATATTACTTACCTCATCCCTCTAGATTTAATGTAAAAAATCTTTATCACCTATAATTATCACCTTAGAACTTATTTTTGCTATTGCATCTACTTATTTTAATGGTAGAAGTGTATCCTTATGTCCCTCTTTCTCAAAGGTATAGGTGTTTCTTTCCCCATCTCATATCATATTGAAATTTTTTACTTAGGAGCACATTGAAAATGTCCATAGGCATCACATCACACACCATTTGGTCTTTATAACTCCCTATTTGAAACTCAACATGGCATTGTTCACTGAACAAAATTTGATGGCCTTTTTGTAGCCATGAAACCTTATATGGAATAGGGTGTATATTCTTCTTTAAACCCAATTTATCAACCATCTTAGTAGATATAAGATTATTTGTGCTTTTATTATCTATAATAACTTTACAATACTTACCTTGTGTTTGACAGGTGGTCTTGAAGAGTGTCTTTCTTTGAGGTGGTTCTTGGATCTCCTTAGTAAGCTTAAGAAGCACCCTCTTCATGAGTAATGATTCACCACTTTGAGTAGCATATTCATAAATAGTTGATCCAAAACTCTCCTCTTCATCAGATTGAGTTATATGAGCACTACCTTGGTTTGTAAATGGATGTTTAAGACACTCATAGGATATATGGCCAATTTTTTGCATTTGAAACATCTATAAAAAAATCCTCTACCTCTATCAAATGGTATCTTACCTCTGAATGGATAAATTTATCTTATGGTTGGTTCATGTCTTTGTAGGTTGTTTTCTCCTTCCTCATGTGCTTGCAATTGATTTCTATTTGTGTGCTCTTCTCTACCTCTAAGAGGCTTATTTCTACCTCTGGAGTACTGTGTTTATCTTCTTGATAACTTTTCTTCTACTTTCAAGGCATATTAATATGACTCTTCAACTTTTATAAGTGAGAGAAGACTAATTTCATCTTGAACAATAAATTTTAATCCATTTACATACCTGACCATCTTCTCCATGTCATCCTCCTTATGACCTTCTCTCATATTCAACCTATAAAATTATTTAGTATAATCTTTAACTGACATATCTTTTTATTCTAAATTCTAAAGTATTTTAAAAAGATTTTTTTGATAGTATTTAGGCATAAACTTACCTTTGATCTTGTCTACTATCATGTCCCAACTCTTAATCTTTGGCTTTCATTTTCTTCTCCTTTCTTCTTGTACACCATCCCACCATAGGGATGCATGACCCTTAAGCCTTGTCATGGAAAATTTGACTTTTTTGTCCTCATCAAAATTTTCATAATCAAATTTCTTATCCAAATTACTTATTTGGTCAATCAAATCCTCTACATTGAAGCTATCATCATACATTGGAACCTCTATCTTGGGCTTTGTAATAACACCCATTACTACTTTGACCAATATTTCTTCTACTTCTTCTCCCATGATTATAGGTATTTCTTATTATAAAGGTCCTTAATCCTCTATGTCACTGATATCACCCATATCATCTCCTTTCCTTTGTTTCAATTCCATGACTTTCATAATTGCATTGAGATTTTTGATTTCTTCAAGCAATACTAGCTATCTCAGTTGTCTCACTTGACCTCTATCTCTTTTCTCTCTCATACCCATATTTTCTATCGATTCCTTCTTGATTTAACTACATCGTTTGAGATCTTAATATCATACTGATCTATGATACCAAAAAATTATGTAATGGTATGTTTTAAAGGTCTTCTTCAATCTAGATTCAATAAGAATTCAGGGTGTCTTAAAAATCTTGTAGACCAAATCTAGGCCTGATTGACTCTAAATGAGAATATGAAAGTTATAGATGAATTAAGTATTTTTATTGGTTATTTACACTGGATAGATACTTATACACCTTTTTCAATGAAGGTTTCCCTCAATTAACACATTAAATCTTGTCAAAAAATCTAACTTTGAATTTCTAGGCCTCTATTAGTCCTATTTATAGGTCTCCAACATAAATACACTATATTCAACCTTAAAAATAAATTAAATAGGATTTATATAATTTAATAATACTTATAATACCCTGAAGAGTCTTTCCATGGCTTCACTAGTTGTGAATTTTCAATAAAATTGAAGAAAAACCATTCACTAGCCCTATTTTAGGCCTATGTTAAGCTTAAAAAAATACAATCACATATAAATCCATCTGTACAGTCCCAAAATTATTTAAAATTAAAAAATATATTAAATAATGTTTAAATATATTATATCACCAAGTTTTGTAAAACTCCATTGGTTAAAATCTTAATAAAAGTGTCTCAGATTTGTATTATTATTTACAGACCTCAATCTACACTTGGAATATCTCCTTCTTGCACATCCAAGACTGACATTTTGAATATTGTTTCCCATATCCTCCTTGGATGGTTTGATGCTTTTCTGATCTCCTAACTTAGCATAAGTTTATTTTTAATCCAAGATTCTCTAAACAACCTTTTACAAGCTTATCAAATGCCTTATTTGACTTCTACATTGATCTTATCTCATTCAAGAGTATATACATGAAAGTTACATTTTTATACATAATTATTATTTTAAAAACACATATTCTACACACACAAACCCCAATTATCACTCCCTAAGGATTATTATCCTTGACACATCATAAATTTGCTCAAACAAGCCAAAAAACCAATTTAAACTTTGAATTTTATTTTTGGTAGGAAACTTTAAACTATGACTAATTGACCTCTAGAACACAATTGAAGCATGGTTTAAGCTTATTATTGACTGAATTAGACATTGAAAATCCCCTAACACCTCTAAGAACTAGAATTTAACTTTTAATCATGATGCACCTGAATCAAAGTCAAATCTTTCTTTAGGGTCAGCCCATCTACCTAACCTATAGGTAGCATGAGAAATTACCTATTTGGATATATATATATATATCAAGGCGTCACTTGATAGAGGACTGGGAATTTATCTACTACACATCTATAAACTATTGAACATTAAATAAAGTTTACCTATTCCTCCCAAATTCAAAACCAATCACTAGGAGCTGTCACAATCTAAGTCTAAAGCATGATACCAAATCCAAGCCAAAGAAAGCATTGTCAAGTGTCAAAGCCAAATCATTAGTTGCATTTCTATAACGAAGTAACATGATTGCATAATTAGAATATGTGGGAGAAATATGTGTGTCTTGATTTCTCTTCTTATTGTATTTTATATGTAGGTAATAGATAATCATCATTTAAGGTGATTTAAGTCTACTAAGCCCTTTAGAATTTCCTTGTTGTTGTAGGTTTCTAGCCCTCACAATCACACCTAGGATTTCAAGGTGGAGGCTGATTTCTAGAGTTTTATGAATCATCAAGGTTTGAAATTTCATATATATAACTTTCATAGATAGGAAAAGGTGATCATATGGTCACCATTTCTCTCTTTTAGTACATTTTAATACTAACCATTACATGTCAGTATTGACAGTTGATACCGACCCAAATTTGATGAAACTGGACCTACACAAACAAAGGTACAGTTCCCAAACCTCATGACTCAAATCCCTAATTCAATATATTTTATATTGTTTGAATTCAATTACAATCAAATAGTCATGTAAAAAAGCTAAGTACTTAGCCCTTTTTTTTAATTATTATATTTAACATACACCACTTGTCAAATCATTGCAATCCATTTCAAGCTTTTACATTTAGATTCATGCTTAAGTGTCATATTTAGTAATCTAAATTCACATACTAGTTTTTATCTTAATTATATTAAGTAATTCATATTAATCTAAATTATATTAAAACATATTGGTGAACTCAAATACTAGTCTAACCATGTCAAACCCTAGGTTTCTTTTTAGGGTTTTATTCTTCTAGGGATTTGATTTTCAAGATTAGGATTCTATTTTTAGAATTGATTTCTAATTATTCCCTAAGAATACACATTACCCATGGCTATAAGGAATGAAAATTATTTTTATTTTTTATTTCAAGTCACGAAGGTAATCTTTAGTATTGTTCTACTTCACTATGTTACATTTTGATCAATCATATAATCAAATAGAATGAATCTAAGAACACTAATAGGGATAAAATTAAAAATGACCAATCCTAAGATTTCCTCAAATCATTTTTTTTTAACATTCAATCCAAGCTACTTCTTGTTACCACCAGATGGAAAAGGGCATGCATGACCTCTTTCTTTCCTCTAACTCTCTCTACAAATTATACAACACATACTACACAACCTATTGATGGACTTATCATGAATGTTGAAACTGATAATACTCATGAAAAAACTATTAGGGATCAAATTTATGCCATTGATGACCAAGAATTCACTAAATATCTTAACTTGAATCCATATCAACTTGATGCAATATTATATATCATAAGAGACACACAAAATATTGGCTCAAGCTACTACATATACAAGAAAATATGGCCCCTTGTGCAATTTTTTAAACCTATCCTTTCAAACTAGTACTTTCATTTTAAGGGTTCATACATCTACTATTGGTAATATTCCTACATAATCACCTCTAGTGAAATATATAACATCCACTCAAGGTGTGGGGATAACACAAGGCTTCTAACAAATATCTATGCTTATTCTTGCATAGGTAACCTTTACCCCTTGATGATTATGCATGTTACATCACCAACCTCACCTACTGTACATTCCTTTGAAAAAAATGTTAGATTATAAAAATAGGTGTTTAATTCACCACAAATAGTTATGGTTATTTTGTTATACCCATGAACTCTATTCTAGGTTTATTTTGTATTCCTCCTTCCTATATTTTAGGAGGTTGTTTGGCTATCTATTTGGCTATATAATAGCCTATGTAATAGTTCAGTATTTAGCTAAATATATAATTATTCAATACTACATTTGGTATCAGAGATAGAAACTTATATTAGGTTAAAGTTAGAATAATCACTTAATTTTACATAATGGCTAAAAATGGCCCAAAATTCTTTCTCCTAGACTTTTATCTTCTATGTGGTGACAACTATGACACTTCAAAAATAAAAATCAATACACATATAGAATTTGAATACATTTGGCCTATTGTCAATGGCACATTCACCCAACATACCACTGACATTGATCAATAGTGTACATTTGACAAAGCCAACTAGAAGGAAAAGTTGATAATAATGTTCAAGGTATCAGATGAGGTACAAACTCATATCTATGAGGCCACAATAGCTAAAGACACTTGGTATAAGCTCTAAATAGTCTAGGAGGCTAAAAATGAATGTACTATTCTCCATTTGTAAATTTAACTAATTCACTCATATTAAATTCAGGTGAGATTGTAAAATCTTTTCTATAATGTGTTACAACCCTGAGGGATTTACTCCAAGCATTGGGTAAGATAGTGTTAGATGCATTTCTTATACATATTGTCCTAAGAGCACTTCCACCCTCCTACAGGATATTCATGACTACTTTGATAGTCACATAACATAAACCATCTTTTTCCAAGTTGGTAAACAAATTACAATATGAAGAGTCTATGCATATAAAAGAAGAATAATTAGAAGAACATGCTCTTACCTCTAATAAACATAAAGGGAAGAAGCAGATAAAGTCTTCTAAACCAAATCAAGGTCATCAACATAATACATAGGGGAATAAATAAAAAAAATTCTGACTTATATGTGGAAGGAAAGGCCATAGCCTTAAGGATTATTGGTATAACTCATTTACATAGGGATCTTCAAGTAATAAGAAGCCCAATAACATATAATCATCTCATCACACAAAGGAAAAGGATAGAGGAAAGGTCATTGGAAGAAGAAATGTAATCAGTAAGGCAACATTACTAAAAAGGAAGAAACCACTTAAAATTTGGACTTCCTATATACTACATAGTCTCATGAAGAATCAACATTAGAAAGTTCTATATGGTCTATTGACTCAAGAGACACTCAATACACGACTAAAAAACAAGATTGGTTCTACAATATGAATGAGACTTTTCCTATATATAATATCTCTTTGGGTGATGATTCATCCTACCATGTTCAAGGTATTGGGAACATCTCTTTACCACTTGGATGCAATGCTTGAAAAATCTCAGACATCTTATATGTTCCAAGACTCACAAAGAATCTCTAATTAGTTAGTCAGTTACTTGACCACAACCTCAAGGTTTACTTTCAATGAAAAGGTGGAATAAAGATGTGTTTGATCATAGATAAGTCAAAATACTCAAAAATTATTGCATGAGTCTCAAGATTCAAGAATATGTCCAACTTGACTTTGTGTAGAAAACCAATCAACCACTTGTGGCCAAAGACACAGACTTAGCAAGATTGTGGCATAGATGATTTGATCACATTAGTTTTAGATATTTCAACACACTCCAATGTTAAAACATGGTAATAGGATTTCCATCTCTCAAAAAGGGCACTAATAAATGTCAACATTGCTTAGTAATAAAATGACATAGATCTCCATTTCATAAAAGTATATATCATGCCCATGGAAAATTAGATCTAGTGCATACCAATTTATGCATATTGATGTCACCTAGTCATGCTAGGTTTAATTATTTCATGCTCTTTTTTTATGATTTTTACAAAAAAATGTGGGTTTATTATTTGAATAGAAAGAGTCAAACCTTTAAAACTTTCAAATAGTTTAAAGTTTCTATTGAAAATGAGACTAGTTAGAACATTAAAACCCTCCACTCAGATTGTGGGGGGAATTTAGTAGTAATGAAATTAAAGTCTTTTTGTAATAAAATGACATTCATCATCAAATGGAACCTCCACATACACCATTAAAAAATGTTATTATTTAATGAAGGAATCATATTATCATGGAAAAGGTGTGATATATGTTGCATGATTTAGGTTTTACAAGGCATTTTAGGTAGAAGCAGTCAAAACCACAATCTATATACTCAACAATGTTCCCACTATAGCTCTTGATAGAGTAACACCACAAGAAATATGTTTAGGGAAAAAACCATCTATAACACATCTTTGAGTTTTTGGATGCAAAGCTAGTATGCACATTCCCAAAATAAATAGGACTAAAGTTGACATAAAAGCAAAAAAATTATATCATCTTAGGGTACAATAAAGAATCACTTACCTATAGATTAATGGATCCAAAGACCAGTAAAATATACACAAGTAGGGATGTTGATTTTTTTGAGAAGATAGAAGCAAAATCTCCATCTATAGGCTCACTTGGTACACCAATCAGTCCCATAGCAAATGCAGACAATGGAAATCAACCATATGAAGATAATGATGATGATGGGAACATTGGTTCAAATTGACCACCCATAGGAACCACTCAACATATGCCTAAATGGTATAGAAGTAAATTAAGGGATGTTAAACTAGATATATCTTTAGACACATTGAGTATTGGACTAAAGACTCACAACATGACTCAAAATGAGGTCAATTCAACCCTCATGAGCATAATTAAAGAATCATGTGAGCCCTCTATAGTTTAGGAAGACCTAGAGTCTAAACCTTGGAAGGAAACCATGGATGAAAAAATTCAATCATTGATGAAACATAAAACATGGTAGTTTGAAGATCTTACACTAGGGAAGAAGCCAATCAATTATAAATGGGTCTTCAAAAATAAATACAAAGTAGATGGCAGTATTGACAAGCACAAGGCTCAACTTGTAGAAAATGGATATGCACAAAAGGAAGGCATAGATTATGAGGAGACATTTGTTCTTATGGCTAAGATCAAGATAATCAGAATGATATTTTCTTTAGTTTCCCAATTCAGATGGAGGATCTACCAAATGGATGTAAAAAGTGCTTGTCTCAATAAAGATATAAAAGAAGAAGTTTACATGACACAACTAGAAGGTTTTATCACTCCTAGTAATGAAGGAAAAATATGTAAACTCCTCAAATATTTGTACAGTCTCAAATAGGCTCCTTGAGCTCAATACATAAAAATCAATGATTATCTCATTAAACATGGATTTTAGAGGAGTCTCCATGATCCAAATCTCTACCTAAAATAACAAGGGGAGAGATTATGATTATTGTTTATTGGGTTTTTATTCTCTTAATCACATTTCATTTAGACACTAAAGATTACCCCCAACAAGCTTGTGTGATGGACTTGAGTTTATTCATATATATAATTAGAAATTGCATATGAAAATAAATACACTACTGTAGACCTTGACTCATTAATCACAATAACCAAGAACACAAAGACAAATGCCATGAAGTTTAAATGGTTGTATACACAAAATCATATAATGCATGTTCTATAAATCCCATTATGAAAGATAAGAAACAAATCAGTTAATTCAACCCACTATTCATGCTTAAATATCAATTTATTAGAAACATGCAACACCTGAACTAATTTTAATATCCACAAGTCAATATTATATAGTCACAATATGTTATCCATTATCAGCCACCTTACATGATTCTGCTTGGGGTATTTATACTTATTTTTCCCTGACCAAGTAGTTACATAATAAATGACAAATGGATGATTGGACAATTATCTCTTAGTAGACTGAGAGTCATGGTAGTCTTTCAATTGTTCTCTCCTAAAGACCCAGGCATTTGTGTCCCCTATATTCTTGTTCGATACTAGATCCTTGCTACCAAATGCCCTCCTTATCATGGGCCAGTACAAAAGTCATGATGATCAAATTTTATATGGTCCTTGAGAATCAATCCTTAATCATCTCCCACTTTCCTCACACTCCCCAAGCCTTTCATTATTGTTATGATTCCTATTATCTTGGGTTCTTTATGGTTATGTTCAATCTTTGACTAGGTTTTCTCATACTTATTATCTTCTACACCTTTCTCCTCTTGTACTTTGTCAGTTCTACACCACAATTTTCTTGCACCATGCTAGTTCTATGCCATGGTCTTCTTGTACTATGATGCTCTCATGTCATGATGGTTTCACACCAAAAATTCAAAATACTTAGTTCAAATTTTGGGTCCAATGTCACCCCACACTATGCTCTTAGTCCATCCTAGACTAATTCTTAGTCTCAGCCTTAGCGAAAAACTCAAGCCCAATTTGTTCAATCTACTTCCTAACACTATCCCAATGTGATAAGGTGTTGAGCAAGTTGGACATTATCTCTTCTATGGTTGCCTTTAAATTCTTCATCTCCTCAGGTTGGTTGGGACATTCATCGGCCTTATTAACCAATTGGTCAAGGGATGCACTATCATCCTTCTGAACCTCTTCAAGTATAACAACCTTAATGATAACCTATCCTCAGAGAGCTATAAAATTAGCATTAAGCTTTTACCAATGCACATTTATTATTTCCTCCATAGACTTGACATATTTAAATGCCTTTATGTACTCAGTGTGGTATTTTATTAAGATGGAAACATCTACCAACTATTGCCATTGAGACTCTTCTGCATTGAGCCAAGCCTCTAAAATTTTAGTAGGTTGCACCACTTTTTCAAAAATCCCATCCAAGATGGAGATCACTTCCCCAACTCTTTTAAGGTCACATTTACAGACTTATACAGCCTCAGTAAACTACTCAGTGTCCTATAATGCTTCATTTTTTGGCATAATTTGTTCCTTATAGTGTTTGAATAAGAGATTTACTTAGGTCTCTAATTTATGCATAGCTTCTCTATCCAAAGGCACTCCATCTGCTAATAATGGTTATTGGCCCAAAATATATTTATATAAATTTAAAGTTTTTACTTTGGCCTCTGTGGATTCTTTCATTTATTTCTTTAGCATGACCACTTCTTATTTAATTGCCTTCTAAGTGACAACTTATTTCTCATACATTTCCACTACCTGGCCATGTTTCTTCTTTGCATTACGCATGTCAAAATCTAAAAGTATATTTTGGTGTGTGACTTCAAAAGCCATTTTCAAAAATGTAGCACTAGCTTATAGAGGAGAGATATTCTGAGGATTAACCCATATTAGAGTGGAAAGCACTAGTGTTTGGGAACCTAACATTAGGTAGTCTAGAGGAATATCAAAATGGTGTTCTTCATTGTACATGTCCAAAAGGAAGGGAATTTATCACCTTGTATCAATGGTTTCATCCTGAGAAAGGAAATGGGGCCATAAGTAGAGCATCCTATCTGGGATTCCTGATTGATATTGAGCATTTAAGTTGGTGGATTCTGTTAGTGTAGGTTTTTATTTTTCCCTATTATTTAATTAGGAAATATTATATGTTTGTGCATACATGGAGTTTTCCTACATTCGTGGGATAGGCTAGCTTATGTGTGTCATAGATGTGTCATAGGTGTCATAAGAATGTCATAAGTAACTCCTTTGACCGGCTATTCCAGGTATGGGAGTTACTTCTCTATTCTTAGCACCTTGTCACCACATTTCATGGAAGCATTACAGTCTATTCTTGAGGTGCTTTGACTGCTTTTTGTGGAGGAGTTACTTACATGCTCTCCTATATGTATTATTCATTTTGGCCATCTTAAGTTAATCAAATATTGGGTTTTGCTCCTATTTGTCTTTTGTAAATTATCTCTTTCAATGTTTTCACTTTGCTTTAGCTTCTTTGTGGTGTGCCCCAGCTTTGTCTCGTGTGATCACTTGACCATTGCATTCGCGTTATTCGGACCCTATCAACAACTCCGATATGGTATCAGAGTTTCTTCACTATGTGAAGGATCTCCACGGCTCTTCCAACATCCTGCAGACCAATAGAGAAATCAGATCACGTTTTTTGCTCTCTGGTGGAAGTTGGCACCCCATAATTTTTGTTTCAGTGCTAAAATAGAGTAAAAAGGCACTTTGACCAGTTGCAAACCCTTGGAAAGAGTTTTTTTGGCCTCTACATGCAGCCTCAGATCTGTGGGAGGCATTTTTTAAGGCTCTGACTGAAAAAAAGTCCTTTCAGTGGCGTTTTTGTATCGGGGGTCATTAAAACCCTGCGTGTTCTCAATCTGCAAGTCTCTGGTAGCTACTCACAACCTTCCTCAACCTCCCAGCAAATGTCCTGATTCATCTTAGCCTTGCATTTCTCCTTTTTCAGTGCCCAATATCAAAAAAACTAAGGGTTTGGGCGCTTCATTTTTGGTGCTTCTCTTTGGTGGGCCCACTTCAAATCCAATGCAATTTGACTTTATGCTATTTATTTCTCATTTGAATTATCTTTATATTCTAAGATCAGATTTTATGATTTTATGAATTAAGTTATTTTTGTGAAAATAACATTGAAGGCAATTTAAAGTTTTTTTAAAACTTGTATCTTCGCTTGATGAAAACGAAGTTGAGGCCTGGATTGGCAGGGTGATAAATCCCCCTCAAAAGACTAAACCAATTCATTTTTTGCTCTGTACCGAGTCTAACGAGTGGTTGGAAGGCCACTTTCTCTCTCAAAACAGGCATTTTTTAATGTTTTAGTGCTATTTTTTTGCAAAATTACTAGTTTACGAGAAATTAAAACTTTAAAATCTTGCAAACGGTAGCTTAAATTTGAGTGTTGTCTTTTTCAAAAGTGCTTAGTTTTAAATTTTCCACAACTTAGGCTAGATAATTGTCAAAAATGCACTACTTTATAAAGTGCCAAAATTTTGGGTCTCCCAAGACGCATTTTCGGCTGAGTCTGACATCTTATTTGCTTAAAGTCTTGCACTAATTACTCTAAGATGCATTCTCAATTGAGCTTGATGTCTTTTGAGTGTGCACTTGCATATTTAGAGGGGCTCAACATTTTAGGGGGGTGTGATTGCTTTTTAGCACTTGCAATCTTTTCTTTCATTCTCCTTTCTGCATAATTTCACAACTTGAAATCAACACAACTTCACCTAAATTCAGATTAAAATAGATTCTTTTCAACTTAAACTCCTAACACCCTTCAACTATTATGAATGGAAGGCTAAATGTCAATCATTCTTAGAAGTAAAGGGTTGTATAGGGTCACCATGGGTACTGAAGTAGAACCCAGCACTGATGCTAAAAAAGTCAAGTGGTAGAACCGTAGTGATGAAGCCTATGGATTACTGAGCTTGTCCATGTCTCCAGAACTTCTCTTCCGTTTAGAAACCTCCAAGACTCCCAAAGACATATGGGACACCCTAGAAACCTTATTTGGGAAGCTTGATGAGATGAGAGGTCATGAGCTCAAAAATGAACTCATAAGTCTAAGTCCTCGCAACTTTGACACCCTACAAGACTTCTTCACTAAGTTTAAGGCCCTTAGATTGCAATTGAAAGAATGTAGGATAGAGAATAAAAATGATCAACTCATCCTTTCTATTCTCACAAAGTTAGGTCCAAGCTATTCAGTCTTTGTCTCCACTTTCCATGCCATAAAAAGTGCCCTTGGCACTACATGGAATATGTCTTCTTTGGATTCATTCATTGCCAGCTTGATTAGGGAGCAAGATAAGCTAATTCAAAGGGGCATAATGACTTCTACTCAACCCCAAGCTTTGATAGCTGAAAATGGTAAGGATAAGACCTCAACAAAGGAGAAGAAGAAAAAGAACAAGGACTAGGAGAAGAAGAAAGAAAACAACAATCCTGCCAAAAACAACACTGAGTCTTCCTCCTCCAATGCCAAACCTAAGAAGGAGAAGGTTAAGTGTGCCTATTTTAAGAAGATAGGGCATGATGAACATAAATGCATGAAGAAACAAATAGATCACCTAACTCATCTTCTAGAGAAGGACAACATAGGTGTTCCTAAGTCCATCAAGTAGAATTCATCTACCCAAGATTCTACTAAGGCAAAAGGCAAGGGTAAGGAGAAAGAAAAGGGCAAGGCCCTTGTAGCTACAATAGCTTATACATCATCATAGGTCATTGACTCAGGTGTTTCTCACCACATGCGCTCTTCCCTAGTTGAGTTTTCATCTTTAGAGCCTTGTAGCATGACTTCAATTAGTTTGTGTGATGACACATCAATTTTCATTATAGGGAGATGGTTAGTTGAAATGGAAGGAGGAACATTCAATAATGTTCTAAGTGTTCCTTCTCTTTCAACCAATCTCCTATCAGTGTATCAAATCACTCACATTGATCAGGGCATGAGAGTTGAGTTTTCACTAGATTTAGTGGCTATCAAGGAGTTGCATAGTGATACTACAGTGGCAGTGGGTAGGGTAGATCACCAAGCAAGGTTATACACCTTACATTTTACACCAGATTCTTCTCTGACAGCATTGTTGACTCATTCAAATGGAGTTAGCAAATTATGGCATGAGCGGTTTGGCCATCTTAACTACTACTACCTTGAACAACTTTGAAAAAATGACATGGTCATTGGCTTACCTTGTGTCCAATTCTCAAAAGGACTTTGTGAGGGGTGCTCCCTTGGGAAGCATCCCGAAGCAAAATTTGACAAAGGCAAAGCTTAGAGAGCTTCACAACCTTTGGATTTAGTCCACAGTGATGTATCGAGACCCTTTCCCAAACCATCTTTCACAAGGACCAAGTACATCCTCACTTTCATTGATGATTTCTCTAAGTACACTTGGATATATTTTCTCAAACAAAAGTTTGAAGTGTTTGAAAATTTTCTAGACTTCAAGGCTCTTGTTGAGAAATAGAGTAAGAAATCCATCAAGGTTCTTCGAATTGATAATGGAGGGAAGTATGTTAGCAATAGGTTTGAGCAATTTTTCACCACAGAGGGGATTGATTTGCAGCACACAGTCACTTACAGTCCTTCATAGAATGGGGTTGTAGAACACAAAAACAGGTTCTTGAAAGAGATGGGTAGCTGTATGATTCACTCCAAATCCTTAGCACCATAGTACTGGGCTGAAGCCATCAATTGAGCTTGCTACATTCAAAATAGGGTTCATCACAAAGCTTTGAAAGGGATAACACCCTTTGAAACTTGGCATAAAAGGAAACCTGATGTTGAGTGACTTAGAATTTTTAGATCCCCAGCCATGGCCTGCATACCGAAGAAGAAACACAAAGCTATGGAACGTCAGTCTAAGCCTTGCATCTTTGTCAGATATCTGGATGGTGTTAAGGGGTATCACCTTCTAGATTCGACCACTCATGAGTTGGTCATTGAGAGAAGTGTCCACTTTCAAGAGAGTCCTAGAGACTCAACACTTGGCACTTCTTCTCTCTCATCGAATCTACTTCTTCATGATGATTCCTCAAATTCAGATCAGCCACAACAGGTTCCTAACCCAAATACATCTTCTTCTTCTTCGAGTTCAGACAGTGAAGATAGTGATGTAGAGTCATCCACCTCTAGTCAGTCAGAGGATGAGGAGTTAGCACCTAACTCGCCCACTTTCAAGCCACTTTGGGCTAAACAAACACTTGAGAGTGCTGGCACTTGGGCAGGAGATCCTGCAGATGACAGATGTATTAGGGGAATTTTCAGAGAGATCCACATGCCTTCTTTGCCTTAGTTTTGGATCTACATACTTTTCGACAAGCATCAAGAGTACCTAAGTGGGTTAGTGCTATGGAGGAAGAATATTCTTTCTTAATCAAAAATCACACTTGGGACTTGACTTCACTTCCTAAGGAAAGGAAGATGGTTTGATGTAAGTGGATATATCAGACCAAGTTTGTAGTAGATGGGTCAGTTGATAAGTACAAGGCACGATTGGTCGCCAAGGATTTCTCACAGGTGGCAAGCATTGACTACTCAGATACCTTTGCACCTATTGCAAAGATGACTTTTATCCAACTCACCTTGGCTATTGCCACAGCACATGGTTGGGATGTGCACCAGATGGATGTGAAGAGTGTCTTTCTTCACAAAGACCTAGAGGAGGAGATCTACATGGAGTAGTTGTCAAGATTTGTTTAGGATTCTTCCTTAGTATGCAAACTTAGGAAATCTATCTATGGCCTCAAATAGGCCCCTCGAGCTTGGTATGCCAAGATGGATTCCTTCTTTCTCACAGCAGGTTTCACTAGGTGCCATTCTGACCCCAATGTCTACTTCTTGCGGTAGGATGATTCGCTCCTGATTTTGGTTCTATATGTTGATGACCTTTTGATCACCAGGAGTTCTTCATCGGCTATTGCAATGGTGAAGGCATCTCTCCAGGATAGATTTGACATGACAGACTTGGGTTTGTTGCACTACTTCCTTGGCATGAAGATCTCACAGTCAGATTCAGGGATTTCTCTTGCATAACCTAAGTATGCTCTTGATTTATTGTCTCAATTTCACATGGCTGATTGCAAGCCATATCTAACTCCCTTTCTATCAAGAGTCAAGCTTGAGGCTAACTGTTCTTCACCATTAGTTGATGCCACTAGGTATCGACCACTTGTTGGCAGTCTTATCTACTTGACTCACACCAAACCTGACATATCATATGTAGTGGGACTTGTCTCTAGATTTATGTAGGAACCTCATGAGCTGCATTGGAAAGAAGTTAAGAAGATCTTACATTACATACAGGGTTCACATAGATATGAGATTCATTATAGATTTGGCATAGAGGCTGACTTGATTGGGTATACAAATTTAGATTGGGCTAGCGATTCACAAACTCGCAAGTCCATTTTTGGTTACAGTTTCTCTCTAAGTTCTGGTCTTATCAGTTGGTCTAGCAAGAAGCAAAATGCTATTGCTATATCATCCATAGAGGTAGAGTATAGGGGAGCTATTAATGCAACTACTAAGGCTATTTGGCTTCAGGGGATACTATCTAAGTTTGGCATTCCTATCAGGCAGCCCACCATCATTTATTGTGACAACTAGAGTACCATTTAGATTTGCAAGAATCTAGTTTAGCACCAACAGACCAAGCACATAGAGATTCACATGCATTTCATTTGAGATTTTATTCATAGTTAGGTCATTGAATTGATAATTTGCCAGTCTTCAGAGCAAGTTATAGACATCTTCACCAAACCTTTCATCGAGAGCAAGTTCATTCATCTATGAGCTCTTCTTGGGGTGTGGTCCACATCTACAGTAGCATCATCTTTGGGGGGGGCACTAGCCTCTTCATTTCTTTTATGACTCTTTGGGGGGGGAGTTTTTTCCTACGAGTTTTCACCTTTTCTCTATCTTATGGGAGATTGTATTTGTACATGGGTACCTCATCAGGCCTAGTTGTTGGGACCCATCTTATATTTCCACACTGCCCACCTAAGCTGTGCTTATGGGGGGGTGTTAGTGTAGGTTTTTATTTTTTCCCTATTATTTAATTAGGAAATATTATAATTTGTGCATACATGGAGTTTTCCTACATTCATGGGATAGGCTAGCTTATGTGGAGATGTGTGTCATAAATGTGTCATAGGTGCCATAAGAATGTCATAAGTAACTCCTTTGACCGGTTATTCTAGGTATGGGATTTACTTCTTTATTCTTAGCACCTTGTCACCACCTTTCATGGAGGAGTTACAGTCTATTCTTGGGGTGCTTTAACCACCTTTTGTGGAGGAGTTACATGCTCTCATATATGTATTCTTCACTTTGGCCATCTTAAGTTAATCGAATATTGGGTTTTGCTCTTATTTGTCTTTTGCAAATTATCTCTTTCAGTGTTTTCACTTTGCTTTATCTTCTTTGTGGTGTGCACCAACTTTGTCTCCTGTGATCACTTGACCATTGCATTCACATTATTTGGACCCTGGCAACAACTCTGATAGATTCATCAATCAAAGGTGATTAAACTTGAAAAATGACAAGCTTATTTCCATTGTTGGGTTCGTATTCAAGGATTTAGACCTCCATATTCATATCCAAAGAAGTGCTACCAATGTCCCTTCCACATATTTTATAACTATCAAAGTCATCCCCCTCTTTTCCAAATGAACCCCCAATGTCTAATTTCACATCATCAAAGGTGGTCTCCTCTTATTACATTGGATAGGGTGTCTTTTTAGAGTCATATTCCTCTATTTCTTCCTTATGTCCTTCAAGTCCTTCCTACATTGGTTTCATAGGGGTTAATGGTGTTGACCCCTCAAGTTCTTTCTCTAGTGTAATTCACAAGATAGCCCCTAATGGTGAAACCCTTGGTGGTGATTCCCTTAGTGGATAAGTTATTGGAGGTGGAGAATCCCATAGAGGTGAAGCTCTTGGTGGAGAAGCCTATGGAGATGAATATCTTGGTGGATAAGCTCATTGAGGTAAAGCTCTTGGTGGTGAAGCTCATGGAGGTAAAGCTCTTGATTATAGTACCTAGGTAGTCCTTTACCATTTTGAAGGATCTAGTCATGAACTTATGTTGGCATCATGACCAACCTACTTTTTATTCACAAGGTATGGTACAGGTGGAAGTTTTTCCCATACATGCTCTACACCTTTTGAATATTTCTTCTTGGGCCATAACATCTAAAATATATTATGCACTTATTCTCTAAACATGGTTTGATTGACCTTGATTTTTGTCTAATTAGTCTCCTACTTTTCTCCATAGGCCTTCTTGCTAGGATAGACATACATTTTTTGGAGAGTGTGAATCTCCAAGTCAATTCAGTCTACTTCTAGGGTGAGAAGTTGTGCATCAAAAATGTGATTCACTAAATTGATAAAGTACCATGTCGTAAAGGCATAGGGAAACTTAACAAAGCTAAAAGTTCTCTATAAAGGACCATATTAATTCATTCCTAAAAGCCTCCTTCATGCCTTCATATTATGACTTCATCTCATTATTGTATGTAGGGGTGATATGATCAGAGTGTGTGAATGCTTTATATCACTCAATAGAGGACTTGTGTTCAGGTGGGTATGCCCACTTAAATTTACTTAAGATGTAGTCTGGTACATTGATCTCATTAAATACCATTAACAACAAAAATACCCCCCATGGAAACTTATGGCCTGGTATCCAATGGGTCTTCTCAACATCCTCTATGATCTTATGGGAAAAATACATTACCCAATTATATTTTAGGCCCTCAATCACCTAGTAAGTGATGTATAGGTGAACCATATCCACCTCTTTCTAATGATTGGTGCCACCAATCTTGGTCATGATGATGGATTCAACAACCGGAAGGGCAAGATCTTCTAGGTTTTTGATGTGCATGGCATGGCCCTAATTTTGGTACATGAGTGTCATTTTTGCTTTACCTATTTTTTCTAAGCCTTTCAAGTCAAATTTTACTTCCATGTTGAATCATTAGAGTCCTAACACCTTGATTATTCTCTTGGATGTAATCTTCATGCATTACCTAACAAAGTAGAGGTAGTCTTCATGGACACATGAGAGTAGAAAATTTACTACTTCCACCAGTTTTTAAAAATATGAAAGGTTGAACAATTGAAATATCCCTTTAGATTCTAAGGCATTGAAATTTTTTAATTCATACACCAATTGATTTTTGGTGTTCTAGCGCTCAACTTGGTATTCATTTTGCAACTCATCCTCATTTCCTAGTTGATGGTGGTTATAATCAAATATGATACAAAAGGGTACTTTTAATACCCAATTTTCCATGCACAATACCAATTATAGGTACTTCATCTCTTTTATCATCAATAATAGGGGTGGAGGTGCTTGTACCTTCTTTTCCTAGTGTACCATCCCAAATTCTTCTCCTTCCATGCATTGTGCTTATTTTTAGGTGTTTCTTCTTTGATTAGTATTGATCCTCCCCCAATAAGTGATACTTCATCTTCTGGTATGGTTGGTAATGGATTGTTTCTTAAGGCCTTCTTCTTAAGATGTATCACCTTTCATGGAGCCTGAAGGTTGAGGTGCATCCATCTAACATTCCTAAAGGAATACATGTTTGTGGTGTAGATAACTTCTATTTTCCTACTTTGTTGCCCTTTAATGGTGGACATCTACCTCTACAACTTTCAACTACCAATTTCCTCTATCATAAGTCATGCTTCAAGGTTAATTTTTGCTTGATTACTTAATTAATATCCTTATTAATAGATATTAATAGGATTTCAATGCTCTAAACTTGTACTTTCTCTAGAATTACCCAGACTTAATTTTCTCTTCAGCTCTATATAACTCAAATGAAAGTAAAGGTAAAAGTTAAAATGAGATCTCAAATATCTCAAGTCCTTTTTATAGGTTTGAGGAGGTAACTTGTATTTACTATCCCCCTTATTTTTTACCATCACTTCTTGTAATTAATGTATTTATAACAACCACCATTCCTCAATCATCACTTCTCACCATAAATACATTTAATAACATTGTCTTGTCATGATGTTGTCACACTTATTGCAACTACTACTCCTTTCATAATAATGACACATCTTGTCCCATATTTTCTTTGAAGTGGAAGCCAACTATTTAATATTTTGAATATTCAAACCATTAGTAGGAATATCTTATCCTAAGATCTTTCAACTCACATGTGCATCCTTATAGTACTTAACATGAACACATGTATTAAATATTACCCCACACTAAAAGTGTGTCATGGTCCTCCATGAAATTACAAGTATAAAAATAAACAAACCTTATATGAAAGAAAAATTACATGAAAATAAGGAAACACTTTGATTAAAAATAAGAAATCCTAAGATAATGGCATAAGCCTTATTGTTATAAAAAAAAATATTTTTAAGTAGAGAAATATGGTCATAGCTAGATACCATTATAATGTCCAGGATGAAATTAGCCATGCAATCATTATAAATGGCAAGTGTCAATAGGCTGAATGTTATGAATGAAAAAAAGACTATCCTAGTGAATATGAAGTTTCTTAAAATGGTGTGCAAACTTGGAGTCATAGAGCAAGACTTTCATTCCAAGGGTAAATGTCTTATACTTGATGTATCGATCATGCCATGCCTTTTATTTACATTTCTCCACATCTTAACTCTAATGATCAAGGAAATGGGCTTCATCCAACTACAATAAATAATCCAAACATGATTTTAATGATGACTCCTCATCTAATTATCCAATGCATGTAATTTGAAGAGATGGTACCATTAATTTAACTAGTAGAATTGTTTCTATGCCATACACCAAATTGAATGGTGTGTTCTTATATAGGGGCTTATAAGTTATTTAGTAAGCCTAAAGTAATACAGATACTCTATCATCCAAGTTAGTGCAATCAATATTATAAATATTTTAAAGTGTTGTGCCTAAGATTTTATTAAATACCTTGGTAGCACCATTGGCTTGGGGATGATATGATGTTGTTTTGTGATGGGCAATCATGAAATCAACAAGTATGATGTTGATAGTTTCATTGAGGAAATTTGTAGCATGATCACTAGTAAAATTTAATGGGCAGCCAAATAGGTTATGATATGTTCCCATATGAAGCATGCATTAATAAAAACATTATAATCCCTTATTGGCATGGCCTTAGCCTAGCACATGAGATAATCAATTGTTGTAATCATATAATAGGAACTTGTATGTCATCTAACTAGATTGATGGGGCTGACAAAATCAATGGCCCACTTTGTAAATGGTTCTTGAGATAGAATAAGACATAAAAGCATGGCATCCCAATGATTTGGTTTTATGATGCACTAACAAATATCACATTTCGTAACATGCATTTTGGCATCTTGAAAAAGGGTAGTGACCATTAGTACCTTATATGCAGTAGCCTCCCCAACATAGTGTTTGCCTTCAATGCCTTCATAAACTTCTTGGAGTAATTTAGAGTGCTCATGTTTCATGACACATCATCATAGAATTTCATCTCAGACAAGATTATAGAGGTCCCTTCCAATGAGCTAAAAAGGTATGATACATACTATGAGTTATTTCTTAGCTATGAAGTTAGATAATTAGGCACTAAGCTAGTAGTTAAGAAAGCTACAATATCTTATAATTCCTCAAAAACATGAGAAACATGGAATAGTTTTAATCATGTAGGTCATATTAAATAACATGCAATGGTTCTTTAGAATCAATTCGAGAAGGATGATCAAGACCAAAATTAGTTTTTCTTGGTTTGACCATGATAGAAAATTGAAATTCTCAAAACAATACTATCCAATGACAGATGCAACCATGAAACATAGGTTTATTTACTAGATATTTTAAAACTTTATGTTTTATATAGAATACAAGAGTGGCCAAAAGGTATTTCTAAAATTTTTGTAGAGTATAAACCATTGAAAGTGCTTCTCACTTTGTGGTGGTGTAGTTCTTCTCAATTGGAGTAAGTTTTCTACTATCAAAATAGATAGGGTGATCAAGGTTACCTTCACCCAATTGTGCAAGGAGTACACCAACAACCATTCTATAGGAATCAACATGGACATGGAATGGTTTTGTCTAATCAAGGAACTATAGAATCAGAGAAGTGACTAATTTGTATTTTAAGGACTTAAAGGCTTCTTAACAAATGTAGGTCCAGATGAAGTGTTTGTTATGTTTTAAGATTTCTTCCAAGGGCACAAAAATCTTTGCATATCCTTGGATGAATTTTTGATAATACCCAATATGTTCAAGAAAGGTGTGAACTTCATGTTGAGACTTTGACATTGGGAGGCAAACAATGACTAGTTAATTTTTTTGGGTCTACCAAAATTCTATCCTTATAGATAATATGACCTAGAAGAACCTCAAAAGGTGTAGCAAAAAGACACTTCTTTATATTTAGTGATATTTTTAGTACTTGAAAACATTCAAGCATGAGCTGTAGATTAGAAAAATTATCCTTTACCATGCCATAAATTTTCTAGTCATCCAAGTAAACTTGAAGGAATTTATGGATGAAGTATTTAAAGGCCTCAATGGTTATATGGGAAAATATAGTAGGTGTGTTCTTCAACCTAAAAGGCATGATAATATATACAAAGTATCCCCATTCAATGGAAAACATAGTCTTAGGTCAATCCTCCTTGATGATATAGACCTAATGGTACCCATAGAATCCATCTATGAAAGTGTAAATTTCACACCCAATACACCTTCAAGTATTTATTCTATGAATGATCTTAGGAAGGAATTAGTAACGCAAGATGAATTAATTATATGGTAATAATCATAAATCCTAATGCATCCATATTTTTAATATTTATGACCATGGGATTGACCCACTCAGATTCATAAATTAGGGTGATCACTCTGGCACATAGCATACTATCAATTTATTCCTTCACACATGCACTTAACTTTGGATTCATCATATATACATTTTTCCTAATTGGTCAAGCACCATCAAATAGTTTGACATACATTTTGCCTAGAGATGGATGAACACCTTTCATCTCAATATAACTTCTTAGAAATTCATCTTGGTATTATTTTAACAACTTGAATATTTTTGAAACCTCTGTGTCAGTTCAATAGTTACCCATGGTAGCTATTTTTGGTTCTTCCTCTATATCAATGTTGCACTGGATAGTTTGAAGAGGTTTTGAGTAAGGGTGGTCTACATCAGTTCCATTATCACAAATAGTTCATGTACCATAGTATGTAGGGACATCCAAATTATTTTCCAATGGGTCAGGTGGGTCGGACCCTTCATCTTCATCCACCTTAAATACTAGTTTTTACTTCCCTAGGTGTCTCTTAAAGATGTTCCTAATCAAAGATAAGGTCTAGTATGGGAAGGAATTATTCAGATGGGTCATTAAAGAGAATTAAACCTTCTTCTTAGACATCATGTATATATATCAAGTGATCTTCAATGGGACTAGGGTTATTAGCACTTGCTTCATGCATAGCTTGGAGTGTGAGGTGTAAATCCATCCTTAGAGATGAATAAGATAACACTGAGTTCATGCTCTCTTTCAATAGATGTCAAAAATGGGTACCCATATGTCATTATTCATTAACATGCCATGCCCTAGCCCAAGTTCATAAAGTTTCATAAAAATAATGTACCCATAGGTACTCTAAAAAGAAAGACTCTTCAATCCTCCACATGGATTCATAGGTTTCTATGTGTGGTTATGGTGTTCATACTCCATTATAGCTGATTGTACTCTAGACTTAGTTGTCATGATGAAACTGATGATGCAAAATAGAATATACTTGCTCCTAATGGAAAAGTTGGTTATTATGGGTTTGCCACCACCTTGTGGTTGTGCCATAAAAAAGGTGAACCAATGATGGTATACAATCATTATCATAGTTATATAATTCTTTAAGGCATAGGATGATGTCATAGACTTCTATTTATCTATGAAACTGAGGAGCTTCATCAAGTCTTTCTACTGGTGTATCCATAATTGGTCCTCTCATGATTTGTTTGATAATAAGGAAAAAAAATCTATCATTTATGATATTAGCATAGATCATTCTCACAACTACTGATGGAACTGCACACTCTTCCAGTGAGGTCATAGTCACCATGGACCCAACAATTATAAGCATTACTTATAGTATCAGAAAGGGACTAAGTGCCCATCCACTGAAGGATGCCATCAGGAGTGGGATCATGATGCTTCCCATTTTTGGCTATGATGTTGTAAATGTGGTTAATATTTTCTTCCACATTAATAGGTTCTATGTATGGGGGTCCATGATTTTGATCTAATAGAATATTAACACATTAAACAATATTATCAAAACTAATGTACCTCTTTTTGAAGCTTAAGTCTATATTATTTGCATAGCACCAAGGTCACCCCAATAGATATAAAAAATCATCTGCCTCAACTAACTCGAGAACTTTGAAATTAGATTTGAAAGGTACTCCAAGGATATCAACCATTGCATTCTTAAGGATGACAATTGGTAGAGCACAAGTTTTATTATCCATAAACAATTTGTGTGATGATGGTTACAATGATAAACTAGTTATTTTGTGCCATACATCCTTTGTAAAGATTCTAACCTCAATGCTAGTGTCAACCAAGATATCTAAAATCACCCAACTATCAATGGTGGCATTCATCAGTATTTCCTTGTCCTCATGAGGGCTAGGAGTAAAAAGGGTATCTTTTCACCAAGCATGATTCCATTGATGATCCTTAGTTGGTTGAATCAATTGAGGTTGAGCATTAGTTGGTGTTTTTACCTAATTGTTAATCCAATAACTCAATTATGGAATAATTTCCTCATCCAATAAATGTTTGAAAAGTTCTAGGAAATAATCTTTCACCATGTTTTGAGGTTCTATGGACTTTTGTAGATCATCACTTTGTGTTTCTTCTTGGTCTTTAAAAATATGTATTTCTCTTTGTAGTTCTTTTACTAACATCATAGTATCCTAGAGTATATTCTTCTGTTGGTGGGCATTAGGATACTTCCTTGCACATGCCTCTTCACATTGTATCTTCTCAATAGGATTTGATGTAGACTAGGATTATCCACTACTATGTGTAGTGATATTCACCTATTAGGATGTTGGGGTGCTAGAGCATGAAAACTAGTGAGGTTTCTCAATGTTAATCATACCTATAATTTTTTCATCTTTCCTTAGTGATGGTCATGTATAGGTTAGGACATTCTTCTTGCCAATGCTCTTTTTTATAAAAATCACATGTTGGGTAGATTGGATAGTCTCACTAATAGTGATCTGGGGATCCACACTTATAACATGTTCTTGGTAGGAAATGTCCACCTCCTCATCCATGTCTTAGGCCTCATCCATAGTATCCACCATTATTTTGATTGTTGGAAATAGAGGTTTGGTAGGTACCATGAGTGTGTGCCTCATATGTATTACTAATTATCCCATAATCATTTGTGTCATGGGTATAGGCATTCCATATTTTGTAGTATTTAGACACTTTAGAATATGTTTCCCACTATAAGAGAGCATAGGAATGTACATTATGCTCTTCATGGAAAATTTCACATGATTGCTTTAGTACAATGTGGATGTTTTTACATGGGTAGTTATTTGGTTATGACCTTCAAACTCACAATCAGTACACCAATGACCATTATGAGTGTTGTACACATTATTTGTAGTCAATTTTTCTAGTTGTGATGCCATTGAAGCTATTTAGGATTCTATGAAAGGATTTATTCTAGTATTAATACTACCAATAGCTTCAACATAGAGAGTAGCTTCTAAGGCTTCACATGGGCTAGTAAAAGTCCTTTGAGATAGTGTTCATCTAAATAGAAGAAACAAACCTACCATGAAGCATTGGGAATGTTGAGCAGCATTAATTTCAAATGAAAATTTTGACAAGAGTGTTTTGAATTGTGCATCATACTCCTATACACTTTTAGTGAGATCTTGATTTATATCTTTTAGCATGGTAATACTTTATTTCTCAAGTTCAAGAATGTCAAATTCCTGAAGGAATGTTTTTTTGAGTTGATCATAGTTAATTACCACGTGTTGAGCATCAAACTTCCTATACCACTTATGCACTCTTTTTAGAAATGTGTTCATGAATTGTGTGGCCTTTCACTCAGAATAAGTTATGCCTCACACCCTCTAAATGAGTTCATACTTATGGACATGCTCCATAGCATTTTCCAAACCCTAATATTTAGGTAGGTGAAGTGTTATTTCATAATATATTGTTGGAAGTTGAGGTGTTTATGTCAATGGCTATTGAGAACCCCTAAATCCTATTCTTTTAGAGGGAAGTATACCACTTCCTCCCGTGCCACCTCTTAGTCCACCTCCATCACTTCTAGTATCAACACCCATGACATAGGGTGTGTTAGTTGGTTGATTAATAATATTTGGGCATGTACTCTATCCACTATGAATGCCAAGTCCACCAGATATACCAATTTGGGTCATCAAATTTCCTTGAAAAGGAAGAGAAAGTGTTAATTTGGTATGAGTTAGAATTGGCTTAGATACCATTTCCCTTATAGGATCAGTTTTTGACTCTACACTATGTGTATCCCAATTATGTATAAGTAATTTATTTGATGCAAAATCATGAGTGTGTACTATGGTTGGGGAACTTGGGTGGTTTAAACTCAATTGTTTAGTCTCTTTTGCCTAACTAGTTTCTCATTCATATGATAAAATTGGCATTAGGCATGGTTCAAAAATGATTGAGTCTTCCTTGTGCCTTTTTCTTCCCTACAAATCCCAACATCACTTCCTAAGTTCTCTTATTTCCTTCCTACACCACTTCCACCTATGATCTTCTATTGATCTTCATCATATTCCCACCACAAACTGGCTACCATTCTAAACCTAAAATTCTTTGCCAATACCTATAAATTCCCCTTTCAACTATGTGGCTCATGTAAATATGGATTTACCCCTCTATTGGTAGATTTTTGAGTCCAAAATCAATAAATAACTTCTTGACTTCTAGTGAGAAATGTCTAATAAACTGACCACGTAGTTTTATGAAAAATTTGAACTTGGCTTCTTTAGGATAAGAGTAAGTGGTTATGACATACTCCATAATGTAACTATTCAACACTCCTCTCCACTAGATATTAATAGACCATGTCCATGGTTTTCCTAGTCATTCCAAAACCCTTTGACATTCTAATGTCCAAGCTTGTCTCCTCACAAAATTTTATGATCAACCTTGAGCATAAGCAGAGAGCCAAGCATGTAAATGAACAAGGACTTCAAAAAATAAGGTTTCATATAATGCGTTGTAGACATTTTATTCCACCCATGCACTTGCATAAATTCTTGGTTCAAGATAAGGAACCATAAAATTATCCTCAACCTCAATAATCCATTTTTTAATAATTTTAAGGGTTATATGTTCAAGCATCTTCCATTACTGTGAAGCAAGTGATATAGGTCCTGATAATGGAACCAAAATGTTAGGTTTTTATTCTCTTAATCATGTTTTATTTATGTGTCAAAAAGTATCCCCAATAAGCTTGTGCGTTAGCCTTTCATGAAAGACTAAGGTCTTGTGTGCTCACCTAAAGTATGGGCAAGAGACTAGTTCCCATGGGTTATGTTGCTTAGTAACACACTAGTCATATACTTGAGTTTATTCATATATCTAATTAGAAATTACATAGAAAAATAAATACACTACTATAGACCTTGATTCATTAATCATAACAACTAAAAACACAAAGACAAACACCATGAATTTCAAAGGGTTGTCTATGTAAACTCGTATAATGCATGTTCTATAAATCCCATTATGAAAGATAAGCAATAAATTAGTCAATTTGACCCATTATTCATGTTCAAATATCAATTTATCAGAAATGTACAACACTTGAACTAATTGTAATATCCATAAGTCTATATTAAATAGTCACAATATGTTATCCATTATCAGTCACATTACATGATTCCACACAGGGGTATTTATACTTATTTTTCCCTGACCAAGTAGTTACATAATAAATGACAAATGTATGATTGGTCAATGATCTCTTATTAGACTAAGATTTGTGGTAGTCTTTAAATTATTCTCTCCTAAGGACCTAGGCCTTTGTGCCCCCTATATTCTTGTTTGATGTTATATCCTTTCTTCCAAATGTCCTCCTTGTGGGATGGTGCAAAACCCATGATGGTTAAAGTCTTGTTCATCCTTGAGAATCACTCCTCAACCATCTCCCACTTTTCTCACACTCCTTAAGCCTTTCACTATTATTTCTATTCCTATGCTCTCAAGTTCTTCATGGTTATGTTCTATTTTTGATTAATTCTTATCACACTTATTATCTTTTGTGCCTTTGTCCTCTTGTGCCTCATTGGTTCTATGTCATGGTCTTCCTATGACATGCTAGTTCTACACCATGGTCTTCTTGTGTCATGCTCTTCTTGCATTATATCAGTTATGTGATAAAAATCCAAAATAGTTAGTCAAAATTTAGGGTCCAAAATTGTTGTATATGTCGATAATATAGTCATCACTAGCAATTTAGTGAAGATGATAGATAAAACTAAGAAATATTTTAACTAATCATTCAACATGAAAGATATCAATTTTTTACACTATTGTCTTAAATTAGAATTATGGTAAAAATAACACCATGTATTTATATCCTAGATGAAATATGCCAAGAAAACACTTGATAAATTTAGGATGATGGACAATAATTCAATTGTTATACCTATTAAGACAAGGATATAGTTTTATTGTACAAATCCATCACCATAAGTAAATACAACTCTTTATCAATAGTTGATTAGAAGTCTTATTTACTTAACATATACTAGGCCAGACAATAGCTATGTAGTTATCAATCTTTCATGGTTCATGCAAGAGTTGAATATGTCTCACTGGAAAGCAACAAAGTGAATAATAATAATAATTATCAAGGGTATAATGGACTTCGTCCTATAGTATAATAAGAATGATAATTTCTTCTTGAGAGGATATTTAAACTCAGATCATGTAGGAAATATTGATGATAGAAAATATACTTTTGTATATGTGTTCTTTTTGGGATATAGTCCTATATCCTAGGGGAGCAAGAAACAAAACTTTGTTTCTCAATCTCCCACTGAATAAGAATATCGTGTTGTAGGAGGAGTTATTTGTGAAGAGATATGGTTACGTCACATACTAGAAGGATTAAGAGTACCACAAAAGATGCTTATTATCTTGTACTATGAAAATGAGGGCATTCTAAAACTTATTCATAATCTAATCTTTCATAAATGCACAAAATACATTGAGGTACAAGTCTATTTCATACATGAACATGTACAAAAAAATAACATCCATCTCTAGTATTTATCAATAGAAGAATGTGCATATGTCTTCACCAAGTCACTTGCATGTGACAAATTTGAGGCACTTAGAGAATATCTCTCTTATTTACTTCAAGTTATGCTAAATTAATGGGGATACTGTTAGATTATAATAACATGTGTTTAATTCACCATAGATAGTTATGGTTATTTTTTTAGTTTGTTACACCCATGAAATCTACTTTGGGTTTATTTTTAATTCCTACTTCTTATATTTTAAGAGGTTATTTGGTTATATATTTGTCTATATAATAGCATATGTAATAATTCATTCTTTATCTAAATATATGATTATGTGTGCTCTACATAAACTGTTACAACTTTTCATGCTAAGGTATTGTAGTTAAAGCAAGGTGAATCTAGAGTTAGTCATTCAAATGATTCACATGTCTTATTTCAAAATTAATTTTCTCCTGAGATAGTAGCTTATCCTTTACTTGCATGTTTTGTAGCTCCTAATATTTCATTATAAAAAGGTAAAGGCAATCTAGAACAACAAATTTAATCATTCCATGAAACATGTTTGGATTACACATATAATGATAAATTATTAACCAAGATATTCTTGTGAAGTATCAAGGAATATTATTTACAATGTTTCTATGACCTTCCCTCTAATCAGTCAAAGCATTCAACCCTTTGGTAGATTAGTTTCTATTATATTTCGCTATCAACATTGATTAGAAACTATCTTATTTTCAAATTACTAAACTTAAGCAAGGGTCTTACAAGCTAATTAGTGATTATGTACTTTAGTAAAAGACTATGTTAGGAAAGATGACTAATTTTATGGTTGAAAATAAGCTCCAAGACATATTCAAGAAAAACTTACTTGCACCACTGCATGAGTTAATCATATTCAAGTGATTCAAATCCTTTGATGACCTATGCCACATGGTAAGAGATAGAGAAGTTAAGATCAAAACTTTGAATAATCTCAAGTATACATCTACTCCTACAACTACTTCAACAATGAAGTTTCAAAGTAAACTAAGCTACAATATCAAGCTAACTGAGAACAATAATGATGTAAATATGATAGTTAATGCAATATCACAACCTAGAAATCAAACTCAATTGTCAACACCACCAAAGAGGTAATTTTCTAGATTACCATCACCTTCTCATATACTATTGCATAAGCTACTTGAGTGGAATATTATCACTCCTCCTTCACAAGATTTTAATCCAAACATACCTACACAAAATAACTATGATAGTAATGCATATTGTGACTATCATCAAATTATGAGACATTATATAAATAAATGCTTCAAATTAAGATATAAGATGTAAGATCTTATTGATGACAACACTAATGAGTTGTGTCATAATCCTAGTTTTATCCCCTATTAGATGTACTCAATCTAGTTGGTGAGCAAGTCTATTTAAAAGACCCCTATAAGAAATATGAGGTATGAATTAACAAGCCACTTTATTCATGAGCCAAATTCATTTTGGGTAAAGCATTTGTTTAGATAAGTCTTCATCAGATCGATGTTACAGGATGTCATCGACATGAAATAAGTCTTATGGTGTTATTTTGTAAGAAATTAAAAAAAAATAAAAGGGATCTATTTGGTGTGTGTCTACACACACACACACACACTTTTATTTTAATTAAATAACTCATTTACCACATTTTAATAGGCACCTTGGCCTATGGCTTAATAACTTTAATCCACAAGAAGGTGATTTTGTCATAATCCCAATATGGATTCTAATTTAATCAACAATATGATTAAATCATAATGGGATTAAATTATATCAATTATGTATATTTTTGGGGACTTTTGGATTGAGTAAAAAAAATTAAAGATCATTATTTTATTAATGAAGTGAATAGACAGGGGGGTGACTTTAGTGTGTTTGGAGAATGATTATATAAATAATTCAAGGTTAACCCTAATAAATTGGTCTATCAATAGAATCCCTACATAGGCATTTTGCTTCCCCCAAAATTTACCTATTCATTTGGGCTATGGCCACCACTAAGTAAGAAGTAAATGGTCTTTTTGGAGGCCAGATAAGTATGTTGCAACTGATAATGAATTATAAAATTATAGCTTCTTATCAATGGAGAGATTCATGTAAATGGTAAGGGGGATATATGTGCTTGAAAAAAATGATTTTGGGGAAAAATATATGCAATGGGTTCTCTAAAAGTGGCATTGTAAGTTTATCAACAATTTGGGTAAGATCCCAGGCAAGTTACTTTTCCTTGATGTTAAATATTTTTGCTTTTTAATTCAAATAAAATTAAGGCAATAAAATTTAGAGGTTTCCAATATGATATGAGCTTATATATGCATATATAAACCCCTATCATATATATGTTGATTATGGTTTAAAAATATTTCTTATAAATATTAGTGGTTATTCATTCTATCTGATAATGGTAAATGAACCCTACAGTTATTGGCCTCTTTCACTTACTTGCATATTGAAGTTTGACCTCTTGGGTTTTCAATAAAAAAATGAAATGTGTTGCATGAATGCATGTGGACTATTACTTTTTACTCTTAGCATTTATAAATTATTACATTTTAATTTTATGTTTTGGAGTTTTTGGTCATATTCAGGGTTTGAGTTATGCCCAAAATGATTATATCAATGCAATCCTTTTTATTTTTGTATATGAGATATTGGATATGGTGGATTTGCATTACTAGGCCATTATGGGTTTTGGGTTTAAATCTTGTGTCTAAAATACCTCTATTCAAACCTATAAATCATTGTAAACTCCTTCCAATTAGAGCTTGGTCATATCTAAATGCTATTGTTTCCTTATTTTAGCTTGGCCATTTTGGTGTCAAACCAGAACATAACATTTTGGGCTTTGGATTTCTTGTGAAACCAACTATTTTAGAGTTTTTGGTGTGAGCTTAGGGTTACAATATTTATTATTACAAACTTACTTGTAGATTCATGTATATTTTTTTGGGTTATTATTTCATTGTGATATTTTACTTGTTGGTGGTATTTTGTGGTGGCAATGTGGGTTTTGTATCAATTTATTAAATTGGAAGTAGTTACAACACCTCTAAATGAGGAAATTAGTTATGTTTTATGCTTGGGACTTTGTGATATTTTATTGGTATACAAGTTAATGTAAAACTTGATGTTCTTGCAGATTATCAAATAGTTATCATGCTCTAGTTATTATGTCATAATGGTTGTTCCCATGAATCAAATCAAGAGTTATATTATGTTTCATAGTAATGCAAAGAATTAATGATAGGGTATAACCAATTAGTTTCTTTTGTTCCCAATCATTCATATGCTTTAATTTCATGATGCATAATGATCCATGCAAGTCCACTCCTTGCTCTTCGATGGTTACATGACATTACTTATTTATGGGGTGGTTATTGAATTAGATGCTAGGCTATTTTCAATTATTAAATGTTTGGAAAAATTTGGGTATGTTGTTGTTTTTCTATTACTAGTGTTTTAATATAACCAGGGGCTATCTTTAGATATTATAGTCTAATTTTGAGTATAATATTGTATAAATCAATTTGTTGTATATATTCAAATTGAATTGAAAGGAATTGGATTCCTAATATGGACTTAAGGAGAGATAAAACTTAGTGGCATTTCCTTGAAAATTTTGAGCATGTGATTTGTTGCGTCACCATTATTCATGTTACATTTTCTAATTGGGAAATTCCTTATGGCTATAATGGTTGATTTGACTTTGATATTACTTTATATAGAGAAGAAAATGCATTAAGGCATTATGCCATTTCAAATAATATAATCATGGTAACCTTTGAACTAGATGCAATTTATTATTAACAAAATTTCTAAATCTAAATATCCTATTTTATCATCTAGAATTAATATTTGGTTTCCTCATCTTGCAATTTTATAATTCTCATGAATAGTGTTCTTTTAATACCACTTAGTAATTGGTCAAATTAGTTATTTAATCCTATGTCATTGATCAAAAGTGATACATAGTGTGAGGATCCTAAACTTAGGGATTATACCACAATAATCTTGATAGGTAGCATTATGATAAGTGCATGAAATTATATATCAATATCCTCTTTTCATTGAGAATGGGTTTTTGTTGATTGATATTAATTCACATGGACAAAAAAGATAGTGCCCTTTGGTGTTGACCTTGTGGTTCTCTCTTACATTTTCCTTTGATATTTGTAGCATGATGAAAGGTAACTATTAGGTGTTATTTATGTTATTGGATTATTCCAATCAACTTTGATTTCAAACCATATTGATTGTGCAATAACATGAATAATGTTGGTCATTGTTTCATTACTTTAAGGTTATAATTATTTGACATTGGGATGGGTTGTATGGTAATTAATCACATTGTTTATGTTGTATTTGAATTATATTAGAATGTTGTACATTTTATGGTGTCAATATGTTACATGCAGTGTAAGTTGTTGATTTGTCTAGATGTAAGTATGGATTTTGGGCAATCTCTTTCAAACTTTGGTCCTTACATGTTGCCTTAGTGTTATTCTAATTTTTGGTTTAAGAATACTTAACTGGAAGGAAAGTAGCTTGATAGATATAAGCTGACTTGTATTGACTTGATTTTTAGTGCAAGAAAAAACACATTGATTTACTCTCATTTTTACAAAATGATCTCACCCAGATGATGTAATTCTACTAGATTACTTGAATTACTATGGTGTTTAGTGTAGAATTTATATTTTTTTAGAAATTCTATGATATGAAGGTTATTATTTTTGTATGTAGTGATATTGTAAGGACCTTATGTATTAATTGATCATCTTCTTGAAACTCTTTGTGTATTATATAGAGAAATTATGAAAGATGCCAAGAGTATGTAATTCATACTCTATTGGGTGTATTATTGGTACCAAAATCGCCCCCCCCCCCCATTATTTTTGTTTTATTTCTTTTGCTTTGCATGAATGTGGCCCTTTTTAATATTCCAAAGTATTTATATCCTGACATGGTTTACATGCTATTATTATTTCTTTAATTGGGATATCATCCACCTAGAAAGAGAATGGGTCCTTACCTGGTTAATTATGATTTATTAACTAACCCTACTAATGATAAATCTTGAATGACAAAGTGCAAGTTTCATGGAGGAAGGAAGGGTTTTAGAGAAAGAAACCCTAGGGGTTTGAATTTAACTCTTCATGGGAAATTTAGTGGGAATTTGTCCTCTCAAAAGACCCTAAGTCTAAAATTATGCCTAAATTTCCTTTATGGCTTTCCCCTTTTAAATTCCCCTAAATTCATTAAAAATTATGTCCCCAAGCCTTTATGCTTGTTCAACATGAGTAATGCTTTAAGGATCCTAAAAGGCTTTATCTTGAATCCACGTGTCAAGATCTAATGTTATGTCTTAGCTTGGATACAAATCAATGGTTTGTGTTCACCTAAAACCTAATCCAACGGCATGAGATCTTCCTAAGACAAACTATAGGTTGAACACTACTAATTACAAAAGTTTCTATGTTATTTATTTTGATAACCTCATTTGACATTCATGAGGACATCTTTGATGTTAGTGAGGCCTTCAAAATGAGCCCCATTCAAAATTTTATCTTTATTCTAGAAGGGGACCTTCTGAACATTAAAACTTAGGCTTATCAGATTAAAACTTAGGTCATAGTGTTTTTTTTAAATACTATTAACCTAGAAATTAATCCCATGGCCTAAGCTTATATATATTATGAATTGACTTAATGTTCATGCATCTTACAGGATCTAATGACTTGCATTCATTGTTGGACCCTAATCCAATAGTGTGATGTCAAAAGGCTTACCAAAGGTTGGACCAATTGGAAATAATCTCATAGATCATGATCAATGGTTCATGTTTCATCACCGAACCTGATCTAATGGTCCATGTTAACCTCAAAGTCCTAAGAGCACTAAAAATATGATGCATGGTATGCTACCATTTGGCTAAAGGAACCTCATGAGTTTAAAGTTGACAGTCATGCTCCCATCATTTAATTTTCATGAGGATGTCTTTGACATTAGTGAGAATGTAAAATTTAAACATAGCTAACCTATAAATCAGTCAACTTTGACCTCACCAATCATGATCAATGACTCTCACTCAATCATTGTTCCTAATCTAATTATATGAAACAAAGGTAGACTTTTCAACTAAAGACTTCAAATCCTGATGACTTGACACCTAGATAAACCATATCCAATCATTTCTTGAGAAATCCAAAGCATACCACTTGGTGTAACCTAGTCATTGATGACTTAAACACCCAATCAAAATAGACCTCTAGGATCTTAATCAAAGGCTCACATTCATCTTCAGATCTTGATCTAATTCAAAAAAATGAAAATGCCCTATTTAAAAACAAACATCTAGTCAAAAAGAAAACTCCAATGAAATGCCATGGAAACATGCTCAAGGAGGTCCACATAAGCACCATGTAAGCACTAAAAGGTAATCTCAACATATGGCACATCTAAAAAGATACAATTTTCATAAGTGGCACCATACATAAAATCTAAGGCATGAATACATTTATGAAATCTTTCACCTTCACCATTAAAGCCTTAGAAACCCTACCAAAATAGCATAAAGCCTCAAAACTTGACTAATTAAGGACCTAACTGCATCAAGCAAGCTCAAATTATCATCCTAAGCATCAACGCTAGTCATATTCCAAGATAATTAAGATCATGAAAGTTGCAAGGTAATAGTGGAAGGAAGAGATAGACTTGTATCTATCCATGGACCATGAAGGAAGATGCTTAAGGGACATCAAATTAGACACAAGGGCATTAGCCAATGGAATGAAGAATTGGTCTAAGATTTTCTTCACCATTGAAGAGTTGCAGCCTTTGTCATCTAGAGAATAAAGGGTGGTAATCACCAAAAGGAAGTTTGATGACCTGGTTACAGTCTAAATGATGGGTCTTCATCAAGATGCCACCAAACCAGAGGTACTACCTTGTATTGACATCTTTGCACCCTTGTTTATAGACTATAAGATTCATAATTATTAGATTATTTATGAAGGAAAGTCAAGGAGGATTGCTTATGTTTCCCCAATAGCCTTTAAAGGCTACTATAAACTCCCTAAAGCCCATATTGACCTCCCCTCCATAAAAAAATGGACCACCCATCATAATCTAGATGTCATCTTAAGACCATGGTTAATCCAAGGGGCTCATGTAGCTAGAAATCATGATGGTACGATCCCTATTATCCAATTCAATGAGGGTATAAGAATCATTATGACTTTATTGAATAGAGCCTTCGGAGTAGCCACCATCACCTATGTTGACCCTAGGTGGGTTTCCTATGTATACTTCATGGTTGAATAAAAACTAACTCCACCTATTGGGGAGCTAATTAGTATCCACATAAGAAGGTAGTTTTATGGCATTCAGAAGAAGATACTTCAACATTTCACCATGATGTCCTAGCTATTAGACTCATTGATGGCATCCACCCATATTCTTGGTGTTAATAATTGGTCCTCTCATAGTATAATTACCATTTCACATCATAACTCCAAGCTTTATGTCTTCAAGTATAAGGATCATATGAAATTCATATATGACTATATATATCCCATATTATTCAAAAGCATCATAGGATATCCCATATCCAAGGTCCACCCTCTTGTTAAAAGATATATTGATCTCATGGGAGACATTTGGTTTTATCCAAACTACACTGTCCTTTGGATTGAGGGCATCATGACCCAACCATTTAGGTTGCCTATTTACATTCCCCTTAAATTGGCTAAATAATAAATTGCATACCAAATTTCCCATGGAGTTAATAACACCTACAGAGAGAAGAGGAAGGGCATGCTACATACCTTTCCATTTTTTATTGGGATAACCTTGATCAAAGACTACAATTAATTGGACATCATGTCTAGACATAGGGATGCTTTCTATTTTCAAAAAGATGACTTAAAGGAATGGGATCCAAAAATAAAGTGGTCCCTCATTTACAATCAAGGTAGCTAACCAAGGTGGCTTATGAGTACATGGTTGGTCCTTATGACTATTTCTATACTAAAACTAAAAAATTTGAATAGGTCCTTGCTAGATGTAAACAACATGGTTTCAAGCTTGAGCATAGATTTCAAAGGGAGGAGAAACTAGTTGTAGAGAGATGAAAATGAACCTATTGTAGTATCATTTGTTTCCCTCCACTTCAAGTGAACCTCTAAAGAAACCACCACAACCAAGACTCCAAATCCAAGAAGCAGGTGAAAAAGTATTGGAAGATAGGCTAGGTGAAGACCCTTCATCATCAATCCAGCTTCCTAAACCATATTCCCATATAGAGCACATTGATATGGTTGCCTTGGAACCATATGAGATGGTGGATAAGTTCTTAAAATAACTTACAAAAGCCTGTGGATCTGATTAAGAGGTTAAGGAAGCCAAAACTAAGGTGGCTCAAATTGAAGGATCCCAAATAGCTAAGGAAGAAAATGGGAAAGAATTGGCATTGGACTTGGTCCCTATCACTTAGAAGAAGAGAGAAGTTGAGATGTCCCTTCTTCCTTGGTCCTCCAAAATACCAAAGTTAACATGGACCCACCCCACCAATGAAGTGAACCTATTCAGTGATTAATTCCCAATACATGGACCTATTATCCCAGATTGGTTCATATATGGAAAATTCCAAAATATCCCATCCCACTTTCATTCATGGGTAATCACCATCACTCCAGGTATGGACACCCATGATAATATTAAACCTTGGATCAAAGAGCTCATGAAGGAGTAAGAAGAGAGGAGAATTATTGAGGTTGTAAGAGAAAGTGGTAGGAGGATGACGGATTAGGGAGCATCAAGTGGAGCTAGGATTGAAACCCTAGAAGTAGGGTAAATTCTCTAAACTAGTAGCCACTATCATATATAACCTATATACAATAGGGTTTGAGAAGGTGATAACTAAGAAAGCTACCATTGGCATTGAGGAATTCACTTTTCAAAAAGTGGAACCTTTTTTTTGGCCTAACTCATATCCAAGGGCAAACAATAGGGGAGCATCCCATCCATTAGGAAGATGTGGCTAGTTTAGTGGTGGCACAATCAATAATGACCTTAGCTAGAATCCAAGGAATGAAACAAAGGATCACCAACTTAGAGAAGGAAAAGTAGGAATTGGAAGTCCAAGTATTGCTTTTAGTCCCTAAAGATATAGTAGAATTGTTAAACAAGTCCTTCTTAGACTTTTTTAAGGGTTGAAGGCCTTGAAATCCAAATGAATTATTTTGTCCCATAAACTTGAGAAGGCACAAATATTAATTACTCAGTGGCAAAGCTCTAGAGATCAAGATGTTGAATTGATCAATATCCATAACACCAAGCAAGCCCAAGGCATTTAAATCATCAAATTGAAATACTTGCATGCCCTCCTAGGAGTAATTAAAGATGGCATATTAGACCTAAACAATTGGTGTGATAATGTTAATATCCTTTTAGAAGAAGACATAATCTTGATGGCAAGGATGGAGAAGCTCTTGAAGGACCTATTGGAAAAACCATCCAATACCAATGCCACAAGCCTAATGGAGGATGAGGAGTTCAGGAAAAGGGTTAGTCTCCACATATAGAGAATTAAAGACAACTAGGGCTAGCATACCAAGGACAGCCATAAGATCCTTAGTATCATCATCACATTTGGAAAGTATATTGTAGAGGTCTAATGCATCCAGGAACTCAAGACCAAGGGTGACAAGGAATTTGACACATTGACACATCAAGAAGAGGATTATTTGATGAAGCTTGCCATAAATTTTGAGCTCATCAATGAACAATACACTAAAGCAAAGAACATCCTTAGATAGTAACTTAAGGGCCCCACTAATGTAGTGTAAAAGAATATTCTTTTGTAAAATGTATGCTATTCTATTAGCATATGTTTATCCTTTGTCAATATTGGCATGAATAGCCTTTTACATTATATATTTATATTAAGGACAATTGTCCTTAGCTTGCATGTGGGTATTTTGAGAAAATTAACTTGTAAACCACCTATGTTTCTTATAAATAGGTGTGAATTATCATTTTGTAAGAGAGGGACTTCGAGCGATTTGTATACAAAAGATCACTTAATAAAACTTTAGAATTCTAAAAAGATGTCTTGATAGTTCATTAAAAGTTAATGTTGTCTCTCAATTGCATGTTATTGTCTTAAATTTGAATGGTTCTCTACATTTTAAACTAAATTTTCTTTCATAGGGTTGTTAATTTGTGTTAATGCTAAATTAACTAAAAATATCTTAAGTATACTTCATCTTATTTGCTCTGCATTTGGATGTGCATATGCTATTCACATTACAGTAGCAAACTTTTAAAGTAAACTTGGTTCTTACTTATGGTTTATATAACTTCTTTGAAGCTTACCTAGTTTTTGATGCAATTTGAGTTTATACTATGTTACACCACAAATTGGTTCATGTATGCTCAAAGTAATTATAAATTTTTCATAATATTCAAGATGGAAATCTACAATCACATTCCCTTTTCTACCTTACCCTTCCTTTTTCTATTTTCTTTATCAAAATTCACCTAGTTTAAAGATCATTGTTAATATCCCTTTAGATTAACTTGTAGGCTTATATTATCATAAATATTAGGACCCTAGTTTCTCCCAACCACCAAATCAAATAAATATTATGGATAGCTTTCACACTCTACTTCTATTTCACCATAGATATCCCAAAATTGTCACAAACTGTAACTCATGCCTTGGATTTTCATAACCCTAAAATGAGAAGTGTTCATCAACACTAAGAGCACCTATGAGGCAATTAGAAGCATCAATAAGAGGATCTCTACTAGCACTAGAATGAGGGCCCATTTGATTAGTTGCAACAATTTCTACATTCAATATAAAGGATATTTAACCCTTATGAGTGAATTTTCACTCTAAGTGCAAAGATCCTTGAACTAGTTGATTTCTCACATATCTTTGTGCTTTGTTAGGAAAAGATCTTAGTTCTTTGTAAGGAAATAGTTAAGCTATGGTAAAGGTAGCTTTAGTATTTAATAATTTATAGTGTTTGAAATTAGAATGGTTTATTTTAGTTGAAGATTGACCATTCTTAGTGAATCGTGGTTTCATTTGAGTCACACATTGTAAAGAATGGCCATCTTTGCATAATTCAACACATTTTTGAGCTTAATTAGTCAAATATAGATGTACTTTGTCCTTTTATGAGTAAA
This sequence comes from Torreya grandis, assembly GCA_037957365.1. Lineage (NCBI taxonomy): Eukaryota > Viridiplantae > Streptophyta > Pinopsida > Cupressales > Taxaceae > Torreya > Torreya grandis. The sequence goes on along the minus strand of JARHVA010002199.1, from coordinate 1,472,490 downwards.
TATTCAACAAAATAAGCTTAGAGTATAGATTGATTGTAGTTCTTTAAGAATTCTAGCTTATTACACCATATTTTAAACAGGATCCTTAATCCTCAAGTGGGAATTACCAAGGATCAAGACCAAATCATATTCAGAGATAGTGGAGCCCTTGCTCAAGCTAGAAACTCATAGGAAAACTAGGAAGGATAGAGGAAGGCGTAGACATTCTAAGTCTCTACCATATTCACCCTTGCAAGGGGTTCTTGCATTTAATTTTCACCCAGATATGGCATGGCTTGGGAGTTCCCCATCAATGTACCAGGTGTAGTTCATGACTTACCTCATAATCTTGAAAAGTACTTACCAGTATTTAGTCTAATTGGTGTTGTAATTATATAATAACATATTAAAGCCTTTAAGGTTGCCTTAAGATTGTTAAATGTTATCCATGAAGATGTAGTTTGTAGATTATTTCCTTTTACATTCAAAGATGTTGTATATGAATGGTTCCTAAATTTTCCTGATAATTGTATTACCTCATGGAATAAGTTTGACACCATTTTTATTGATCAATTTGGAAAAATCATAAGCCCTTATGTCATCTATCACCAATTTACAACTATTAAGAGGGATACAAATGAACCTATTAGATCCTTTAATGCTAGGTTCTAAAAGATGTTTAGTCAGACCATGGATCCCTACAAACATAATGAGGCTTTAGCTTTAGAGGTTTACAAAGATGTTGTTGATCTTATGACTTATGTGTTTCTTAAAAGGGCTATCCTAGTTATCAACACATTGGCTCAAGCTTATTCTAAATTAGTGGTTATTAGTGACCAAAAGAAAACTCAAGAATAGATGGATTATTTTATCCCAAATGTTAACCATCAAATCCTTGCATTAAACCTTTCCTAAATAATAACCAAAATGCTCCAACATTGAACCAACTCCCTACTTTAAATGTATTACCTACCAACCATGTTGCCCTTAATTAGAAATTAGGTTTCTTGAGTCATCAAGTTACTAATGGATTTCACACCAATGACCAAAAGGCTTTAGTACCAGTCATTGGTGCTAACAAGGACCAAGTCCAAAATTCTAAGACACAAAAGAATGAAAATGAATCTATACTAAAGATGGTCTAGAAGCTCAGTAGAGATTTCTTGCAATTGTAAAAGCAAGTTAGCCATGTTAATGACAGCTTTGGGAGGAACTTTACTTTCCTAAAGTTAAATAGGCCTAGAAATAGATTTTAGAATGACAAGTTCTATAATAATAAAGCTAATGAGCTTTCCTCTAGCAAAAAGACTATGGATACCAATCTCATTAATATTAATTTACCAAAATATTATAGAGTGCATGTTACATCTAAACATGGTGGAATTGACTGTATTAAAATTTTCAAGGCATTTGAGGCTTTCCAAGAGGAACTAGATACATTTGATGTAGTCCCAAACAAAGATATTATTACAGGTCCTTCTGGATCTAAACCATCTGACCAACTACACATGGTGGAAACATTTTAATTCCCTTTCAAGAGGATAATGAGCCTGAGAACATTCTTGAAGAGATTCAAGCATTCCAAAAAAATTTGAAGATGTATCCTCTAAGAAATAGGGAACAAAAGTAGCCATTGACTACTTCCACTCCCCCTAACAATTATGGGACCCCTTTAAACACTACATCAAGGAATGATCCTAAACCACCTAAGGGTAGTTCTTTTGAATCTACTACTGAACATTCATGCAAAACTAGTTACAACATTATGGAAGATATGAAAAGGATCAAAGCCAATATTACTCTACATGAGCTAACTTAGATTACAAAACAAAGAGATTTACTCTTGGAATCATTGTCTAAGAAACCTGGGAGACTCCCTAAGAGTGATAGTGCAAATGTAACTACACAAGTAACCAAAGCAGAGTCCCCACCATTCTTACTTACAGTTAGGATATTTGGGAAGAATGTCCATAATTTTCTTTTAGATTCAGGAGCCTCAACCAACATTATGCCTACTAGAATATGTGAACAACTTGGGTTAACCCTAATCAGGTATGATAGGGTGGTTACTCAATTGGACAAATCTAGAGTCAAGGTCATTGGGGAACTATTAAATATACATATGCAATTAGCTACTGAACCAAGGGTTCAACAATTTATTGATATCTAAGTGGTTGATATTCTGAATGCTTATGGGTTACTCTTAAGTAGAGAATAGACTAAGGCCTTTAATGGTTATATGTCCACTAATTGTTCCCACTTATGGTTAACTTGGAAAGGTGTCCCAAATCAGATAAGGGTAGAGAGGGAGCCTAGGATGAGACACGTTATAACAAAATATAATTTTGTCAATGAAAAAGTGAACTTCCTAGATTTGACTTAGGATTTTTTACTCTAAAAGTTACAAAGGAACCTTGTTCCAAAAATCAACCTCTAATACCTAGTTTGTGGAAGTTGTATGTACATGGTGCTAGGTGTAAATCAGAATTAAGAGCTGGTATTATATTGATAGACACTATAGAAAATAAATATCATGCTTCCTATAGGTTACAATTTTCATGCACAAATAATTTAGCTGAGTATGAAGTTATTATCCTGAGATTGCAACTCGCTATTAAACATAAAGTTAAAGAACTCATTGTCTATTGAGATTCTAAGTTGGTGATCAACCAATTAAGAAGTAAATACCAATACAAGTTATCTTACCTCAAGAGATACAAGTTTAGAGTTTGGGATTTGATGGAATCTTTTGATCCTCTCAACATCTTATCTATTCTCAAGGAAGATAATTAATTTTATGATGAGCTTGCCTCTATTATGGCTAATCTCATGCCCAATTATGGTTCCCCTAATGTCAGTGTTGAGTTAGTACCATGCCCCTTAGTCCCTAGCAATATAGATCACTTTCAAGTTCTCAATGATGATCAATAAATTATAGATTTCTTGACTAATTTTGGATCCTTTAAAACTCACATCATTGATGAAGCTGATGAAATTTATCCTAAAAGGGAGCTTAATGGTAAAATCATCTAATTAAGTGACAATAAGATACCTAAAGGGATGATTTCATTATAAAAACCATTTGATCATGATAAAATTATGGAGACACTTGTAGTGCCTAAAGTAAATGGTAAGGACTATCAGGTGATAGGTCTTGGTTCACTTGATCAACCCTAACAAGTGAATATAGGTAAGGTTTGCACTAAAATGGAAAATAGAAAAGCTAGAGAGCTACTTATAAAATATAAGGATGTCATTGCTTGGTCCTATGAAGATCTAAAAATATTTGACCTAAGGGTTATTACTCATACTATCCCCCTCAAAGAAAATTATAAACCCTTTAGACAAAAGAAAAGGCCTATCAATCCTGTACTAGAACCCATGATCTTTAGAGAAGTCAAGAAACTACTGGATGTAAGGATTATGTTTATTATTAGGCATTCCACTTGGGTTGTAAACTTGGTCCTAGTGGGAAATAAGATTATGCATAGACTTTAGGAATCTGAACAGATCATCTAAAAAGGACAATTACCCCTTGCCCTCTCTTAACTAAGTCATCTAAGTTGTTTTAGGAATTGACATGATGTCCTTTTTAGATGCATTTTCTAGATATAATCAAGTGATTTTTCACCAAAAGATAGGATGAAAATAACTTTCACTACTAAATGGGGAACATATGCCTATAAAATAATGCCATTTGGATTAATTAATGCAGGAGACACCTTTTAGAGGGCCACGGACCATGATTTTCAAGGTCTAGTGGGAAAGTGCATCATCATTTACATGGATGAACTCATGATTTTCTCCAAGAATAGGGAGGAACACTTTATGTACCTACAAAAAGTGTTTGAAAGATGTAGGAGGTATGTAATTTCCCTTAACCCCAAGAAAAGTATCTTCTATGTTACTGAAGGAAAACTATTGGGGCATGTCATTACTAAATATGGGATTTCCATAGATCTTGAGAGAGTGAAATCCATCTCCAAAATTGAGCTACCCAATAGTCAAAAAAAGTTGAAATCATTCTTTGGTAAAATCAACTTCATGAAGAAGTTCATTTCTCAGAATGAAGAATCAAAAAAATCCTTTACTAACATAAAAAAATCAATTGGTCAAGCCCCAGTATAAATAAATCTTGACTTTTCAAAAGATTGTTACTTGTATTCATTTGATTCTAACCACACTATGGCTATTGTCTTAACTCAAAAGGTTGATGGGAGTGACCATCCTATAGATTTCATGAGCACCAACTTAAAAAATGCAAAGGTAAACTATTCCATGATAGAAAAGCAATCGTATGCATTGGTAAATGTAGTAAAAAAGTTTTGACACTACATCCTTAGAAATAAGGTACACACTATCTTACTTGACCTAGCCACAAAGCTTATATTGAGCGAGAATGAGCTTGGGGAATGAAAAGGTAAGTGGATGTTAGTCTTATAAGAGTATGATATTGAAATGAATATTTACAAATTGGTGAAATGTTAGGGCTTATTCTAGATGATATCCAATACCAATCCTAAATTCCATATCATCCAAGTTGAGTAGTAAAACTTCTAGCCTAATGAGTGGTATGACTCCTTCATCCACTTATCAATAGTAATTACCCTCCAAGACTCACCAGAGAGTAGAAGAGAGCATTGAGACACAAAGTTATTCAATACCTCATCAAAAATGGAATCTTGTATAGAAAGAACTTTGAAGGAATCTACTAAAGATGTGTGTCTAAGGAAGAAGCCTCTCAAATCATGTCTATTTTTCATGAAAAACTAGGTAATGGATATCCTTCAAGGACAAACATAGCTCAAAAATTTCTTAGGTATGGGTAATATTGGCCCATCATATTCAAGTATTCTCACAAACATGTGAGAGAATGACATTCTTTTCAAATATTTAGCACAAAATAACCAAAGGTAGCCATGCCTTTGCAACCTATGAGAATAGACAAACCTTTTGCAAAGTGAGCATTAGAATTTATTGGGGTGATTAACCCCAATTATTTTGAAGGTCACAAGTATGCCCTAACTATTACTTATTATTTCACAAGGTGTATTGAAGCTATAGCCACCAAACAATGTAGGATAGAGGAAGTGATCACCTTTCTGGAATAAAACATTTACACAAGATTTAGAACCCTAGTTTCCTTAGTTTGTGATGATGGATCTACAGTCATATCCATTTAAATGATCAAATGGGCTTATGATAATGACATCTCTTTGAATTTTTCCTCTAACCATTATCCTCAAGGGAATGGATTTTTTGAATCTACCAACAAGAATATAATGAAGGCCATCAAAAAGTCTGCTACAAACAAGCCTAAAACATGGCACCAACTCCTTAAATATGCATTATGGGCTGACAAGATAAGAATTAAACAAGCACTCAAGAATTTACCATTTATGTTAGTATATGGTTAGGGACCCATCTTTTCTATCACTTTAGAGCTACCTAGGTTCACATTCATCTAGGAATACATGGAGGAAAGCTAAGAACTCATTAATTTTAAGCTATTGGACATCATTCAAATGGAAGATGCCAAAGAAAAGGCATTTAAAAGTTTTAGTAGACACCAAACAACTATGAAAAGGTGGTTTGACAAGAGATCCAAAGTGAAATTGTTTAGAGAAGGAGACCCGGTCCTCCTTTGGGACAAGGCATCAAACCTCAAGGCAAACACAGCAAGTTCACCCCCTTATGGATTGGCCCATGCCAAATTGTAGAAATCTTAGGCAACAACACTTTTGAATTGAAATATATCCAAGGAGTAGAGTTTAATTTTACCACCAATGTACAATATCTAAAGCATTACTTTGCTTCTAATCCACTAGGGGTCTTCATGGAATAACATCTGTAAGATTGCTTAGAGCTAAAGTAAGTAAGCTAGTTAGTTTCCTTTCTTGTTTTGTTTTCCTACTTGGTTTGTATATGTTTGTTTTCTTATGTTTGTTTGTTCCTTTTTTTTTGTTTATTTTTCATCTTTTTTTCTTGGTTGTGTTCCTTTGTTTTAATAAATTCTCTTGGACTATCTTAGGTTGGAATTGTTCAAAATTTAGGTACCTTAAGTGGGGGCATGAATTTTGCACAATGAGACCTAAGGCTGTAATATAACTTTGTGTTACAATATAGATATTTTCAAAAGACTCACATGAAAATTAGTTACCCTAAAAGAATCTAAAACATTACCTAAGAAAAAATATTTGTTGAAAGAAGAATCATGTATGTGGAAGGGAAATTCAAAAGTTAAGGCATATGCATGCTTGCACTTTAAAAATATGTCTTGTCTGAGATTAAGGTTTCAACTAAAATAAATTATCCTAAGACTAAAACATTTGACCAAATGCTTAAACCTATCTATCCTAGCTCCCAAAATTTTCAATAAAAATAAATAAAAAGGAGAGACTTAATTATAAATCAAAAGATGTAAAGTCAGAGGTGATTCAAGGAATCTCTATCAGGGCTATGGACACCTGGTTGGTCGTGGAACAAGGCTATGAGTGAAGCCAAAAGTATCTCTATCAGGGCTATGGATGCCTGGCTAGTATCAGAGCAATGCCTAAGCCTCACCTAAATTAAGATCATTTGTTTCTAAGAGAATATCTAAAAATGCTCAAGGTTAAATATCATGGTCAAAAGGCTATGAACCTGGATGTTGTTCCCTAAAAGTCTCATGACAAATAGTAAGTAGAATCAAATAACACACACATAATGCTTAGGCTATGACATGGGGATTTAAATTCTACATATTTAAAGCTTGTTTCAACCTTGAATTAACCTAAGTAATGATATAAGGATCGAAGGAGGAAAAGGACATATATGTTAGTTTAAACTAGAGTTTCTAGATTCTAACATATTGCTATGTTTCCCTTATGAGTCACCATTGTTTTTGGTACCAACATTCCCCCCACAATTATTTTTATTTTATTTATTCTACTTCGCATGAATGGGGCCATTGTTAATATTTCAAAGAATTTGTATCCTAACATGGTTTACATGGTATTGTTATTTCTTGAATTGGGATATCAACCACCTAAAAAGAGAATGGGTCCTTACCTGGTTAATTATGCTTTATTAACTAACCCTAATAATGATAAATCTTGAATGACAAAGTGTAGGTTTCATGGAGTAAGGAAGGGTTCCAGAGTAAGAAACCCTAGGGGTTTGAATTTAAATCTTCATGATAAATTTAGTAGGAATTTGTCCTTTCAAAAGACCCTAAGTCTAAAATCATGCCTAAAGTCCCTTTATGATTTTCACCTTTTAAATTACCTTAAATTCATTAAAAATTATGTCCTCGAGCCTTTATGTTTATTCAACATGAGTAATGCTTCGAGGATCTTAAAAGGATTTAGCTTGAATCCATGTGTCAATCTCTAATGTTATGTCTTGGCTTAGATGCAAATCAACAATTTGCGTTCACCCAAAAGCCTAATCTAACAATGTGAGATATTCCTAAGACAAACTATAGGCTAAACACCACTCATTACAAAAGTTTTATAGTATTTATTTTGATGACCTTAGTCCCATAATTTGACATTCATGAGGACATTTTTGACGTTAGTGAGGCCTTCAAAATAAGCCCCATCCAAACTTTTATCTTTAATCTAGAAGGGGACCTTTTGAACATTAAAACTTAGGCTTATCACATTAAAACTTAGGTCATGGTGTTTTTTAAATACTATTAACCTAGAAATTAATCCTATGGCCTAAGCTTATATATATTATGAACTAACTTAATATTCATGCATCTTGTTGGATCTAACAGTCAATGTTCATCTTTGGACCCTAATCCAATTTTGTGATGTTAAAAGGCTTGTCAAAGTCTAGACCAATCATAAATGATCTTGTAGATCATGATCAGTGGTTTACATTTCATCATTGAACCTGATCTAATGGCCCATGTTAACCCCAAAGTCCTGAGAGCATAAAAAATTTGATGTGTTACATGCTGCCATTCAAGTAAAGGAACCTCATGAGTTTAAGTTGATAGTCATGCTCCAATTATTTGACATTGATGAGGATATCTTTGACATTAGTGAGAATGTCAAATTTAAACATAGCCAACTACTATCAACCAATCAACTTTAACCTCACCAATCATGATCAATGACTCTTGCTCAATTGTTGATCCTAATATAACAGTGTAAAATAGAGGTAGAATTTTCAATTAAAGACTTTAGATCTTGATGACTCGACACCTAGATAAATATTATCTAGTCATTTATTGAGAAAGCCAGAGTATGCCACTTAGCATAACCCAGTCATTGATGACTCAAACACATAATCAAAGTAGACCTCTGTGATCTTAATCAAAGGCTCATGTTTATCCTTGGATCTTGATCCAATGGAGCAAAATGAAAAGGCCTTATTTTAAAAAAAGGGATAGTCAAAAAGAAAACTCCCATTAAATGCCATGGAAACATGCTTAGGGAGGTCCATGTAAGCGCCATGTAAGCACTAAAAGGTAATCTCAAGATATGGTACATCTAAAAAGATAAGATTTTCATAAATGGCACCATCCATAAAATTTAAGGCATAATTACATTTATGAAAGCTATCACCTTCACCATTAAAGCCTTGAAAGCCCTACCAAAATAGATTAAAGCCCTAAAACTTGACTAATTAAGGACCCAACTGCATCAAGCAAGCTTGAATTATCATCTTGAGCATCAAGTCTAGTCATATTCTAAGAAACTTAAGATCATGGTAGTGGTAAGTAAATAGTGGAAGGAAGAGATGGACTTGTATCTATCTATGGACCATGAAGGAAGATGTTTTAGGGACACCAAATTGGACATAGGGGCATTGGCCAATGGAATGAAGAATTGGTCCAAGATTTTCTTCACCATTGAAAAGTTACAGCCTTTGTCATCTAGTGAACAAAGGGTGGTGGTCAAAAAAAGGAAGTTTGAAGACTTGGTTTTGGTCTAAATTATGGGTTTTCATCAAGCTACCACCAAACTAGAGGTACTACCCTATATTGACATCCTTGGACCCTTGTTTATAGACTATAAGATTGATAATAATTGGATTATTAATGAAGGAAAGTCAAGGAGTATTACTTATGTTTCCCCAGTAGTCTTTAAAGGCTACTATAAACTCCCTAAAGCTCATATTGACCTCCCCTCCATAAAAAAGTGGACTACCTAGCATAATCTGGATGTCATCTTAAGACCATGGTTAATCCAAGGGGTTCATGTAGCTAAAAATCATGATGGTAGGATCCCTATTATCTAATTTAGGGAGGGTATAAGAATCATTATGATTTTAATGAATATAGCCTTTGGAGTAGCCACCACCACCTATGTTGACCCTAGGTGGATTTCCCATGTATACTTTATGGTTGAATAAAAACTAACTCCACCTATTGGGGAGCTAATTAGTATCCACTTAAGAAGGTAGTTTTATAGCATTAAGAAGAAGACACTTTAGTATTTCAACATGGTGTTGTATCTACTAGATTTATTGAGGGCATCCACCCATATTCCTAGTGTTAAGAATTGGCCCTCTCATAGTAGAATTACCATTTCACATCATTACTTCAAGATATATATCTTCAAGTATAAGGATCATATGAAGTTCACTTGTGATTGTATATATCCCATACTATTCCAAATAATCATAGTATATCCCATGCCCAAGGTGCACCTTCTTGTTAAAAAATATGTTGATCTCATGGGAGAAATTTGGTTTTATCTAGACTGCAATGTTCTTTAGATTGAGGGCATCGTGACCCAACCATGTAGGTTGTTTGTTTACATTCCCCTTAAATTGGATGAACAAGAAATTGCACACCAAATTTCCCATGGATTTGATAACATGTGTAGAGAGAAGAGGAATGGAATGCTACATACCTTCCCATTTTTGATTAGGATAACCTTTATCAAAGACTAGAAGCAATTAGACATCATGTCCAGACATAGGGATTCTTTCTGCTTTCAAAAAGATGACTTAAAGAAATGGGATTCAAACAACAAAGTGGTCCTTCATTTACAATCAAGGAAGCCAACCAAGGTGGATTATGAGCATGTTATTGGTCCTTATGACCATTTCTATATTGAAGTTACAAACTTTGAAGAGGTCCTTGATAGATGTAGATAGCATAGTTTCAAGCTTGAGCACAGATTGTAAAGGGAGGAGAAACCAACTAGAGAGAGATGGAAAATGAACCCATTGCAGTATCATTTATTTCACTCCACTTCAAGTGCACCTCTAGATTAACCACCATAACCAACACTCCAAATCCAAGAAGTGGGTGAAAAAGGACTAGAAGATAGGCCAACTGAAGGCCCTTCATCATCAACCCAACCTCCTAAACCATCTTCCCAAATAGATCACATTGATATGGTTACCTTGGAACCATATGAGATGGTGGATGAGTTCTTCAAAGAACTTTCAAAAGCTTATAGATCTGATCAAGAGGTTGAGGAAGCCATAGCTGAGGTAGCTCAAATTTAAGGATCCTAAATAGCTAGGGAAGAAAAAGGGAAAGAAGTGGCATTAGACTTGGTCCCTCTCACTCAAAAGAAGAAAGAAGCTAAGATGGACCTTGTTCCTAGGTCCTCCAAAAGACCAAAGGTAACATGGACCCACCCCACTAGTGAAGTGAACCTATTCAATGATGAATTCCTAATGCATGGACCTATTATCCTAGATTGGTTCATATATGGGAAATGTTAAAAGATCCCATCCCACTTTCAATCATGGGTAATCACTAGCACTCTAGGTATAGACACCCATGATAATATTAAACCTTAGATCAAAGAGCTCATGAAGGATCAAGAAGAGAGGAGAATTATTGAGGCTGTAAGAGAAAGTGGTAGGAGGATGAAAGAGTAGGGAGCATTAAGTGGAGCTAGGATTAAAAACCCAAAAATAGATGAACTCTCTGAACCAGTAGCCACTATCATATATAACTTGGATACAAGAGGGTTTGATAAGGTGACAACTAATAAATCTACCATTGGCACTAAGGAATTCACTTTTCAAAAAGTGGAACCTTTTATTGGCCTAACTCCTATCCAAGGGAAGATAATAGGGGAGCATCCCATCCATCAAGAGGATGTGGCTAGTTTAGCAGTGGTACAATTAGTAATGACCTTGGTTGGAATCTAAGGAATGAAATAAAGGATCACCAACTTAGAGAAGGAAAAGCAAGATTTAAAATTCCAAGTCCTACTTTCAGTCCCTAAAGATATAGTAGAATTTTTAAAAAAGTCCTTGGACATTTTCAAAGGGTTAAAGGCCTTGAAATCTAGATAAATTATTTTGGCCCATAAACTTGAGAAGGCATGGACATTAATTACTCAATGGCAAAGCTCTAGAGATTAGGCAGTTAAATTGATCAATATCCATAACACCAAACAGACCCAAGGCATTTAGATCATCAAATTGAAACACTTGCATGCCCTCCTAGGAGTCATTGAAAATGGCATATTAGACCTAAACAGCTAGTGTGACAATGTCAATAACCTTTTGGAAGAAGACAAAAGCTTGATGGAAAGGATGGAGAGCTCTTAAACGACCTATTGGAAAAACCATCCAAGACCAATGCCACAGGCCTAATGGAGGATGAGGAGTTTAGGAAAAGGGTTAGTCTCCACATCCAAATCATTAAAGATAACTAGGTATATCATACCAAGGATAACTAGAAGGTTGTTATTATCATCATCACATCCAAAAATTAGATTGCAGAGGTCTATTGCATACAAGAACTCAAGGCCAAGGGTGAAAAGGAATTTGACACACTGGCACATCAAGAAGAGGATTTTTTTATGAAGCCTATAATATATTTTGAGCTCATTAATGAATAATACACTAAGGTAAAGAACATCCTCATATAGTAACTTAAGGGTCCCACCAATGTAGCATAAAATAATATTCTTTTGTAAAATGTATGCTAGTCTATTAGCATATGTTTATCCTTTGTCAAGATTGGCATGAAAAGCCTTTTACATTGTATCTATGTATTAAGGACAACTATCCTTCACTTGCATGTGGGTATTTTGAGATAATTAATGGATAAACCACCTATGTTTCCTATAAATATGTAGGGATTGCCATTTTGTAAGAGAGAGACTTTGAGAAATTTGTATACAAAAGATCACTTAATACAACTATGGAATTCTGAAAAGATTAACTGGATAGTTCATTGAAAGTCAATGTCTCTCAATTTCATGTTATTGTCTTAAATTTGAACGGTTCTTTGCATTTTAAGCTACATTTTTTGACATAGGGTTGTTAATTTGTGTTAATGCTAGATTAACAAAAAAGATCTTAAGTATACTTCATTTTATCTGCTCTGTATTTAGATGTGCATATGTTATTTAGGTTACAGTAGCAAACTTATAAATTAAACTTGGTTCTTACTTGTGGCTTATATATCTTATTTAAGCTTGCTTGGTTTGTGATGTAATATGAGTTTATCTATTTTACACCACAAATTGGTTCAAGTATGCTCAAAGTAATTAGAACTTTGTCATAATATTTGAGATGTAAATCTGCAATCATGTTTTCTTTTCTACCTTACCCTTCCTTTTTATTTTTTCTTTATCAAAATTCACCTAGTTTAAAGATCATTGTTAATATCCATTTAGATTAACATGTAGGCTTAGATTATCACAAAGATTAGGACCCTGGTGGCTCCCAACCACCAAATCAAACAAATATTGTTGAAAACTTTCACACTCTACTTCTATTTCACCACAGACATCCTAAAATTGTCACAAACCACAACTCATGCCTTGGATTTTCATAAACCTAAAATGAGAAGTGTTCATCAACACTAAGAGCACATGTGAGGCAATTAGAAGCATCAACAGGGTGCTCTTGTGAATTTAGTGTAAACCTTATGTTGTAGGATGAATATTATGCTCATATAATCATTGTATATAATTGATCTATTGTTAAATTATGAAACACCAAAAATATTTATTGTAATATTATGTAAGTCATGACGATGATTGATTCCTTGTTAGGTTATGTCAATTTTGGGCCTCTAGTTTTATGGTTAATTTTTTATTTAAGCATGATATTGCCACCATAGCATTTAGTTGAATGTATAAAATATGATCTAATGAATATTATGATTAATTTATTATTGCTTAAGCAATTTTGTTTTATGGTGAGTGGTGTAGGTTCTACCCCTATTTATTTTCTACAAAGAGATAAAATGGTTCTATCTTAGAAAGATAAAATTTTCCAGAATGGTTTGCTCATATTGTAGTTGTATTTATAATATAGAAACATATATACTTATATGTGTCTATTCAGTCATGCATGCAATAATTATTTGTTGGGGGATTTGTTGTTTCTTGTTTGGGCTATCCAAAGGTCATTTTTTATTCAATATATACCATATTAAAATTTACAATGTAAATAACACAACAAGTGCATTTATAAGTATATAAAATGGGTTATATTCTCGATAAGTTATTTCTTATTATGTGCACAATGATGTAAATTTATTATATTCATTCATTATCTCTTCATTGTCTTAACATGTGGAGTCTTAACTCAGCTAAGATGCTAAGAATAATTGTTTTAATTGGACACTTTCCTAGTGAATATCAGATATAGTGAAGACTCATGCACTACAAGTTTTTCTAGTTTGAGAATTTTGTGAATGATCCTTGGATAAGGGATTTAAATAAATTATCTAATAGCAAACTAATATTTAAAACCCATGCTATCTGATTTGAGCAAATGTCTTACTGAAATGCATTGAATGAGTCATGGGGATCAAAAATTCTTAGGAGGTTTATTTAGATCATCTTGTAGTAGATTGGATGTTATACTATAGCATGTTTGGATCATCTTGTATCAGGTTTGGATCATCATAAGAAACCATACCAAAGGTAAATCTTCCTAAAGAAAGGGATGGAAATTGTTTGGTTGGAAGAATACATAAAAGTTTGGTTAAGATTTTTTTTGAGCATGAAAATCATATTAATATTTAATGAACCTTTAAGATTGTTTGGATTTTACTTTAGAATGTAATTTTATTGTTTTCATCTCCTAATGTGAGGTGTGATGACTTACATGGATGGTAAAAAAACATTTGGGTCAAGTTGAGTTCATTTCACTTGGTATCAGAGCCCAAGCTCTAAGGATTTTTAGTAAAATGTTGTTTAACTAAGAAAAGCTTGATGTATATTATAGCTAGGTTATATTTTAAACTTAAAAAACTTATTGCCTAGTTGTGATTGGTAGGGGAAAGACTCTAATAGTAATTCTAGATGGCACTAGCTTACCTCATAATCCTTTGGGATCTTAAAGATCCCCTAACCATAATATGTGGATCTCTATAGCCTTGGTTGAAGTTAGCCCTTCTCAAATTAGGTAGTGTGAAGGTGGAATTTGATTGACTATCAATTGATTTGTATGGGTGGGTCATTAGGAATCAATGTGATAAATGTTCACTATTAGAATTTAAAATCAATACTCTAAATATGTTGGTGAGTTGCATGAAAAGGTCACCATAACATGATTAGTACATTAAGTCCTTGGAGGGACTAAGGGTGTGACTTATGCCTAGAAGGTTGGTTGAGGAGAGAGAAACTAATTTTTAATGGAGTGGTAGGAAATATTGAATTTGTGAATTAAGCAATAAATCTAATTTATAAATCAACTTGAGGGAGCAAATCAAGAGGGGTAACTATTGGGGCATTATAATACTCTTTATACCTATAACCTTGTGTTGCATGATGAAGTGTTTAAATCATGTGATGCATTTTTCCAAACATGGTTAAATCACCCTGAGAAAGGACAAAAATGGTGTAATTAAGGCTAAAAATGGTGTAACTAAGGCTAAATGCAAAAATTACTATGAAAGCCTTATCAGTTAATGCTAGAATTTAAAAAATTGCTTATAAAATAATCTTCTACTATTAATGTTGATTTACCTTAGGGAAATTAAATGTAGTTTCTTATAAAAAATAATAATTAATTATTTTTTCTATGAAACTTTAACTAATGGCAACAATGGCAGGTAGTTGTATGCCTTTTCTTGATTT